>JAPUBQ010000005.1:0-2500 GCA_035578125.1 Mellilla xanthometata | reverse complement strand
TCATGGCCTGCCACAACTTTGGCGAAACCCTCATCACCAAATGACTCGTGTGCTCGTTCCGTGCACGTTTCTTGTACGCGATTTCGAGGCGGTCTTCGTCCTTGGTCAGACTGCCGAAGAGCGATTTGTTCTGGCATCGAAGAGCCTTAAGGATTTGGTCGTCGCTGTTGTAGTTCAGAACGTTCCGAACCACAACGAGCGGGTCCTTGTTCTGGATGTCTTCGACGCTGAGCTCATCGTCCCTCGACAGTCTGTCCTTGACCCTCCGCCTCTCATCCTGCGTCCTGCATGTGACTATAACCTTTGCGTCCTTGACCTTTCTAAATTTTTCAATGCGGATGCCCTCCTCTTTCGCATTTACTGCCTTCCTGATCTTGTTCAGAACCAGATCGCCCGTGTCTTGGTCGTCTTTCGACCTGACAATAACAGAGTGCATTGCACTCTGTTGGGGGCGAGCTGGTTCCGACAAGTCAGCTGCTCCCGCCGCCACGCTGGCATATGTCCGGCTTTCGGTAACCTGGCGGAGCTCACGCACTTCACCCAAGAGCACTTCCATGCTCTCGGTTTGTGACTGTGCGTGAGCTTCAGAGAACTGGGTGGACTGGGCGCTGGTGAGGGTCTCCTTGAGCTGCCTGGCCAGCTCGGAGTTCTCCCTCAGCAGCGTCATGTGCTCTCCCAGCATCCTCTCCACCAGGCTCTGATCGCCTTTCCCAAGTTTTGTTGCTTGGGTGGACGACGGTTTGGCAGGCACTTTATCAGAAGCGGAAGAGGCGGGCTCCGTTTCTTTTATAATTTGGTAGAGACGGTCAAGGACGCTCACAACACCATTTTTTATATCTGTCTTCAGATTTCTCGAGCTTGTAATGTACTGCTTGCCCGTGGCAAGCAGTGTCTTCGCCTCCGCTCTCCGGGCCGACAACTTGGAGTTCCAAGGCTGAGAGGGACTTCCCGTGATCTTTGCCGACTGCGTTAAAGAAGTCGGGGTCAGAGTCACGGAAGCCGTCCCAGGCGATTTCCTGGCAAGCGTCGGGCTGGCTCGGGTGCGGTCCGGCTTGCCGGTCTCCCACTCACCGATGCTGCGCCTGACGCTTGTCGAGGCAAGCTCGTCACTCCCAATTGTCGATCCGGATAGGGGAATATTGCGGTTGGCTGCCGGTTTTATGGTTTTTGGCGTGTGAAACATGTCGGGGTATAAAATCAACTATCACTAAACTAAAACTAAACTTAGTTGTACAATAGTACCTAAATAAAAATCAATAAATAATTAATGTCAAAAATAAATAATAAATGTCAAAAAGTATAATTAATGTCAATAAATATAAATTAAAATTATCACAGTATTTTAGGTTAAGTTATAGGGTGTAAAGGGCCCTATAACATTTGAACTATCCTAACCAAACCTAAATTATTTACAGATTCTGTAAGCTCGTGACCTACAGAGTCGATTTAATCACTAAAAATATGACGTCAATTATACCTATAACCACCAAAGGGTGGGTGGGCGGGGCAAAAATCGTCGATGAAATGAGTTTTTGGCTATTGCGTGTAAAAAATTCGTATGAAACGAATGAAATAAACGATTTGAAGGGGTGCGCGCAAGCCCTGCGCACCTAACAAA
The DNA here is from genome assembly GCA_035578125.1 of Mellilla xanthometata. Taxonomy (NCBI): domain Eukaryota; kingdom Metazoa; phylum Arthropoda; class Insecta; order Lepidoptera; family Geometridae; genus Mellilla; species Mellilla xanthometata. The sequence continues at coordinate 882 of JAPUBQ010000005.1, read as the reverse complement.
ACAATTTGGAAGAAAATTGGGCTGCTTTTGGAAAAGTTATTGCCGAAAAAGTTGAATTTTTAAAACTGAAAATTTTGAAATTGATACGTAACTTTCTTTTTTCTGTTTCAGGAGCAAAGCGGAGCACTCCAGGCGCGTTCAGGCGAGGTCCCGAGTCGACTGTATGCAATATATTTTGTCAAATGAAGAGTTACAAAACCAACTTTAGTCCGAAGTATGGAGGGCCTATGTAAACTTTTCTAAGTCGATGAAATGAGTTTTTTGCTATTGCGTGTAAAAAATTCGTATGAAACGAATGAAATAAACGATTTGAAGGGGTGCGCGCAAGCCCTGCGCACCTAACAAAACAATTTGGAAGAAAATTGGGCTGCTTTTGGAAAAGTTATTGCCGAAAAAGTTGAATTTTTAAAACTGAAAATTTTGAAATTGATACGTAACTTTCTTTTTTCTGTTTCAGGAGCAAAGCGGAGCACTCCAGGCGCGTTCAGGCGAGGTCCCGAGTCGACTGTATGCAATATATTTTGTCAAATGAAGAGTTACAAAACCGGGTTAGGTTAGGTTAGGTTAGGTTAGGTTAGGTTAGGTTAGGTTAGGTTAGGTTAGGTTAGGTTAGGTTAGGTTAGGTTAGGTTAGGTTAGGTTAGGTTAGGTTAGGTTAGGTTAGGTTAGGTTAGGTTAGGTTAGGTTAGGTTAGGTTAGGTTAGGTTAGGTTAGGTTAGGTTAGGTTAGGTTAGGTTAGGTTAGGTTAGGTTAGGTTAGGTTAGGTTAGGTTAGGTTAGGTTAGGTTAGGTTAGGTTAGGTTAGGTTAGGTTAGGTTAGGTTAGGTTAGGTTAGGTTAGGTTAGGTTAGGTTAGGTTAGGTTAGGTTAGGTTAGGTTAGGTTA
>JAPUBQ010000049.1:1200000-1569897 GCA_035578125.1 Mellilla xanthometata | reverse complement strand
TAGCCCTAGCCTTGCGCGGTTCCGCCACTCTCGGACCGGACTGAGTCCCCGAGAGTGCGGGCGCCGCCGCAGGCTTCCCCTTCTTCTTGCCCCGCCTGGTCACTTCCGCCCAGCTTTCGCCGGGTTGGGTTGCGACCATTTGGGGCCCGTCACGTCCAGTGGCGGCCGCAGGCTTTTGGCCTTTGGCCGCGGTGTCAAGTCCGGTAGGTCGGAGTCCCTTTCCCTTTCGGCGTCCAGCCCGAGCCACCAGGGGCAGGTCCTCCTCGTCCATATCCAAGTTTGCGGACATGCCTGATGGGCCGGGGCGTGACTCCGGCCCGTCAGGCTTTCCGCAAACAGTTGGGGCAGGCAGGGGCTTTTGAGCCGCAAGCCGAGAAGCGGCCTGCGCCCCAGCAGCTTCCACGCGTGCCTCCAACATCTCCCTCCGCAGGTTGACGAGATCCCTTTTCAGGTCGTCAACCTGTTCCTGCAGGCGCTTGTTAGCCGCCTGCAGCTTGGCCACCTCCTCGTTGGAGGAACGCTTGCGCAATTCCTCCACGACTTCCCTAATCGAAGCAGCAGAATCCTTCAGGGCCCGAACGAAGGTGCCCTTCAGGTTCTTGGAGCGGCTGGCAACATGCTCGATGTTGGCCAGCTTGTCGCTCGCCCTCTTCACCAGGTCAGCAGCAGGGAGATCGCTCGCCCGCTCCGCTGTCCCTGGTGCCGTCGGTGTAGTCGGTGACCGGCGCTCCTCCTCTCGCTGAGCCTTCAGCTCTTGAAAGAGCTCCAGCTCAGCCTGGAGCTCCAGCTCTTCCCGCTGGGCAGCGACATAGGCCGCCTTGGCCTGAGCGAGACCGACATATTTCCCAGTGGTGGGTGGTCGGCCTCTCCCCCTCTTTGCCCCAAAAGCGGAGACTTTTGGCGCTGTGGGTTCGTCGGAATAGCTGTCGGAATCCGAGCAGCTATCCAACACCACAGGCGACGGCTCCCTCCTCTTTCCTAGACGTGATCCGGCGGACGCTCGACTCGACGATTCGTCAGAGTCGAGGTCCGTCGAAACACGTCCCCCAATCGACTTCACCTTCTCCTTCACGGCTTCCCCCTTTTTCGGACCGTATGTCCTCGCGCAAGATGTGCCCCCCCCAGAATACGAATGGGGGCTGCGTGACACCGAGGTGCCACGGAGGGATTCCCGGCTAGCCGGACCCTCCTGGGTAGATATTTTCATGCTGCGTGACTCCATACTTTTTGTTTGGTAGCCTAGCATGCCCTGGTGTTTGGCTTCGGAACTGAAACTCATAAACAAGAACCAGTTCCGAATCCAAACACCCCTTAAGCTGCCCTCGGCGACCTACAAACCTCGGGACTGAACTCCGCCCGTCTCAGGCTAACAAACCCCCGCCCATCTCGGGCCCTTCCCACATGTCCGAGCGCCCACGCGCCTCCGGACCTACGCCCTCCACCAGTCCTCTCAAAGGAGAGGCATAGGCGAGGGCCTCCCGCACAACTCCCACTGTCCTATTTTGCACCATCCGGACAGAACCGGATAGCACAAAATAGGCTCGCTACTCCCGGGTCACTCTTGGCAACGGTCGACCAATGCAAAGTGGAAAACAACACATTGGTCGGCCGTTGAGCCCCTCCACCACGACAAGGTGGTGACCCCACGGAGGGGAACCTAACCTAACCTAACCTAACCTAACCTAACCTAACCTAACCTAACCTAACCTAACCTAACCTAACCTAACCTAACCTTTTTTTTTTTTTTTTTTTTTTTTTTTTTTTTTTGACCCAGGAAAACCTTTTAGAGGTACCACCCACGGCCCAGGGGAAGGGCGGGGGTGGTTATGTGGGACTCTCCGCCAGAAGGGCGGCCTACCCACTAAAAACCTGGGGTGTTCCTCCTCGACGTCACAGTGTGGTCGGGGCTCCGGGAAGGCTTGCGCATACGACCGCAGCCCCGGTGACGCTGTCCCTCTCGGACACCAACTCGGTGAGCTTCTGCTCCACCTTCTACGATGACGATGTGTGGAACACAACACACATCGTGCATCCTCGCGGGGACTCTCTGTTCCAGCAGCAGGTTCCCCTAACCTGCCGCCCAGAGTCCTCGCCTACGGAGGTCGGCGATCGTGCGCCAAGCGCCGCCGCCCAGTGCGCCTTCTGCGCAAGGAGCCGGGCTCGGCGAACGCCTCCCTCTCGCGCTCTGCTTCTTCCTTCTGTGCGAGAACATCTTCGCAGAAGTCTCGCACAGCGTCCCATCCGATGTCGCTCTCCACCATCGCTTTCACGAGGGCGGGGAGCGACAGACTCCCGTCAACAGCGGCTGTGAGCCGCGCCCTCTGCTCACTCCACACCGGGCACTCCTGCAGGGTGTGCTCCGCCGTGTCCTCAGGGCCACCGCAATGGTGACAGACTGGTGTCTCCTCCCTTCGCGCAACTCCGAACAGGTATCGACCAAAACAACCATGACCTGTCAGGAGCTGCGTTAGACGGAAGGTCAGAGACCCGTGCCGTCTCGTCAACCACTGTAAGAGGACAGGGCGGATTGCCTCCACCGTCCTCACACCCGCAGTCGGCGTCTCCAGCCGCTGTTGCCACCGTTCGATAGCATTCGACCGGGCTTGTTCCCGCATTCGCCGGACCACCATAGGCGGGGGGTACTCTCCCCGCTGTTTGGCAGCCGACAGCCTGCGGTAGAGCCCGGCCAATGCACCCGCGTCCAAATCCCATGGGATTGTCCCCGCCAAGAGGCACGCAGCCTCGTGGGACACAGTCCGGTACGCCCGAGCCACCCTTATCGCCATGAGCCGCTGCGGTTGTCGCAGCAGCCCGATGTTGTGGGCGTTAAGGGTGTCTGCCCATATCGGCGAACCATAAAGCGCCATCGACCTGACCACCGCTGTATAGAGGCGGCGGCAGGCGACGCTTGGACCTCCCAAGTTTGGCAGCAGGCTCCCGAGAGCTGCTGCTGCCTTCGTTAATCTAGGAGCTAGTCGTCGGAAGTGCTCTTTGAAGTTCCACCGGCTGTCGATGACGAGTCCCAGGTACTTCATCGTCGAACCGACGCCGATGGAAACACCCCCAACGACTAACTCTGATCCAACAGGTGGCGCGTTCCGAGGTCCGTGAAAACACAGGGCCTCGGACTTGTTAAGGGCCACCTGCAGACCCAGCCTCCTTATCTTCCCCACCACGTGGGCCACCCCTGCTGTAGCCAGTACGGCCGCGCTGCGGTAGCTCTTCCCCCTCGCCGTCACCAATGTGTCGTCGGCATAGCAGACTATGCCGACTCCCCACAGATTTCCACCGCGAAGCACCCAATCGTAACCGATGTTCCATAACAAGGGCCCTAAAACAGACCCCTGTGGAACACCGCACGACATTTCCCACCTGCCCCACTCGCCCCTCATCGGAAAGACAATAGATCTCTCCGAGAGGTAGTCTGCGAGCAACCGGCGCAGGTAGGCGGGCACTCCGTGGTAGCGCAGCGCCTCTCTAATGCAACTCCAGGGGAGGGTGTTAAAGGCGTTGGCGATGTCTAAAGACACCGCCACGACGACCTCTCCCTTGGACACCGCATCTTCCGCTAGGGCCCTCACCGTCGATATGGCGTCGATGGTGGACCTGCCCCTGCGGAACCCGTACTGGCTCTCCGCCAAGTCTGGTCCTACTCGCTCTAGATGCCTGTTCAGGCGCCCCGCGATGATTCGCTCCAGCAGCTTACCCGACTCGTCCAATAAGACTATCGGGCGATACGCGCTGGGCGAATCCGCTGGCCTCCCATCTTTGCGAAGTAGGACCAGTCGCCCGGTTTTCCACTGCCGTGGAACTCTCCCACTCTGGAGACACTCGCTGAGGAGTTCTCTGAAGCGAGGCCCGAGAGCCTCCAAGGCTAGCACCCAGGCCCGTCCGGGAATCCCGTCCGGTCCGGGGGCCTTGTTCTTGGCTCTGAGCCTCAGGATGGCCGCATGCAACTCTCCCTCCGAGACCTGCGGCACATCCTCCTCCCCCTCCTCGGCTTCACCGCTTCCCAAGGGTGGCGGCATGGCCGGTGTGGCATGTTCTCCCACGCGCGGGAACAGCGCACCCACTACCGTCTCCACAAACTGCGGCTCCAAAGTCGCAGTCAGTGGGGGCGCCCACGCGCGGAGCTTGCCCCGGACCATCTTGTAGGGCCTTCCCCACGGGTCGCGGTTCAGCTCAGCGAGCATCTCCTCCCGGGCACTCTCCTTGGCCAGCAGAATGGCCTCCCTGAAGGCGGTCCTGGCCAGTTTGTACTCACCGTACAACTGCCTCTCCGCCTCTTCGTTCCGCCGCCGCCGTCTTCGCGCTCTGGTGTACTGACGCCTTCTTGCCACACACTCCTCGCGGAGATGGGCAAGCTCGGCATTCCACCAGTACACGCTCCTGCGGGGCGGAAGCGCCTTTACTCGAGGCATCGAGGCGTCGCAGACTGCAGTGAGCACTTCCCTGAACCAGTCCGCTTCCCTGTCCACGTCCATGTTCTCCGGCTTCGGGAGCCAGGACTGGAAAATTGCCGCCTCAGCCAGCAACTCCCGATCAAGCCGCTTCAAGGCCCAGCGTGGCGAGTTCTCCCTTGCAGGAGGGCGGAACTCCGCTGGAGGGGAGAGGTCGAACCGAATGTACCGGTGATCGGACAGACTCTCCACCTCTTCCAGCACCTCCCAGCCGTGAATACGGCGCGCCAGGGCAGAACTAGCGAACGTGAGATCCACGATAGATCCGCCCTGTTGCCGCACGCACGTATTCACCGAACCCCTGTTCACCAGTGACAACCCCGTAGCCCGTGCCCATTCCTCCAACACCTCACCCCTGGAGTCAGTGGACGGAGATCCCCACATCCTGGAGTGGGCGTTGAAGTCCCCGGCTACGACCACCTGGTATTGGCGACACTGGTGAACAAGAGTCTCAACTCCAACCAGCCAGGCCTCGAACTCTGAGCAGGGTCTGTTGGGGGATATGTACACGCCTATGAAGGCCATACCCCCCGCGAAGAGCGCTACCCATCCCTTCCCTTTCTCCACCTTTTCGACGGGAGGGCAACCAGCTGCCGCCCGCGCGGCAATGGCCACCACCCCGTCGATGTCCCCAAACCAGTAGCTTTGTGGCGGGACGAAGTACGGCTCTGCCACAAAAGCGATGGATATCGACCACTGCGCCATACTCTGCATCATAAGATGTTGAGCAGTGGCGCAGTGGTTGAGATTCGTCTGGAGGACCTTGAGCGCCATCCTATGTGGCGTCCAAGGTCATCTCCTCGCCCCGAGTCTCGTCCGGGAGGGTCTGAGGCAGCTGGGTCTCGGCCACGGCTGCCCTCGTCCGGCCATTCTTCTTCTTGGGGGGCTTGGCACATGCCTTGCTCCCCGCGCGGTGTTCTGCCGGCTTGCCCACTGCTGCGCATATTGTGCAGTGTGGGGCTGCCGAACACTCAGCTGCCTTATGGCCGGGCTGACCACAGCGGTAGCACTGGGTGCTACGGTCCACCACCGACTTGCACTGCTCCCGCACGTGCCCTGACTCAAGGCAGCGGAAGCAGCGCATGGGCCTCTGCTCCAGCAGTTTTACCTGCGCAGAGACCCAACCGACCAAGAGACGGCCCCCAACTAATTTCTTGGCGACGGCCACCGGACAGCGAACGAAGCACGAGCCGAGTCCCGCCGCTGTTGCCCTCATCCCTCCGACCTTGACAGCGTCGGCGGAGCACCCTCCAGCCCTGGCCACCGCTGTTGCCACCTCCTGTGTGGTGACAGAGTCGTCCAACCCACTGATGCGCATCTCTGCACATTTCGTGGGTCTGGAGACCCTCACCATATCCTGGCCGAAGACGGCCCCCAACTTTTGGGCCAGAAGGTCAGCCTTTGCGCTGCCCGAGGAGCCTGGGACCTCAAAGATTTTGGCCCCCGTTACCGCAGTGCGGCAACGCATTGCCGGGATCCCAAGCTCTTCAAGGCTGACCTTGTCCCTGGCCTCTTTCAGGGCGTTGGCGTACGTCACGCCCTTCTGCACGGCCTCGGGCTGCAGCGTCAAGACGACAGCTGCAGTCCGAGGGACGCGCAGTTTGGGCTTTCCCGCTTTGGGAGCCAACTGTTTCCCCTGTGGAGGGGCTGTTTTAGGTCGCTGCGAGCCTTGCGACTGAAGCAGCGACGCTTTCGCGGCCTTCTTGGTCTGGCCCTTCTTGACCACCGTGACCCACTCGTTACCAACGGGGGGTTTTGGTGGTGGCGGGGGCTGAACCTCCGTCAGGATACTCCCTTTCCCCTTCCCCTTGCCCTTTCCCTTGGGCTTGGTAGGGGACTGAGTCCTCTTCCCGCGGACCCCTGAAGGACCTGGCTGGGGTGACGCAGCCCTAACGAATTCCTTCCGAAGGTTTAAACCTTCGGAAGACTTCAGGACCCTGACGTCCTGCGCTCTACGGTCAGCAGCCAATGGAGGCCGCGCGCGTTTGGCTGGAAGAAGGCGCTCCTCTAGCGCATCCAGCCGCGCACTCACCATACCGCCGACCTGGCGCATGATGGACGCCGTCAGTTCCTCCGGCTCCTGGGAGAGTTGAGGTTGGGATCTGGCGGCTTCCGCGGGCGGTTCCCTTCGGAATTCCGCACGCATCTCCACCATCTCCTTCCTCAACTCATTTACTTCCTGCTGCAGGCGCGTGTTTGCGGCCTGCAGCTTCTTGGTCTCCTCTGTGGAGGTCCTTTTACCGAGGTCCTCCACCACTCGTTTGAGGGTCCCAACTGCTACCTTTAGGGCAGCCTGAAAGGTGCCCTTCAGGTTCTTGGACTTTTTGGCAACCATTTCTATGGCTGCCAACGAGTCCAGGGCCTTCTTATTGAGTTGGGAGGCCAACTCCTCCTCGTCCTCGACCGACGACTCAGAGAGTCGCGGTTCTGAGGACTGAGCTGATCGGAGCCTTATGGTCATCTGAGCGACCTCTCGCTCCGACTCCAGCTCCAATGCAGCTCTTTCAGCCGCCACGTAGTCCGTCTTGGCTTTCGCCAAGCCGACGTAGTGGCCCGTAGTCGGCGGTCGACCTCTGCCACGTTTGATGGAGGTAACCGAGTCCTGAGGCAGGCCTTCAGGACCCTCCTTCCATCTTTTGCGGGAAGCAGACCTTCCCGCTGCAGGTGATGTACTCCTCACGGAGTACATCGAAATCTCCGAGGAGTCAGACTCCTCTCCGAGAGAGAGGTCTTGCGGCCTCTCCTCCTCCTTCTCCATTCTCCTTCCGAACATCTTTTGGGTTGGGTTTTTTTTAATTAAATTATCCATACGATTCCCACGAGTATGGCGGGAAATAAAAGTCCATCCAGACGTTGCCCCCTCGTCTGGATAACCCTATATACTGCGGAGGGCGGGAGGTATCCGCAGGTGACCTCTAGCTGGTTGACGCTCCGTCCTCAACCACCAATGGGCGCCTCGCCGGGGATAGGTCGACCCGTGAGACTTTGACGGATTTTTTATTGTGGTTGTCTCCACTTGGGCCGGCCAATTAAGGCAAGCCCCTCACCAGCGCGGCGAGTTGGCCGACGGTGACCGAAGTCTGTTCGGCTGACTGTGACTTAACGCAGTCCTCCGAACCCGTCGCCCCTCGTCCCGCGTCGCCGCTACTCAGCATACGGCCGAGACGCCGACGCGAGACCCTCCTCTCTAGATGCCTCGCGGCATCGCAAGGACACAAACGCCCGTCTCGGGCATGAAGCATCTCACCAACTCCGCAAGGAGAAGGCGAGTGCTTCCCACTGGGCTCTTTCACCTCACTTCTCCGAGGAGAAGATCAGGCAAGAGCCCCACTAACAACAGTCACACTATCCATCAACTATTGTATAGAAGAAGAAGAAACAGAAAACAGGAAAAAACAACAAGAGTAAGAAAGAAACAAAGAAGAAAAGAACAACTGGATTTTGCGGCAGAGCCGCAAAATTCCCCACCACTGGGTCAGGTGTAAAGAGCCTGACCCGCTCGGAGGGACAGAACCTCGAGCTCCAAACCACCAACTGTCCTATTTTGCACCATCCGGACAGAACCGGATAGCACAAAATAGGCTCACTACTCCCGGGTCACTCTTGGCAACGGTCGACCAATGCAAAGTGGAAAACAACACATTGGTCGGCCGTTGAGCCCCTCCACCACGACAAGGTGGTGACCCCACGGAGGGGAACCTAACCTAACCTAACCTAACCTAACCTAACCTAACCTAACCTAACCTAACCTAACCTAACCTAACCTAACCTAACCTAACCTAACCTAACCTAACCTAACCTAACCTAACCTTTTTTTTTTTTTTTTTTTTTGTCTTGGAGGAAATGCAGTTACGCATGCCCGCCAATCCTCGGGGGAGGTGGCGGGGTATGTCGGACTCGGTGCCAGAGTGGCGACCCATACCGACTAAAACCTCCAAGGTGTTCCCTCTTTGCGCCTCAGAGCCAGGAGACCGGAACTGAAGGCATGACATCAGTCTCCTGGCAGCGCTGGTCCTTCAACCCTCTCATTATGAGCGCTCGGCTCATCCCTCATATGGCGATGTGTCGGGAACACCTGACACATCGCCCCATCCGAACTCTTTCAGTGAGCTTCGGGTCCCCCCGAACCGTCAGCTCCGAGTTCTCGCCAGTAGCGCGCGGGGCCACAAGTGGCTTCCGCCGCTCGGCGCCTCAGGCCTGCGTGGCCGTGCCCATGCCACCCGGCGCCAGACTGGTGCCAGGCTGACTGGGCACGCTCGCGTTGGGACCTCTCCGTCCCGTCGCAACCACGCGACTCCTCCGCTTGAGGGGAGGCTTACAAGCCTGGCCCCCCATGCGGTGCCCCGCCTTCACGCCCGCTGCCGCGCATACTGCGCAGTGCGGCGTGGCCGAGCAAGTTGCCGCCTTGTGGCCAGATTGGCCACAACGGAAGCAATCCTTGCTCCGGTCTACGTCAGAGCTGCACTGCTCCCGGACATGCCCCATGCCGAGGCACCGGAAGCAGCGCAGAGGCCTGGGTGGTAGGGCCTTCACTTGGGCCACCATGTACCCAATGAAGATCCTTGGGCTCTCCGTCACTCTCTTCGCCGCGGTTATAGGGCAGCGCACGAAGGCTGCGCCCATACCCGCGGCGTTGCGGCTGATAGCGGCGATCCGCACCTCGCCGGGACTACACCCCCCGGCTTCGGCGATCGCCTCAGCCACCTCCTCCTTCGTGACGGCATCATCCAGGCCAGCGACGCGAAGTTCGGCGAACTTCACCGGCCTGGTGATGCGGACCTTCTCCTCAGGGAAAACGCTCCGCAGCCTCGCTGCGAAGACGTCCACTTTGGGCCCCAAGTGGTCGTCGCCGCCCGGGAACTCCATCATCCGAGCTCCGGTGACAGCCACACGGAACTGGGCTCTGGTGATCCCGAACGGCTCCAAGGCCGGGACCTCCCTCTTCATCTCACCTAGCACTTGCGCGTAGGTGAGCCCCTCCTTCAACGCCTCCGGCGTCAGCATTATGCTAATTGCCGGAGACTTTGGTGCGCGAAGCCTGGGCTTCCGCGCCTTCCTCTTCCCGTTGGCCTTAGCAGCCTTGCGCGGCTGGGCGGTCGCTCCGGACTGACGCGTCCCTTGCGACGCCGGCGCCGCGGCTGCCTTGGCCTTTCCCGCCTTGCGCGGCTCCGCCACTTTCGGACCGGACCGAGTCCCCGAAAGCGCGGGCACCGCTGCAGGCCCCTTCTTCCCCTTCCTTGCCACTTTCACCCAGCTTTCGCTGGACTTAGTGGCAGCAGGTTGGGGCTTGTCTCGTCCTGGTTTGGCGGCCGCAGGCTTTTTGCCTTTGGCCGCTGAGTCACGTCCGGTGGTGATGGGACCAGTGCCTTTCTGTTTCCCCGCGAGGGTAGCAGAAGGCAGGTCCTCATCGTCAGTCACAGCCATGTTCGCGGGCATGCCCGACGGGCCGGGGCGAGGCTCCGGTGCCGTGGGCTTCCCGCGAACGGAGGAGGAAGTCGGAGCGCCGGACTGCTCTTGCAGGCGGAGCATCTCCTCCAGCTCCGCAATCCGGAACTCCGAGGTTCCTCCCATCTCCACAATTGTATCAATGAGCTGCCGGTTTAGGCCCTTCGGCGGCGGCAATGACCACGGCGGCGTGGGCCGAGTCTTGGGCCGAGCCATTGCCGCCTCCGTGCGTGCCCCCAGCAGCTCACGACGCAGGTCTGCCAGGTCCTTCACAAGGCCATCGACCTGCTCCTGCAGGCGCTGGTTAGCGGCCTGCAGCCTCCTCACCTCATCATTCGAGGAACGCTTCCGCAGTTCCTCGACTGCCTCCCTTATGGAGGCCACAGACTCCTTAAGGGCCCGCACGAACGTGCCCTTAAGATTCTTGGAGCTACTGGCCACATGTTCAATGTTGGCCAGTCGCTCCGTCACCCGCTGGACCAGGTCGACCGCCGGGAGATCGCTCGCCCTTTCCGTCGGTCCTGACGTCGCCGGAACTATGGGCGATCGGCGCTCCCTCTCCCTCTGAGCTTTCAGCTCCTCGAAGAGCTCCGTCTCGGCCTGGAGCTCCAACTCTGCCTTTTGGGCAGCAATATATAAGGCCTTGGCCTTAGCGAGGCCGACGTAATGCCCTGTGGTGGGCGGTCGACCTCTCTCCCTTTTAGGGCCAAGCGCAGGCACCTTCGGAGCCGTCGGTTCATCTGAACCGCTGTCGAATTCCGAACAGCTGTCCAGACAAACCGGCGATGGCTCCCTCCTCTTTCCCAAAGGACTTCGGGACTTGACGGACCCCGACTCCAACGAATCGTCAGAGTCGAGGCTCGCCAGGGAACGTCCTCCCGTCCTAACTCCTCCAAATCTACTCCCCCTCCCTCCACCACACGTCCGCAAGCAAGGTGTGCCCCCCCCAGAATACGATTGGGGGCTGCGCGACGCCGAAGCGCCACGGAGGGATTCCCGGCTTGAAGCCGGACCCTCCTGGGTAGTTTTATTCACGTTGCTTTTGTCCATGTTTTCTAGGTGGCAGGTTTAACATGCCCTGGGTTGCGACTTCGGAGCTGTGACTCATAAACAAGTTCAGCTCCGAATTCGCACCCCCTAAGCCGCCCTCGGCAACCCCCAAACCTCGGACTCCACACCGCCCTTCGCAGGCACAACTTCCGCCGCCCATCTCGGGCCTCCCGCAAGTTTTCGGCCCTCAACCAGTCCTCTCAAAGGAGAGGCAAAGGCGAGGGCCCCCGCACAACCTCCCACTGTCCTATTTTGTGCCATCCGGACAGAACCGGATAGCACAAAATAGGCTCGCTACTCCCGGGTCACTCTTGGCAACGGCCGACCAATGCAAAGTGGAAAACAACACATTGGTCGGCCGTTGAGCCCCTCCACCACGACAAGGTGGTGACCCCACGGAGGGGAACCTAACCTAACCTAACCTAACCTAACCTAACCTAACCTAACCTAACCTAACCTAACCTAACCTAACCTAACCACCCCTTCAAATCGTTTATTTCATTCGTTTCATACGAATTTTTTACACGCAATAGCAAAAAACTCATTTCATCGACTTAGAAAAGTTTACATAGGCCCTCCATACTTCGGACGAAAGTTGGTTTTGTAACTCTTCATTTGACAAAATATATTGCATACAGTCGACTCGGGACCTCGCCTGGACGCGCCTGGAGTGCTCCGCTTTGCTCCTGAAACAGAAAAAAGAAAGTTACATATCAATTTCAAAATTTTCAGTTTTAAAAATTCAACTTTTTCGGCAATAACTTTTCCAAAAGCAGCCCAATTTTCTTCCAAATTGTTTTGTAAGGTGCGCAGGGCTTGCGCGCACCCCTTCAAATCGTTTATTTCATTCGTTTCATACGAATTTTTTACACGCAATAGCAAAAAACTCATTTCATCGACTTAGAAAAGTTTACATAGGCCCTCCATACTTCGGACGAAAGTTGGTTTTGTAACTCTTCATTTGACAAAATATATTGCATACAGTCGACTCGGGACCTCGCCTGGACGCGCCTGGAGTGCTCCGCTTTGCTCCTGAAACAGAAAAAAGAAAGTTACATATCAATTTCAAAATTTTCAGTTTTAAAAATTCAACTTTTTCGGCAATAACTTTTCCAAAAGCAGCCCAATTTTCTTCCAAGTTTTGTAAGGTGCGCAGGGCTTGCGCGCACCCCTTCAAATCGTTTATTTCATTCGTTTCATACGAATTTTTTACACGCAATAGCAAAAAACTCATTTCATCGACGATTTTTGCCCCGCCCACCCACCCTTTAGTGGTAAGGGGTATAAATGACGTCACATTATTAGTGGTTAAATCGACTCTGTAGGTCACGAGCTTACAGAATCTGTAAATAATTTAGGTTTGGTTAGGATAGTTCAAATGTTATAGGGCCCTTTACACCCTATAACTCAACTTAAAATACTGTGATAATTTTTAATTAATATTTATTGACATTATTTATACTTTTTGACATTTTTTATACTATTTGACATTTATTATTTATTGATTTTTAATTTAGGTACTATTGTACAATTAAGTTTAGTTTTAGTTTAGTGTTAGTTGATTTTATACCCCGACATGTTTCACACGCCAAAAACCATGAAACCGGCAGCCAACCGTAATATTCCCCTATCCGGATCGACAATTGGGAGTGATGAGCTTGCCTCGACAAGCGTCAGGCGCAGCATCGGTGAGTGGGAGACCGGCAAGCCGGACCGCACCCGAGCCAGCCCGACGCTTGCCAGGAAATCGCCTGGGACGGCTCCCGTGACTCTGACCCCGACTTCTTTAACGCAGTCGGCAAAGATCACGGGAAGTCCCTCTCAGCCTTGCAACTCCAAGTTGTCGGCCCGGAGAGCGGAGGCCAAGACACTGCTTGCCACGGGCAAGCAGTATATTACAAGCTCGAGAAATCTGAAGACAGATATAAAAAACGGTGTTGTGAGCGTCCTTGACCGTCTCTACCAAATTATAAAGGAAACGGAGCCCGCCTCTTCCGCTTCTGATAAAGTGCCTGCCAAACCGTCGTCCACCCAAGCAACTAAACTTGGGAAAGGCGATCAGAGCCTGGTGGAGAGGATGCTGGGAGAGCACATGACGCTGCTGAGGGAGAACTCCGAGCTGGCCAGGCAGCTCAAGGAGACCCTCACCAGCGCCCAGTCCACCCAGTTCTCTGAAGCTCACGCACAGTCACAAACCGAGAGCATGGAAGTGCTCTTGGGTGAAGTGCGTGAGCTCCGCCAGGTTACTGAAAGCCGGACATATGCCAGCGTGGCGGCGGGAGCAGCTGACTTGTCGGAACCAGCTCGCCCCCAACAGAGTGCAATGCACTCTGTTATTGTCAGGTCGAAAGACGACCAAGACACGGGCGATCTGGTTCTGAACAAGATCAGGAAGGCAGTAAATGCGAAAGAGGAGGGCATCCGCATTGAAAAATGTAGAAAGGTCAAGGACGCAAAGGTGATAGTCACATGCAGGACGCAGGATGAGAGGCGGAGGGTCAAGGACAGACTGTCGAGGGACGATGAGCTCAGCGTCGAAGACATCCAGAACAAGGACCCGCTCGTTGTAGTTCGGAACGTTCTGAACTACAACAGCGACGACCAAATCCTTAGGGCTCTTCGATGCCAGAACAAATCGCTCTTCGGCAGTCTGACCAAGGACGAAGACCGCCTCGAAATCGCGTACAAGAAACGTGCACGGAACGAGCACACGAGTCATTTGGTGATGAGGGTTTCGCCGAAGTTGTGGCAGGCCATGACCGCGGCCGGGGCAGTGCACATAGACATGCAGAGGGTGAAAGTGGAGGACCAATCCCCACTAGTCCAATGCTCGCACTGCCTCGGTTTCGGTCATGGTAAGCGCTTCTGCAAGGCAGACAACTTGTGCTGTAGCCACTGTACGGAACCCCATCTCAAAGCAGACTGCCCGAACCTGCACGAGTACGCGATGTGCGTAAACTGCGTCCTGGCAAATGAGAGTGATACCAGGCACAACTCTTTTAGCGAGAAGTGTCCGATCAGGGCTAAGTGGGATGCCTTGGCCAGGGCGTCCGTGGCATATTGCTAAGGATGCCCTGGTCTTTCCATCTGCTACCACGCACTACGCGATGGAAGCCGATTCACGAGAACAGAAGGTAAGCTTTTCTTGTCCCGTAACTGAGATACTCAAACTTAGACAGCCTGCAAAAATTTATGTCAACAATCAAAAGCACAATCGGGACAGATTTCATGGCGAAATCAACCCTATTGCGGCTTCAAAATTTATTCTTTGGTTATTATATTATATTTCAGATACAAAAGTCCACCGACAAGATTCAATCGGGAAAAATTTCATGGGAAATTTACCATATTGATGAGTCTGGACGCACCAAAATTTAGTTTCAAAATTTTCAAAATTGTATTTTTCGAATTCGTTGATGCAGAATGTCTAAGTTTGAGGATCAAAGATGGGCGCAAGAACAAACAAGATGCTTACCTTCTAATCCTGTTTCTCGTAGAGGCTACATACCATCGCAGCAACGTGCGATACTCAGCCTGGCAAAACACGAAGCACCTGAAACAGAATGAGCGAATTAATAGGGCACACAAAACTTCAGTGACGAGGAAGAGAAAAATATCTAGTTGGCATAAAATCAGTTGTGAAATAATATTATATGAAATAAAGAAAGGGATTACTACAGTTAATTTGATAGACCATAGAAAGATTTAAATCACTGCTTAATATATATTAACTTATATATTCTGCAAACCAATAGTGAAAAATCAATTTTAAATTCAAAAAGTAAGTTATATAAAATTCGGCAATACACAAGTAGGAAGACTTAAACTCATACAATTAAAACTGTAGGAAAAGGAACAGAAAAAAAAGGTCCCGGATCACCATGTCTGGGGTATTTGGTGGAGGAGGACGGCTAAAAAAAAAAAAAAAACCTAACCTAACCTAACCTAACCTAACCTAACCTAACCTAACCTAACCTAACCTAACCTAACCTAACCTAACCTAACCTAACCTAACCTAACCGGGTTTTGTAACTTTTCATTTGACAAAATATATTGCATACAGTCGACTCGGGACTTCGCCTGGACGCGCCTGGAGTGCTCCGCTTTGCTCCTGAAACAGAAAAAAGAAAGTTACATATCAATTTCAAAATTTTCAGTTTTAAAAATACAACTTTTTCGGCAATAACTTTTCCAAAAGCAGCCCAATTTTCTTCCAAATTGTTTTGTAAGGTGCGCAGGGCTTGCGCGCACCCCTTCAAATAGTTTATTTCATTCGTTTCATACGAATTTTTTACACGCAATAGCAAAAAACTCATTTCATCGACGATTTTTGCCCCGCCCACCCACCCTTTGGTGATTATCGTTATAAATAGCGCCATATTTTTATTGCTTTGTCTGACTCTACAGCTTCTCAGAAGCCAAAATATACATTTATTCCTCATTTGACGGCATCCGCTGGGACGCTAATAATTTTTTAACCTACACATTTTGTGTAAATATTTTACATTGGACTAAACTTTGGGTTTTTTTTGCCCAATTGTTTTCTTAATATAATATTTTATTTTTTAAGGTTATATTGACGTGGGAAAATGTTCCACACTCCAAAACAAACTGCTCTGGCAGGTCCCAGCCATAAATCGCGGGACGAACAGGCGGGACCTTCAGGCGTAGGACCGACTGTTGGAGGGGGCGTGAGGAAGAGCATTGGGGAATGGGAGACGGGTCATCCTCGGAAGAGTACCTCTCCTTTAAACAGGACGCTCGCGTTGGCTCCCCAAAAGCCGAAGTCGACAGTGTCGCGGCAGCTGCCGATAGAAGCAACGGAGAGCCCACCGATGCCAGAGAGGTACGCCAACCGGACGGCCGAGGCTCGAACCATACTGAGCCAAGCTAAAAAGCTCATCAATAACTCACGCAACCTCAAGACAGACATAAAATCTGGGGTAATTCGGGCCATTGATCGCCTATACCAACTCGTAAAAGAGTCGGAGGCGACCGGAGGCTCGAACACCCCAGTTCGGTCTGTCCCTACGCCAACGAAAACTCAGAGCAAGAGCGTGGAAACCACACCCATCTCCAGTCTCTCGGCTGCCGCTGACCTAGAACAGGCGATCCAGAGGCACACGGCGCTGCTCGAGGAGAATAACAGGAGCCTCAAAACGCTTCGGGATTCCCTGGGCGCTGGTGGCCGCGGTGAAGTCCTGGAGGGATCTGCCGCGGTTTCCCAACTGTCCAACGATAGCGTGGAGAGGATCCTGGAGGAAGTCAGAGAAGTGCGTCGGGTGTGTGAGAAGACGGGAGAAAAGGTTAGCACTATGCAAGAGTCCCTCCCGTCCTATGCTGATGTACTGGCCAGGCCGGCCACCACCATCAGCCCTACAAAAATCCGACCGAAGCACTCTCTGATTGTCTCCTCGAGCAGTGAAAAGGACACAAGCGACGCGGTCTTCAGCAGAGTCCGTGATGCTCTTGATGCTAAGACTAACGGCCTGCAGATCACCAGGGTCCGAAAGGTGCGCAACCAAAAGGTCGTCATCAGCTGTGGTAGCAAAGCCGAAATGACAAAACTGTCACAAAGGCTAACAGCAAACGACAAGGACCTTAAGGTTGAAGAGGCAAGAAATAAAGACCCCCTGGTTATCCTTAAAAACCTCCTCGCGTACAATAAGGACGAGGATATATTGTCGTCTCTCAAATCCCAGAATGCTGGAATACTCGGGGATTTGCGAGACGACGAAATCCGAGTCGCAGTGAGGTACAGGCGGAGAGCCAGAAATCCCTTGGAGAACCACGTAGTGCTGCAGGTATCGCCACAGATGTGGAAGAAGCTGACGTTTGCAAGGCGGGTCCATATCGACCTGCAATACGTTAGTGTCGAGGACCAGTCTCCCCTCGTACAGTGTACAAGGTGCCTGGGGTACGGGCACGGCCGGAAGCTCTGCAAAGAGCCAGCTGACTTGTGCAGCTTCTGCGCTGAGCCACATCTGCGAGCAGACTGCCCCATGTATCTTGCTGGGGAGACCCCCACCTGCCGTAATTGCAGACTCGCTAAGAATCCGGAGACTCACCACAATGCATTCGACGCCCAATGTCCGGTACGCAAACGCTGGGACGTGTTAGCGAGGTCCAGTGTAGCGTACTGCTGAGGGCACCCCGAACATAGCAGGTGAGACCAGACGGGACACAGTAGACATGCGGTGCTACATGGTTCTCCAAGCGAATCTTCAACGGAGTGCAAGAGCCACGGACGAATTGTTCCTCGAGGCCCGAAATAGAAATGTCAGTTTTGCACTGCTGCAAGAACCCTACGTCGGAGCTGTGGGGGAGCTCAAGCGGTATGCCGGTACTCGAATACTGCAGTGTCAGCGAAACAGGACTAAGCCTGTTAAAGCTGCCATTGTTGTATTCGAGGACGGCATAGAGATCCTTAACGACCAAACCACAATCAGCGAGAACATCGTGTTGACCACTCTCAGGACAAATAAATGGACGATCGCAGTGGTTTCGGTCTATTTCGAGGATACTCAACCGCTTGAGCCATACCTGAGTAGGCTCAAGAAGTTTCTGCACACGGTGCAGACTGACAAGGTCCTTGTGGGAGGGGACGTCAACGCGTGGAGCACGTGGTGGGGCAGCGCGGTGGAAAACGATAGGGGAGAGCTGTATGGGGATTTCCTGGACGAGATGGATTGGCACATTCTGAACCAAGGAACCGATCCTACATTCGACACGATTCGTGGCGATCGACGAATCACCAGCTGTGTCGATGTAACAGTCTGCTCTCCAAGCATGTTGGGATATATCCGCAACTGGAGAGTAGACACATCGGTCACTTGTTCAGACCACAACGCGCTGTCATTCCATCTTGTCCTGGAAAAACCCACTCAGGATCGCAAGCCAGCATCTACACGTGTTTACAACACCCGGAAGGCGGACTGGTGTCGGTTCACGGAGGAGTTCAAAAAGCAGCTACAGGAGAACGGTATCACAGTAGATAACGTAGCGGATATCGATCACCAAGACCATCTGGAACAGACGATAAAAAAGTATATCGATTGCATCCGCTCTACATGTGAAGTAGCCGTTCCCCTCAAAAAACAAGGTAGCAAAAAGTCCTACTTACCTTGGTGGACCGACGAACTGGAACGCCTGAAGAGAGCAGTAAACACGATGAGGCGAAGAATCCGGAATGCAGCTCCCCGAAGACGCAGCCACGTAGTCGCCGAGTACCTGGAACAGAAAAACACATATGAAGAAGCAGTTAACAAAGCGCAGACAGAAAGCTGGAAGGCTTTCTGCACAAAACAAGATCGCGAAAGCATGTGGGACAGCGTATACAGGGTGATCAGAAGCAAGACAGCTAGACACGAAGACCAACTTTTGGAGGAAGATGGAGCTACCTTGGGTCCTGAAGGGTCAGTTAAGTTGTTGGCGGAGACTTTCTTCCCAGATGACAATGTCCTCGAGGATAGTGATATCCAAGAGGGCATTCGAAGATTTGCGGACACAATAAGCGATTCCAGACCAGACGACACAGACGACCCACCGTTCACAGAAACCGAACTGATCAGGACCGTTAGGAGTTTCAACCCCAAAAAGGCTCCAGGACCGGACGGCTTCACCGCGGATATCTGCTATAGAGCAATATTCGCGGGGAAGTCCGTTTTCCTGGAGATCCTTAACAAGTGTCTGTCCCTGTCTTGCTTCCCATCACCCTGGAAAGAGGCTGCCGTTGTTATTCTTCGTAAACCAGGGAAAAGCGACTACACCAAAGCCAAATCTTACCGCCCGATTGGCCTACTCTCAATTCTCGGCAAAATACTCGAGAAGATGCTGATCGGTAGGGTGAAATGGCACCTACTGCCCAAGACAAATCCGAAACAGTACGGTTTTGTGCCTCAAAGAAGCACAGAGGACGCCCTATACGACCTCGTGCAGCGGATCCATGAACATTTGAGGAGCAAAGAAATGACGGTCATCGTGTCACTCGACATCGAAGGTGCGTTTGACAGTGCATGGTGGCCCGCCGTCAAGTCCCAGCTGATCACACTGAAATGCCCCCTAAACCTAAGACGACTCACAAACAGTTACTTTGAGGGCAGGAAGGTCACAGTCAGCTACGCTGGCAAGACATTATCCAGGTGCACCCTCAAAGGCTGTGTTCAGGGTTCCATAGGGGGACCAACATTTTGGAATCTGCTGCTGGACTCACTCCTCAACGATCTGACTGCGCGGGGCGTCTATGTTCAGGCATTTGCTGACGATGTCGTCCTAATGTTCTCCGGTCACTCCGCCCTCAAAATCCAGAGTGAAGTGAACCAAACTTTAGCATATGTGCATGAGTGGGGGATCAAAAATAAGCTCAGGTTTGCTGCCCATAAAACGAACGCGATGGTAGTAACCAAAAAGCTCAAATTTGACACCCCGATCATGCACATGGGCGGAGTAGACATCCCGGTGGTAGACGAGATAAAGCTGCTTGGCCTTACGATAGATAAGAAGCTCACTTTCAACAGCCACGTGACAAATATCTGTCGTAAGGCCGCAAATATCTACAAACAGCTCGCGAAAACCGCCAGGATAGAATGGGGACTAAATCCGGAGATCATTAGAACGATATACGTCGCAGTAATAGAACCGATCGTCCTCTACGCTTCTAGTGCTTGGGCCCCGGCTGCGGACAAATGGATGGTGAGGAAACAGCTGAATGTGATCCAGCGGCATTTTGCGCAGAAGATCTGTAAGGCGTATCGGACGGTGTCTCTAAATGCAGCACTCGTACTGTCCGGGCTGCTGCCCCTGGACCTTCGGATAGGGGAGGCCGCCCGGCTCTACGAAGCAAAAAGAGGCAGACCGACGATACTGTCTCACGGCAAACAGATTGAGAAGCGAGTTTGCTACGCGGAGGCACCACACCCTGCCCAGGAAGAAGAGATCAGCTTTGCCAATTTGTCTGATGCCCAGACCGACACCCTGGAACAACACCAGCTCCCAAACGTGCAAATATACACGGACGGGAGCAAGTTGGAGGGGAAAGTTGGAGCGGCATACACCTACTGGAAGAACGGTCGCGAAGTAAAGTCCAAGAAGATGCGACTCGAGCCATTCTGCACAGTATTCCAGGCGGAACTTTACGCATTATACCAGGCGACAGAACTCCTACTGAAGGAAAAACCAAAGACGGTTGCTGTGCTGAGTGACTCGAGGTCCGCTCTCGAAATGGTTCAAAACTCGAAGATCTTCCATCCCCTGGGCTTTGAAATAAGACGCAATATAGCGAATCTCAAGTCTGGGGGATGTGACATGCGGCTGTTCTGGGTGAAAGCCCATGTAGGTGTACCGGGCAATGAACGGGCAGACGAATTGGCAAAGCAGGCTGCTCTCTACACTAAACGTGCCGCCCATTATGACAAATGCCCAGTGTCATACGCAAAAAGTGAGATCAGGCTGAGTACCGTTCAAATGTGGAACCAAAGGTACCAAGAAAGCACCACAGCCGAGGTTACAAAAAGCTTCTTTCCGGAAGCGGCAGCAGCGTTCAGCCTTATCAAAAAGATAAGGTTGACACCACTATTGACGCAAGTGTTTACCGGGCACGGGGGCTTCTCTGAGTATCTTAGCAGATTTAAGGTGAAAGAGAGCCCCTCCTGTGTATGCGATTCAGAAAAAAAGGAGTCAGTACATCACTTGCTAATTGAGTGCCCTAAATATGAGTCGAGCAGGTGCGATCTGGAAACCGCAACACAATCTAAGTTGACAGCAAACTCAATCTGTGTATTGATAGCTGGTAAGGAGTCCAGATCACATCTGCTCGAATTTTGCACAATAATAGCAAGAGACACGGTATATAGAAATAGGACCAAATGACACTGACTGTCATAAAGTCCTATTCCAGAAAATAAAAACCTGCAAAAAGTGCGTACAACATGTAGTTTAACTACCACAGGTACGTACGCACGCTGAAAAAATGGCATAATATCAACAATAGCTTAAAAGTACAACGACACAATAATAATAAATAAATAATGAAAATATTAAAGAAAACAATAAAATTGGTAACACTTAAGAAATCAAATAAAATAGATATAAAAGAACATCATACCATATAAAATAAAATATAAACTACAAAAATCTTTCAAATTGACCAATTGACCAATAAGGTCACCAAAACTAATTAAAATATTCAACAGCAAAATAAACCAAAACAAGAGCCTCGACTATGTTGAGGGATCATTGGTGGAGGAGGACGGATAAAAAAAAAAAAAAAAAACCTAACCTAACCTAACCTAACCTAACCTAACCTAACCTAACCTAACCTAACCTAACCCAATATATAAGTAAAGTAATGGGAAGGTATGTATAGCGCCTGCTAGCTGTGGTTCTGGGAGTGGGGGTTCGTGTTGGGGCTGGGGATTCCAATTTTGATGGTCGTTGGAGTCTTGAGTACTGGCACGGGCTGCTTCTCTCGGAACCGCGGATGGTGGGTTTTGTGCTTGCTATAACTGTCTGTATCCACTTATGTAAAATAACCCGCTCAACCTACTCTTAATCTAACTTCATGTGAGTTTTGTGATGCTCTGCCGCGTTTGGGTGGTTGCGTGGTGGAGCGGGACAAAGATATTAAGTAAACTAGCAAATCGGTGGGTTAATGTATGCTGCGCACGCTGACTCATGGTGCTGGGAGTGGGAGTCTATGTAGGGGCTTGGGTTCCCAATTATGGGGATGGTTGGCGATTCAAGCACTGGCATGGGCTCTTGCTTTTGGCGTCATGGGTTGGTGGGTGCTGTATGCGTTATAATCACACGTATCCTCTATTGTGCGTATCGCTCGCTGGCCTGCGGTTCTGGGATCGGAGGATTGTTGGGGCTGGGGATTCCAATTTTTCCGGTGGTTGGAACCTCAGGCCCTAGCATAGACTCTCGCTCTCGGAGTTGCGGACTGGTGAGTGCTGCGCATTTTATAACTGTATAACTTCATGTCAGTTTTGCAACTTTGTGAAATATAGGCTGTTATGTGTAATAGTATTGTCATCCTATTATCATCAATACCTGAGAAAAGCAATGGGAGGTGTGCGTAGCGCTTGCTAGCTGTGGTGCTGGGAGTGGGGGTCTGTGTTGGAGCTGGGGATTCCAATTTTTGGTGTTGGTTGGAGCCTCAGGTTCTGGCACGGACTCTTGCTCTCGGAATCGCGGATTGGTGAGTGCTGTGCATATCATGCTAGGCATATTAACTGTATATGATAGTAATATTTCATCATCATCATTTTATAATCAATGATACAGTGTGCGTTGCGCTTGCCGGCTTGTGGTGCTGGGAGCGGGGGTTCAGGTCGGGGCTGGGGATTCCAATTTTAGGCGTTGGTTGGAGCCTCAGGCTCCGGCAAGGACTCTTGTTCTCGGAATCACGGATCGGTGAGTGTTGTGCATATTGTAATTTACAATTTTGATATATATAACAAATGTTACTCATAAGTTAGTTATAGTATAACTGTATATACTCATAAGTTTGCCGGCTTGTGGTGCTGGGAGCCGGGGTTTAGGTCGGGGCTGGGGACTCCAATTTTTGGGTGATTGGTTGGAGTCTTAGGCTCTGGTAAGGACTCTGGCTCTCGGAATCGCGGTTTGGTGAGTGCTGTGCATATCATGCTAGGCATATTAACTGTATATGATAATAATATTTTCATCATCTTCATCTCAATAATTAACGAGACAGTATGCTTTGCGCCTGCCGGTTTGTGGTGCTGGGACGGGGGTTTGTGTTGGGGCTGGGGATTCCAATTTTGGGGGCATTGTTTGGAATCTCTGGTTCTAGCATGGATTCGTGCTCTCGGAATCGCGGATTGGTAGATGTATGCATATTGTAACTGTATATGATAGTATAAAATACTTAATTTAAAAAAAAAAAAAAAAAAAAAAAAAAAAAAAAAATTACCTTCATACTAATAATTTACAATTTCGATGTATATAACATGTTACTCATAAGTTAGTTATAGTATAACTTTTTATATTGTTTATATTCACTTATGTAAATAACCTTCTTGCCCTATTCTTAACCCAAATATTTTACTCATAAGTTAGTTATAGTATGACTGCATATATTGTTTATATTCACTTATGTAAATAACCTTCTTGCCCTACTTGGATAGACCTGAACATAATTTTTTACTTACATAATTTGTAATAACTTAGCCAAGATAAATTTTGTACACATTAAAACTGTAAAATTACACACATTCACGCATACTCATCCCACACCACACACCCAACACAGTCAATAATCAAGCTCCTCCCACAACTACACTTCACATCCGATCTCCACACAGCGACACCACACTAAACAACTCAGTCTACGGAAGCGAGAAGTATACCGTTAGCATCTCGCTTCCGTTTGACTACCCCACTCTCGCAAGGTGTGGTTTTAGTCGGTAACCTGTGGATTCCAATGCACGGTATGTAAACCATGTATTGGAGTTCGCAGGAATCCGACATCACTGGGCAACATTTCCAGTACCTATAAAAGGTTTCCCACCTTGGATAAAAAAAAAAAAAAAAAAAAAAAAAAAAAAAACCTAACCTAACCTAACCTAACCTAACCTAACCTAACCTAACCTAACCTAACCTAACCTAACCTAACCTAACCTAACCTAACCTAACCTAACCTAACCTAACCTAACCTAACCTAACCTAACCTAACCTAACCTAACCTAACCTAACCTAACCTAACCTAACCTAACCTAACCTAACCTAACCTAACCTAACCTAACCTAACCTAACCTAACCTAACCTAACCTTATGAGATAAAGAAAGGCTACTCCCAGCGAGTTATCTTGGATCGAGAAGTGGAAAGCTCGGTACCATTCATCAAAATGCCTCACCCAGCGGAACACGTGGAGTTAAGCTTCACCTGCCTGGCGGACGAAGAAGCATTGGATCTACATCTCGGAGATGGTTTGCATATATACACTGACGGTAGCAAAATCGATGGAAAAGTAGGTGCAGCGTTAACCGTTAGGGATGGCAGCACCGAAAGTAGTACTCGAAAACTCAAGTTAGATCCAAGCTGCTCCGTCTACCAGGCCGAGTTGTTGGCTCTAGCAGAGGCCACTGACAGAGCTGCTACCACAACCAAAACGCACGTCAACATATATTGTGACTCCCGCTCCGCTCTGGAGACAGTAATAAACTCATCTTCCCCCCACCCCCTCGCAGTAAAAATTAGGCAGAATATTAAGGAAACTGTAAAACGACACAAAAAAGTTGAATTATTTTGGATTAAGGCGCATGAGGGGATGGAGGGAAACGAGAGAGCAGATGAGCTGGCTAAGAGCGCTGCTCTATACTTGAAATGTAAAGCTCATTATAGTAGGGTCCCGATCTCGTTCGTCAAGCGAGAAATCCGGAAGGACTCGCTTGACGAATGGAATCGGCGATACAAAGGCGAAGCGGAAGCGGGCGTCACAAAAATGTTCTTCCCGGACGCGATCCTCGCATACCAAGTTGTTAAAAAGATAGAGCTACACCATCTTATAGTCCAAATGTTCACGGGGCACGGTGGATTCGCCGCGTACTTACATAGATTTAAGTGCGCGGAGAGTCCGTCGTGCCTCTGTGATCCAGACGTGGAGGAGAGTGTAGCGCATATCGTCACGGAATGTCCCATTTTTGGCAGGAGAAGGTTCGACCTAGAACAAGAAATAGACATGGTTGTAAATATAGAAAACTTAAGTAAAATTATAGCAAATAAGCACATTAGATATAAGTTTATAGAATATTGTAAATATGTAATACAAAGAGTTGTTAATAAAAATAAAACGCTGTAAGAAATTGGAACACTACCTGCAATTAAGTTTGCAGCGTAAGTGTTCCTAGTATTAAGAAATAGGATAAGAAATTAACTATAGACTAAGTCATCCCAAATAGTAAATAGTAGGTGTGTATTTCATTGTTCCTTACCCTTTTCCTAGAATTATTAAAATAAATTGAAAATAAACATAAAAAGTAGCGTAGAGTAGTATTATAGTAAAGGGAACCTCCCCCTGAAAGAACGAAAGATATGATGGATGACAGAAAGATAAAGTATGAAGCATGAAAGTACGAGAAGCATGAATGATAGAACTGGAATGAAAGGATAGTAGTAGATCAGGCCCCTGACACTAACTCGTCGGGGTAGGACGAAAAAAAAAAAAAAAAAAAAAAAAAAAAAACCTAACCTAACCTAACCTAACCTAACCTAACCTAACCTAACCTAACCTAACCTAACCTAACCTAACCTAACCTAACCTAACCTAACCTAACCTAACCTAACCTAACCTAACCTAACCTAACCTAACCTAACCTAACCTAACCTAACCTAACCGATTTTTTTTTGTGACTTCTTGTTTGACAAAATATACTGGATACAGTCGACACGGGACCTCGCCTGGATGCGCCTGGAGTGCTCCGCGTTGTTCCTGAAACATAAAAAAGTAAGTTACACATCAATTTCAAAATTTTCAGTTTGAAAATCACATCTTTTCGGCAATAACTTATCCAAACGCAGCCCAATTTTCTTCCAAATTGTTTTGTAAGGTGCGCAGGGCTTGCGCGCACCCCTTCAAATTGTTTATTTCATTCGTTTCATACGAAATTTTTACACCCCATAGTAAAAAACTGAAATCTTCGACGTTTTTTGCGCCCACCCACCCACCCTTTGGTGGTAACCGGTATAGGTAGCTCCATATTTTTATAGTTGCTATCAATTCTACAGGCCCTCACGAGCTTATATATACATTTGGACCTAACTTTACGGCCTTCGTGGGAAAGTCAAAAATAGTTTTAAATTTTTACATACACATTCTGTGTAAATCGTTATTTTTGTTTGTTTTTTTTTAGCTTAGTTCGACTTTGGGGGATATACCCAATCGTTTTTATTATTAATTAGGTTAATTTGACACGGGGAAAATGTTCCACACTCCGAAACAAACAGCTCCGGCGGGTCTCAGCCAAAAATCGCTGGACGAACAGCCGGGACCTTCTGGCGCGGGGCAGACTGCGGGAGGTTGCGTGAGGAAGAGCATAGGGGATTGGGAGGTTGGCCAGCCTCGGAAGAGCACTTCTCCTTTATACAAGACCTTCGTGACGGCCCCCCAAAAGCCGAAGTCGACAGTGTCGCGGCAACTGCCGATGGAAGCAGCGGGGAGCCCACCAATGCCGGAGAGGTTCGCAACCAAGACGTCCGAGGCTCGCAACATCCTAAACCAGGCTAAAAACCTCATTAATAACTCACGCAACCTCAAAACAGACATAAAATCTGGGGTGATTCGGGCCATTGATCGCCTATACCAACTTGTAAAAGAGTCGGAGGCGACCGGGAACCGAGTCACCCCAGTTCGCTCTGTCCCTACTCCCACTAAAACCCAGGGCATCAGTGTGGAAACTATTCCTATCCCCACCGCCGCCGCTGCCCTAGAACACGTTATGCAGAGACACATGGCGCTGCTTGAGGAGAACAACAGGAGCCTCAAAACGCTTCAGAATTCTTTGGACGTTAGAGGTCGAAGCGGAGCCCTGGGACCCGCCCCGGCTTCTGAACTGTCTAAGGACGGCGTGAAGAGGATCCTTGAAGAGGTCGGAGAAGTGCATCGGGTGTGTCAGGAGACGGGAAGGAAGGTCAGCACCTTGCAAGAGTCCTTTCCGTCTTATGCTGAGGTCTTAGCCAGACCAGCCAGCAATATCAGCCCAACAAGACTTCGCCCGAAACACTCTCTGATCATCTCCTCGAGCAGCGAAAAAGATACGAGTGATGCGGTCTTTGGCAAGGTCCGGGATGCTCTAGACGCAAAGACAAGTGGCCTGCAGATCACCAGGGTTCGGAAGGTGCGCAACCAAAAGGTCGTCATCAGTTGCGGCAGTAAGGACGAGATGACGAAACTGTCACAAAAACTGACAGCAAATGACAGTGACCTTAAGGTTGAAGAAGCGAGGAATAAAGATCCCCTGGTGATCCTTAAAAACCTCTTGGCATACAACAAGGACGAGGATATACTATCTTCTCTCAAATCTCAGAATGCTGGAATTCTCGGGGATTTGAGAGACGATGAAATCCGAGCTGCAGTTAGGTACAGGCGAAGAGCTAGAAATCCACTGGAGAACCACGTGGTGTTGCAGGTGTCACCACAGGTATGGAAGATACTGACGTTGGCGAGACGAGTCCATATCGACCTGCAATATGTCAGTGTCGAGGACCAGTCTCCCTTAGTACAATGTACAAGGTGCCTGGGGTACGGACACGGCCGAAAGCTCTGCAAGGAGCCGGCTGTCCTGTGCAGCTACTGTGCGGAACCGCATCTTCGAGCTGACTGCCCCACGTACCTTGCAGGGGAGACCCCCACCTGTCGCAACTGCAGGCTAGCCAAGAGCCCGGAAACTCGGCACAACGCGTTCGACGGCCAATGTCCAATACGCAAGCGCTGGGATGCGATAGCGCGATCCAGCGTAGCGTATTGCTAAGGGCACCCCGGGCGTGGCAGTCGAGACCAGAGCTCTACGGCACACAGATGGCTTGCGGCACTACATGGTCCTCCAAGCAAATCTCCAGCGGAGCGCAAGGGCCACGGACGAATTGTTCCTCGAAGCCCGGAACAGGAAGGTCAGTCTTGCACTGTTGCAAGAACCCTACGTCGGAGCAATGGGGGAGCTCAGGCGGTATGCCGGCACTCGAATACTCCAGTGTCAGCGAAACAGGACCAAACCTGTTAAAGCTGCCATTGTGGTGTTCGAGGACGGCATAGAGATCCTCAACGACCAAACCACAATCAGCGAGAACATTGTTATGACCACTCTTAGGACGGATAAATGGACGATCGCAGTGGTTTCGGTCTACTTTGAGGACACTCAGCCGCTTGAGCCGTACCTGAGTAGGCTCAAAACGTTTTTGGGTACGGTGCAGACTGACAAAATCCTTGTGGGAGGAGACATCAACGCGTGGAGCACGTGGTGGGGCAGCGCTGTAGAAAACGAGAGGGGTGAGCTGTATAGGGATTTCCTGGACGAGATGGATTGGCACATTCTGAACCAAGGGACCGACCCTACGTTCGATACAATTCGTGGTAATCGACGAATTACCAGCTGTGTCGATGTAACAGTCTGCTCCTCAAGCATGTTGGGATATATCCGCAACTGGGGAGTAGACACGTCGGTCACTTGCTCAGATCACAATGCATTGTCATTCCATCTTGTTCTTGAAAAACCTACTCAGGAGCGGAAACCAGGAACTACTCGTGTTTACAACACCCGGAAGGCGGACTGGTGTCGGTTCACGGAGGATTTTAAAAAGCGGCTACAGGAGAACGGTATCACGGTAGAGAACGTTGTGGCAATCGATCACCAAGACCACCTGGAGCAGACGATACACAAGTATATCGAATGCATCCGCTCTACATGTGAAGTAGCCGTTCCCCTCAAAAAACAAAGCAGCAAAAAGTCTTACTTACCCTGGTGGACCGACGAACTGGAACACCTGAAGAGAGCAGTGAACACGAAGAGGCGGAGAATCCGAAATGCAGCTCCCCGAAGACGCAGCCACGTAGTCGCCGAGTACCTGGAACAGAAAAACACATATGAAGAAGCAGTCAACAAAGCACAAACAGAAAGCTGGAAGGCTTTCTGCACCAAGCAAGAGCGTGAAAGCATGTGGGACAGTGTATACAGGGTGATTAGAAGCAAGACAGTTAGACACGAAGACCAACTCTTGGAGGAAGATGGAACTACCTTGGGTCCTGAAGAGTCAGTTAGGTTGCTGGCGGAGACGTTTTACCCGGATGACAATGCCCTCGAGGATAGTAATATCCACGAGGACATTCGAAAATTTGCGGACACAATATGCGATCCTACGCCAGACGACAAAGACGACCCACCATTCACAGAAGCTGAACTGGTCAGGACCGTAAGGAGCTTCAATCCGAAGAAGGCTCCAGGACCGGACGGCTTCACCGCGGACATTTGCTTGAGAGCAATATTCGCGGGGAAGTCCGTCTTCCTGGAGATCCTTAACAAGTGTTTGTCCCTGTCTTGCTTCCCATCACCCTGGAAAGAGGCTGCTATTGTTTTTCTTCCAAAACCAGGGAAAAGCGACTACAGTAAAGCCAAGTCTTACCGCCCGATTGGCCTACTTTCAGTTCTCGGGAAAATTCTCGAAAAGATGCTGATCGGGAGGGTGAAGTGGCACCTGCTGCCAAAGACCAACCCAAAACAGTACGGTTTCGTACCCCAGAGGAGTACGGAGGACGCTCTATACGACCTCGTTCAGCGGATCCAAAAGCAATTGAGGAGCAAGGAAATGATGGTCATCGTGTCACTCGACATCGAGGGTGCGTTTGATAGTGCATGGTGGCCAGCCGTGAAGTCCCAGCTGATCACACTGAAATGCCCCCTAAACCTGCGACGACTCACAAACAGTTACTTTGAGGGTAGGAGGGTGACTGTCAGCTATGCTGGTAAGACATTCACCAAGAACACCCTCAAAGGCTGTGTCCAGGGTTCCATAGGGGGGCCAACGTTTTGGAATCTGCTGCTGGACTCGCTCCTCAATGATCTTGCTGCGCGAGGCGTATATGTACAGGCATTCGCTGATGATGTTGTCCTAATGTTCTCCGGTCATTCCGCTCTTAAAATCCAAAGCGAAGTGAACCAAACTCTAGCGTATGTGCATGAGTGGGGGATCAAAAACAAGCTCAGGTTTGCTGCCCACAAAACAAACGCGATGGTAGTAACCAAAAAGCTCAAATTTGACACCCCAATCATGCACATGGGCGGAGTGGACATCCCGGTGGTGGACGAGATAAAGCTGCTCGGTCTTACGATAGACAAGAAGCTCACCTTTAACAGCCACGTGGCCAATGTCTGTCGTAAGGCAGCAAATATATATAAACAGCTTGCGAAAACCGCCAGGATAGAATGGGGACTGAACCCGGAGATCATTAGGACAATATACATCGCAGTGATAGAGCCGATAGTCCTCTATGCTTCCAGTGCTTGGGCTCCGGCAGCGGATAAATGGATGGTGCAGAAACAGCTGAACGTGATCCAGCGGCACTTTGCGCAAAAAATCTGCAAGGCATATCGGACGGTGTCTCTTAATGCAGCACTCGTACTGACTGGGTTGCTCCCCTTGGACCTTCGGATCAGGGAGGCCGCCCAGCTGTACGAAGCGAAAAGAGGCAGACCGTCGATACTGCCCCATGGTAAGCAGATTGAGATGAGAGTCTGCTACGCGGAAGCACCACACCCAGCTCACGTAGGAGAGATCAGCTTTGCCAATTTGTCTGATGCCCAGACCGACACCCTGGAACAACACCAGCTCCCGGGTGTGCAAATATACACGGACGGGAGCAAATTCGAGGGGAAAGTCGGAGCGGCATACACCTACTGGAAGAACGGCCGCGAGGTGAAGACCAAGAAGATGCGTCTCGAGTCATTCTGCACAGTATTCCAGGCGGAACTGTACGCAATATTTCAGGCGACAGAACTGCTACTAAAGGAAAATCAAACGACGGTTGCTGTGCTGAGTGACTCGAGGTCCGCGCTTGAAATGATCCAAAATTCCTCGATCTTCCATCCCTTGGGATTTGAAATTAGACGCAATATTGCGAGTCTCAAGTCCGGGGGATGTGACTTGCGGCTGTTCTGGGTGAAGGCCCATGTGGGTGTACCGGGCAATGAACGGGCAGACGAATTGGCAAAGCAGGCTGCTCTCTACACCAAGTGTGCCGCCCACTATGACAAATGCCCAGTGTCATACGTGAAAAACGAGATCAGGTCAGGCACGATTGGGCTATGGAATAAAAGGTACAAAGAAGGCACCACAGCTCAGGTCACGAAAACCTTCTTCCCGGAAGCGGCGGCGGCATTCGGCCTTGTCAAAAAGATAAGGCTCACACCACTTCTGACGCAAGTGTTTACCGGACATGGGGGCTTCTCTGAGTACCTTAACAGATTTAAGGTAAAAGAGAGCCCCTACTGTATATGTGAACCAGAAGAAGAAGAATCGGTACTTCACTTGCTGATAAAATGCCCCAAATATGAGTCACTCAGGTGCGATCTGGAAACCGCAACGCAATCTAAGTTGACAGTGAATTCAATCTGTGAATTGATAGCTGGTAAGGAATCCAGATCGCATCTGATTGACTTCTGCACAAAAGTTGCAAGTGATACAGTGTATAGGAATAGGACAAAATGACACTGAGTGTCATAAAATCCTATACCAAAAACACCCGTAAAACGTATGTACAACTTGTAGCTGAGTACTACAATTATGTACATACACTGAAAATAATAGAACAATAACAACAAAATGTTAAAAGTACCAACAAGAAATAAATAAAATAGGAGAAAAATAGTATAAAACAATCGGTAAACAATAGAGAATCAAATCAAACTGAGAAAATATTATATTTACATATTATTATTATATATATATTATATTAAGCAAGATAAAACTTCAAAATTACAATTTAACAAAATATAGGAATTGACCCATATGGTCACATAGAAAATTTTAATTTTTATAACAAGGACAAATACCAAAATAATAGCCTCGACTATGTTGAGGGAATATTAATTAATTAAAAAAAAAAAAAAAAAAAAAAAAAAAAAAACCTAACCTAACCTAACCTAACCTAACCTAACCTAACCTAACCTAACCTAACCTAACCTAACCGTGGCGTGGTCGTTTCGTTTCGTTTCGTTTCGTTTCGTTTCGTTTCGTATCGTATCGTATCGTATCGTATCGTTTCGATTCGATTCGATTCGATTCGATTCGATTCGATTCGATTCGATTCGATTCGATTCGATTCGATTCGATTCGTTTCCTTGAAACACACAGCATCATGTAGGTCGGTGTCGTAACATCATAGAGTTTAGCACGTTCATGAGCGCGAGTGCGATCCGTGTTTCACAGCATTCAGTTTGATGAAGATTAAACATTTTAACACATTCGTTAGCAAATTCATTGATTGTAGTGTTTGTAGGCTTGGAACCTGTGCGCCTGATGGAAAAGTATTCATCGGTAAACTGTCGCGAACACGGCGAACGGAGCGGCCGTTTGGTACTGGCGTGAGCGTCGTGTTAGAACATTATTCAAAGGTGTGAATTCAAACACATTTTATAAAGGTAACAAATCAAATTAAATTTTTACATCTAATTGTTAATATACTGAGGTATAATCAGTATATCTTTTAGCCTTATATCTACGTTACATACCTTATCACTTAAATAGTTATAATTATTTATGTGTCTCAAATTTAATTGTTAATATACTGAGGATATATATTTTTCCATTTAGTTCCAATTGCTTTCCATCCAAAATTAGTCAATAATTGAACTGTCAGAAAAAAACAAAAGAAGGCGCATTCGCAACGCTAATGCGTGTTCCCGCCTTTTTGGTCGACATAGAGTATGAGTATTAAAACCAAAGAGTTTTATATACATATCTATGTCACCAATCAAAACTATATAATATTCCTTGCGAAATCAAGTGCAGCCATTTGGAAACAATAAAATTAAATGTTATTACAAAAGTATTTTCTTGACATTACTTTCATACATATTAGGCTTCATATTATTTATGTTTTAGTTCACTATTTATTACATTTCTTTATAAAAGTATACAAATCCCAGCTATTTCCTAACAGTCGGTTCGTCGGTGAATACTTTTCCATCAGGCGCACTAAGTAAACTGTTTACAGTGAATAGTTTTATTATAAAATTTTATGAGGCGCCTTCTAATCTTTCGAAGACAGACAGCGCAGGCAGGTCGTAATGGCCCATCTGGCCCTTGTGCCTGACATCCACCCGCCTCCCCCAGGTCTGTGACGGGAGATGCGTAATTTCCACACGAAAAAAAAAATACTCTTCCTGCATGGTGTGACCAGTAGAGATTTTACCTAAATTTATCATTTAATTTTCCATCAGGCGCCGCGCCGGCTGGTGTCACTGCCGTGCGAGGAAGCACACAAGCACGGGTATGTTGAGTTGACTATCTCATTTTCCGCGGGTAACGCCGCGTGGCGCAGCTAGTTTTTGATAAACAAAGTGATTATTACTTTTTCCATACAACAATTGTTGTAGCGGTTTTTTAGTAGATTAAAAATGAAATGAAACAATGTTATTTGCGTCGCCGAAGGTAATATATCAACATGGTCAATTAATATTCAGAGGTGTCCCGTGCTGGCTACCGCATGCGTTGTGCAAAAAATAAATTTAATTATGTTGAATGAACCACAAACTTATTATTATTATTATTATTGACACTTAAGTTTAACCAGTAATTATGTAAAACTTCTGAGGCGTCTCTATCACACGTCACCGGCCGCCGCCAATCAGAGCGCTCGGAGTGGACGGCCGTCTCCAAACACTACATCTGTCCGGAGATATCTTTTCGCTAGATGGAGACAGACCGTCGTCGCTCCATAGGTACTTCCATGATTCTCAAATAGCAACGGGTCAAACGTGTGAGGCTCGGCGCGAGCTCGGCGGAGTGCTCGTCTCTAATTATGTAAAGATTTTCCCACTCTAATATCATTTTTCAGTGCAAACAGCCCGGGCGGGCGCGGGGCGCGGGGCGCGGGGCGGGGCGGGGCGCGGGGCGCGGCGGGCGAGGCGGCGAGGCGCGCCAGTCGGGCCCGGGCCGCCGCGCGAGCTGCACGCGTGCCGCCGCGAGTGAGTGAGTGAGTGCTGTGTGGCCGCACCGCCGCCTCCCGATGGATTGACGCCGGCCGCCGCCACCAGGTACTGCCGCCAGCACCCCGCGCCGCCCTCGCCACACACACGCTCTCATCACGAGCACTCTCGATACCACATTCATAGTGAAGCTGACTTGTTTTCTCTATCCTCATATTGCGAAGGCTGGCTCCACATCACTCACATTATTATGAAGAGACAGTATATAGCATATATGAGGGTAGTGTAGGACAGACAGACAGACAGGCGCGTGCTGGTGTATGTGCGGGCGAGCTGTGAGTGAGGCTGACACAGTATATGTAGACGTGAGGTTTGGAGCGACCCGGCCGCCTGCCCTCGGATACACTTATATATAACTTGTATAGAGCATCTATATTTGAAACACGTTGGCCTCTGTGTCAGTAAAAGCAGCATGACTTCTATGTAACTACCATATACATACATATTTTCCTGTGAATAGCTTTTAATCTTATCGATTTGAGTTAGGTACATAGAAATGTGCATAAGTATTTTAACTTATTTGGATGATTGCTAATATTGTACATATAATAATCATAGGTATTGTCAGATAAATATGCATAATTAGTTTGGGAGATGGGGATTTTGTTGTTGAGTGGTTTTATAGAGTTTGTATGAAACAAACATCAGTAGCATTTTGAGGTTTATGCTAGATGTGTATTATAATGCGGGGATTTTAGTCTTTGGAATCATTCTTACTGTTTACCTCAACTTTGCCGAGGTACAAGGTAACACAAGAAATTTGCCATTCCGAGACTGGTTTGCCATTTATCTGACAACACATTGTAAGTTGCTTTAGGATTTTCTTGAAGTAAATGTATTAATGTTAATGTATATTAACATATACATATACCTATGTCTTTTTTGAGCTTCGTTCTATTATTCAAAATAATTGTTGCTATACAGCTTACTACATATATTTGAAAGAAAGAAAATTATTTATTGTGACAAATGAAGCTACACACGACAAAATATATTAATTAAAATAGTTTTTAATGTGTCAAAAAACAACCTCGACTGTGTATGAAAGGAGTGTCTGTCTCATCTCCCCATTTGTAATTACGAGGCCCAATGTATGTAGTTAGATTAAGCATTGTGTTGTAAATTTTCTGAAAATGAGGTTAATTTATCGGTAAAATTAAAATATTACAAGACGTTAACACTTTCAAATATTAATAAATAATGAATGTAAAACTATAATTATGTAGGTATTAAAAAAACATTGCTAGTGGGAAGAGTACCCAAAATCCCAACTAAGTTGCCTCTTTGTTAATTTTTTGTTGCTTGTATGTTGATTTTGTTTGTAATTCATTAATTTTAATTGTATTTTGTTTGTTTGTATTATTTGTTGGAATAAACTTTTTATTTTCTTTATTTTGAGTTTTATTTATTTATGTTTCAGCCCCACATTCTAGTTTTATAGTACTACTAGCTGACCCGGCAAACGTTGTTTTGCCTTAATTAAAAAAAAAAAAAACTAAATATGCAGTAGCCGATTCTCAGACCTACTGAATACGCATATGAAATTTGGTAAAAATCGGTCAAGCCATTTCGGAGGAGTACGGTAACAAACACTGTGACACGGAAATTTTATATATAAGAAGATATTCCACACCTTCGCGGTTCGCACTATGAAGGTGGAGGCAAACCGCTGAGTACGCGCCTTTGGAACCTCCACATTATTATTTATTCCCTGAGTTACTAACTACTAATGTCAGCAATATTTTCAATATATGTTGTCTCAGCTTCTGTGAATACCGTAGAAATATATTTCAAATAAAGACTTTTACTTCTCACGAAATATATTTGACGTCTCGTAGATCACAACCGCGTGTATAAAGTGTTTCATACCATTAGTCAATGTCTTGTGCTAACAACTGTCACTGTCAATGTCAGTTAGCTAATTAGTGGTAAATGTATATGGGAACGACTTCGTTCCAGTGACATACATTATGGGCAGGAACTTTTACTGCAAAAGCAAGCCAAGTTTTTCGCGTACTGTCCTGGGGAATATGACAGCATTATCATAAAAAGTCTAACAAATTTTGACACAGTTTATTTTGGCCAAAACGTAGTAAACGTAGTGTCATATTCTTTATCCTATTTTCTTCCTCTGTGCTAAAGATAAATAAAGATAAATATTTTGGTAAATATAAATATTTTTTGGCTCTACAATATCTCGTCGCATTTGGTAGTTCATTGATTACATTCAGATTTACATTTGATGCTAATTAGAACACTACATTATTACTTATATAAAAATTAAATTAAATGTAACTAATTATAATCTATTCAGTAAATTTAAGCAAAGATTTCACTAGGTGCATGTCATGAATTCCTTTAAGGAGTACAGTGGATGATCTTGAAAACAATGTTTCAGTGTTGTTCTGAATTTGGCGTGTGACAATTCCATTACTTGACGCGGTAGTTTATTAAACATTATTATTTTATTATAAATTCCTTGATTTTGTACTTTGGCTAATCTGACACCTGGTTTTTTAAAAATGATCCTGTTTCCTTAAGCTATATTTATTATTATGGTAGGCAGTAAGTCCTTCTATTCTTATATTTCTAGTAAATAGTTATAAATATAAAGTGGTACCACATTCATTATATTATTAGTTTTGAATTGCCTAAACGGATATTATAAAAAACAAATCAATATTAATATTTTATCTCTTTTGCGCTCTTACATATATCGTAATCGAAAAAAAAAAACAATTAAAAAGCTTAAATGCCATCTAAAGCCTTTATTCCATCCAGCTTTTAATACAAAAAATTAGAAAAATATAGGTATAGCAAACATTTTTACTACGAATTGTAAAAATAGCAACTGTACAAATAAATTATTTGATTTGAGTCCTACCAGTAGTTCAAAGAATATTTATAATAATTTTGGTACCAATCAGACAGCAATATTACAACAGATTCAAATAACTTCGCCATCACCAAGATACATAATAATATGTATTACATATAGATATAAATAGTGATGTCGGTCGATTGTAAACAAATAATAGAGTGCGCTCGTAGCACGCGCTACGCGGCGTAGACCCGCTACGTGACGTAGCGGCGTAGCACCGGCGTAGCGGTACAGCTTGTTGATCTGATTGGTTCCAGTGCTCTAATACTGTGAAGATAACAGTACTGATACTACAGGTAATTGAACACTGTTTTGCTTTCCACTAACCAATCATAAAAGGCGTAATGCTGTTGATTAGTGTTGTTTTGCCGACACTCATACTACTTCCACGCTGGTGGAGGGTGATGATGAGGAATATCATACTGCGTCACGATGTCCACTCCTAGTATCACTATATAATCTCTCTGAATGTTTCACTCATTAGAACTAGGTCAGAGATTATATACTAATTGGCACGTCGGGTATGTAGTGGTCGCTTCACTAGACAGGTGGTCTGTATCGAAGCCACCTTTTCATCATTCATCATAATTATCATCAGCCTGTAAGTTCCCACTGCTGGGTATAAGCTTCCTCTCCAACACGCTATATAGTACGGTCTTCAGCCAGTTTCCAAACCACACTTTCTTCACTTACCAATAAAGCTTATCTTCTAAACAAGACAACATTTATACAACATTTTCTAAGTGTCTTATATGTTACGTAGCTATTTTAATATTTTTCCAAAATAATATAATTTACAGTTTCAATAAGAAAATAACAATTCAGAAGTAAAGTCAAGATCATATTAAATCGGTGACAATCTCTTTAACGTTTAAACGGAGTAAAAAACTATGGAATTTTTGCACTCTCTTAACTGACCGAATACATTGTATCATTCGCCGGGAAAAGCTTCTTGACTAGCTTATTATAAAATGTAGTAGCGTTGAGGGGAGGGGGAGGGGGAGGGGAGAGGGAGAGGGGTGTGTCGCTGCCCCCAGAGTTCAATAATTCAGACAGCTCCGCGACGGGACATATTCTAACTAGCGCGGTGACGCAAGCGAGATATTTACTAACTTGCTCAAAATGGAGACCACATCATATGCAAACATGTTCTCTGAAGCTAGCTTTGTAGGCTTTGAATACCGTTGACACCAGAGCTTATCTGCTTGGCTCTTAAGAAATAGAATAGGACCCTCAAGATATATTCCTTTTTTTTTCACACACGGCTGGTTAGCCCCATACTGAACCATTTCTAGTTCGTATTATGGTTGCTAACACAACTGATATACTACAAATACATACATACGTATTTTATATAGATACATATTTAACACCCAGACCCACAGCTAACAAATTTAGTTAGGCACAAAGATGTTGACCGTGCCGGGAATCGGACCCGGAACCTTCTGATTCGCAGTCCGGCATGGTAACCTTTACGCCAACGAGGTCGTCATGTGTGTGAAAAAAAAACAAAAAGAAAAAAGAAAGAAAAGAATATTATCTCAGCTCCCATTTCTACGAAATGTACAATTAAACTGTCGAGACGACTTAAGTAATTTCCGTAGTGCTAGTCAAACAGCTTTGTCACACACTTGCATAGGAACTTCTTCAAAGCGTTGTCAAATATGTGTCGCCGAGTGTACAGTAGTGTCAGTGGAACTGTCATCCGTGTGACTACATTTATTAATGAGTTGATATCGAGTCACGTGACGCTCGTGGACCCCGACCAACCTGTTGCCCTCTCGCTCGCACGCCTATATGAGCGAACGAGACACCATGATCTACCTGATAAGTGAGTAGTTACATATCGACGGTTAAAAGGCAAACTGCGTTAAGCGACAATTTTCGAACTTTACAGGAGAGCCATTCAAAGTTTTTTATTTCGGAAAAAAAATCATAATCAAGAAATTTCTGGGTGGATTAAAGCATGATGAAAAACGTATTTTTTATTTAGTCAAACGCTACTACTGCAAAAGTTTCGTGGTCTAACAAGCATTATTTTGAAAAATAAGTGTCGCTTAATCCCAAATGCATTATTTAGAGATAAGGATAACTGACTGAACCGCCACAGGATTTAAAAAAAGTTCGAAGCAAAAAATGTTTAAGTGCAGGTGACCTCATATTTAGATCGAAGTAAAATGCTTTAAGCTCAACATAATTACAAAAATAGAACGAGTCAAATTGGCAAGAGTGTATCAAAGAGTTAAAAACAATAAAGGAAAAATGACTCACGCGACAATGGACATACTAGCCAGATTGACTTAAGTTCGCTAAAATGCAATAATGTTTGTAAGCTTGTCAGATAAACCTCATTCTTAATGACAATTGATAAGAAAAATTAACCTGTAATGGAATTGAATAAATGACTGATCGCATTAAAACAGCGTTTCTGAGTGTTATAATTTTAACGAAACGTTTTAATTAATCACTTTATATAAAAAATATATATATTTTAATCTTAATGTCTATATCATCAATTAACCTGGTATGATATTTTAGTTTTAAATTTTAGTTACATATTGAGCATACAATGGTGTCAAAAAAGTTATAAATCTTGATCTACCTCATCTTCTATGTCGGTATCAATTAGTTTATCTTTTCCGATTCGGTGAGGCAGATTGGTGTATTCCAACTGGAATATTTTTAGAATTACACCATTATCACACAGTTTTTTCAATTCGATGTATTTATCTATGCTGCCAATAACTACCACGTTATTGGCAGCAAAGATTTATATTTTCCATTTATTGGTTTTAGTCTAACTATAGGGATTGTCTCGGCTCTTGCATCTTCTTTCATACTGTTTTTAATTGTCACTTTGCCCGGAGATTTTTTAATGTCGCTACCCGTATTTGCTAATCTTTCCTGTGAGGTTTCCTTTGAAAAACTTGTTTGACATCTCTTCATAATTTTTGAAATCAAAGTGAGTCAGCGTCTCCACTTGGTATGGATGGATCTTTTCTGGCCAGCTGAAAATATGTACCCCATTGCGAGGGTGCCCATATAATCCCCCCGTGGGGGGATTGTTGAGGCCCCGCATTGTCAAGGCGGGGGCGGTCAGTAACCGTGGTCTGGTCACCCACGGGGAAGCTGAGAACTGAGGCGGGCTTGTGGTGTGGATATGGAGGCACTGCAGCCGAAGGTGTGGGGCCACGGCAGGAGAGAAATGTCGGTATTACGATGCGCCGCTCTTCCTACCTGCCGCTACCTCTACGGGGTCGCCACCGGTTGATGGCGGGCGCGGTGGATCTGCAGGAAGAAGGAAGTGGCACCACTATCTGCCACTCTCCCTATTCTCTGCGGCCGTAGTGGCAGGTGACGGGGCCACAGACCCGTTGCGGGGGACCTAAGACGTCGGACCCGAGTTGTCCAGCGTCCATTGCACTCACGGTCCCCGAGGTGGTTGCGGTGCACAAGTGGTGCACTGCTAAGGCAGTCATCCCTTCAGGAGGAGTGTCGCCGGCTAGCCGAGGTGGGCGGGATAGTGGGTTGATACAAAGAGCGGAACCTCACCCCGCTTTCCGGTGAGGAGGCCATCGTGAGGCTTTAGTGGGCAGTGATGCCCTTCTGGCATCGAGCCCGACATACCCCACCCACCTCCCCAGGTGTGGTGGGCATGCGTAAAAGCATATCCTCACGTTAAAAAAAATAAATTGCTCATATAATGTTGTTTCGTATTGAATTTCTGATCGTAGCATGCATGCTATCTACCGTCATTTCAGTATGCCCTGGGAGCAAATAGTTCATCTGTATCGGTCTCTAAATGCACTGATTGCAAGAGTGCATTATGAAGAGCTGCAAGCACAATTTTGATTTTGTTTTGACCCGGACACAATCACAATCTGTGTATAAAATCGGGGATTTAATCGTATCACGTGAATCTACATCAGCAATATACTTTTGTAAAATCGTGGTTACTTCATCGCCACCTCTTTTTCCTCCAGCTTCCCCCCATGTAAAACTAAATCCGTTTCTTGTTATGCTTGCATAAAAACATAAATTATAAACAGCATATTTTCTTGAGTAGAATAGCAGCATACTGTTTCCGTGTGGTGTGTTTAATACTTACTTCGAAGCAAACTTGTACACACAGCCGTCCCCATCGATGTATTACTGCTGACTGAAGCACCCGTGCAGATGGCATTTCTCGCTACACGCTGGAGGTTAGTAAATGCGCGCGAGAAAATTTCTTTGCTCAAAAACTCTGCCAAAGTAGATTTCGAGATGATTATCCTCCAAGGCTCCGTTTTTCGACACGTTGAAAAATGTTTTAAGTTCTAAAATGTATTTAATGTTTTGTTCGAAACGACCAATATTGAAAAATATTATGACTACATAACAGGCTCATATGACTCTTGACATCGATATCACATCACGGCAAACCAGCTTAAGTCCCAAATAGCCCTAAAACATACTCTGAATGAAACAGTTTAAGCGACACGATGCTTTCATTTGAATGAAAAGAAAAATGTTTCAAGCGACATCACTGTTTATTTTAATTCGAGGTCAATTATCTTACCCGACTTCATGTTTTCAAACAGTGTGCTTAAGTGCCAATGTATATGAAATTAAGAACAATTTAAAACAGCTGAAATACATTTGTGTCGAAAATGATCAAATTCCATGTCGCTTTAAACCATGCAAGCCAAAAATAGGCCAATTTTTGCAATGGTCTCAAGCGACAAAAAAGTGCTCAGAATTGAACAAAACTGGGTTCAGATGACGCAGAAAAAATCGCTGATTCCAAATATGTATATAACTCAAAACTCAAATATTTGTCGCTTAACGCAGTTTGCCTTTTAACCGTCGATATGTATTGGGGAATCGAAGTCGCGAGTCAAAGTTTGGGCAGTGAGCTGCCGAGTTAGCGAAGTGTTTACTTTACCATTACTACTCATATCAGTCAAAACCAAACTCGTTTGAGCAAAAATACAAAAAAAACTTATGGTTTAGTAACAAAGTTCTCAAATAGAAAGCCGGGGATGTTTGTCTATGCGTAGATAGTTTATAATTTCCGCTACAGTTTACCTTAGTCGGGAAAACATTCCTGTTCAAACGAATCAATTTGCTGAATAGGCTCATTTCCGAAAGTAATATGTGTATATGGTATGTATGGTATCATATAATTATTTTCGCAATCATGTTTAATGATTGGCTATTGGCTACAGGATCATCTGAATGCGATGATAAGGTCAAAATCATGAACGTGCAGTTTTCCGTAATAAAAAATAAAGAAAAGATTGCTTAAAGAAAAGGATTTTGCCTTTTCTTTAAAGAATCATCCTAGGAATATTTATGCTTATTTTGGTACCAATCAGACTTATCAATCTGAAAAGAAAGTGGTTCAATAAATTTAATTTTTAGTTTTTATTGAACCGTTTTTTTTGAATTCTTGATTTGACTAGTGCTCGATAGAGACTAGTTTCACAACCTCGTCGGTGTAATGTTTACCAAGCCGGACTGCCAACCGGAGGGTTTGATTCCCGGCTCGGCAAACATCTTTGTGATGAACTAGATATGGTTAAGTATGGGGCTAACCAGCCGTGTGTGAAATGTGTCAAAAAAAGCAAAGTGG
Source organism: Mellilla xanthometata (assembly GCA_035578125.1). Lineage (NCBI taxonomy): Eukaryota > Metazoa > Arthropoda > Insecta > Lepidoptera > Geometridae > Mellilla > Mellilla xanthometata. The sequence continues at coordinate 1,527,731 of JAPUBQ010000049.1, read as the reverse complement.
TGTTAATGCGTGATCATTAGCGGAGCGGAGGAGCGCGCGCGGTCCCGGGCGGTCACCCTGAGCCACGCCGCGCGCTCTCACAGCTCGCCTGGCAGACACAACACTTGGGTGAGCGTTATTATAATGACATGACCTGAAGGGTCGGCAGCTTCGCGCTTGACCGCCTCGCTAAACACAGACCATTATGCCATTACACAAGAATTTATACTTCATTGTATTGTTATTAGACTGACTAATACCGCTAATAATAAAATTACCTTCACATTTAAACGGCTGTGCCGATTTCGATGAGATATTTTGCGCCGATAACTCAAGCCCCGGGATAACATTACATCCCGAACGAGCGCAGACAGCGCCGCGTGGCACACCGAGTGAAGGGGAGAGCGGGGCAGGGTAGGCAGCTTGTCGCCGCCTAATATTGTGTTGTTTTTAAAACTTTCTTAATTAAAGTGAGTTCGTGTCGCAGCCCACAGATACACGAGCCCCCCTACCTCCCCCCGCTCCCCGCGTGCCGGGGGGGAGGGGGGTACTCGCCGCTCGCAATATGATACAAGCATACCTTAATAACACAGTAATTGTTGACTGGTGTGACGCAGACTAGGTATTCAGGTAGTAGATGGGTTGCGTGGCGTGCCTTGGGAGAGGCCTATGTCCAGCAGGGGACGAGCACAGGCTGATGATGATGATGAACGTAATATTGGAACATCGCAACATGCTCACAATGTCATCTGAACATATTAAAGGCTAGATGAAGTTTTACTTGAATTTAATATAATACCATTTGATTTAAACCAATCTTCTAGCAATGTTCTTTATTTACTTTTTCATCTAACTTGATTTTACTTTTATCTCTTATTCCTACATGAGTATCATCGGCAAATAAGCTTATATGGGACCAGTTGGGTATAATATTTACAAGATTAATGTAGATTAAGAATAAAACTGGCCCAAAAATTGATCCCTGTGGTACACCGATTGATAAGTTTCTTAAAGTTGACGATTTTTTTTTCCTACTGTAACAAATACAAAAAAACAAATCATTTATTGATAACACCAAAGTTACAAGTCAATACAATTTTGATACGATTACTAAATCGATGAATTTTCAGTAACCGTGTAAATAAACACGTATCCATGTGTGTGTGTATGTATGCCTGTGTGTAGCAAAGGTGAGGGTAGTAGTATACCGCGGTGTAATGAACTTCCAAAAATTAATTTCCGCCGCACTCAGCGGCCCCACGCTGTATACAGGGTGACCTCACGCAGCCTTCACTCCACCTGTTACACTGTTCATCATTACTTTACATTACTTACTCTAAAAATGTATAAATAATTACTCTAATGACAGTTTTATCACACGTACTCTTCAGGCGAAGATAATGGCTAAAGATAAAGGATATCTTGAATTTACAGATTTTTAGCTATAAATCGTAAACGGTAAAAATATCGAAAAAATTGCTTAAAAGCCATATATAAAGCCCGTACCAATCAGACTTTAGAATTAAGCATAAAACTGGCTCAAAAATATAAAATTAAGTTTTTTAAATTAGTTATTTTTAATATTGCTAAGTCTAATGATGAGCGAATATACTATAAAATCAAGATTTTACCGTTATCTTCGCCTTAACGCTATTCTGTTCGTAAGCAGCTCTGACTTAAGTCTACAAAAATACGTTTCCTAAAATGAACATATAATTGTAAGTTTTGAAATAAACAAAAACTTGGTTTAAAATATTAACTAATTGAATCAGTACCTAGGTCGACATTGCGTTTTTTTTAATATTCAATAGAATGATTATGAGTAAATTAAATTACAACAGAGGAAGATGATATCAACTTATCAGATTATACGCCTTCTTTATAAATAATATGAATTGACACAACAGAAATGTTCCATATAATAATATCTTACATGCCATTCTTAAAATGTGACGTTATCTTAAAAGATGTGTTTTGGTATCAGTGAGTGCATAATTTTACCAAATAATTAAATTAGTTGAAAATAGTTGTTTTATTAACTAATTGAAAATAGTTATTAATATTGTATGGCTAATACAAATAACCGTCATTATAAATGTCGATATGACAGCAATGTCAGTTGTCAAGGCATGTGTGTGTCGCGCCGCGAGTCACCCTGTACACATTGTTCCCGTAGAGTCAACAAGGCGGCGGCTCGTGATGGCGGTCTCTCACACACCTCTATCCTACTCATATTATAAATGCTAAAGTTTGTGTGTATGTGTGTGTTACTTCTTCACGGTCAAACACTTGAACTGAATTTGATAAAATTTGGTATAGGTGAGACCCTGAATTTACACCAGGATATTTATTGTTAAAGCAAATTACGTTAAATCGTAAATGATAATAAATATATGTAAACATAATTAAATGGAGTAACAAAACAATTGAATTGCTGATTAAATTATCAAGGTCAGGCGACTACAACTTACAATATAATAGGTAATAAATGAGTTTTCTCAGTCAATCACAAGATAAAGTCAAACAATAAGTCCACTATTCATCTAGTTAATCAGTTCATCATCTAGTTAATTAGTTCAACATTGTTTTTACATTATTAATTCTTCAATTCAGACATTGGAGCGCGAACAAGGCGAACAAAATTCATAAACACGCGTATTTCCTGGGCGAGATTATTAAAAATATTATAAAACACTTTTATTTATAAAAAAACTCCTTTGCGTTTCGGTGACTGCCAGTCAAATGTATTATAAACACTATATTAATAATCACATTTAGTGTATTTACTTTCAAAAGAGAGTAGACAAACAGAACAAAACGTAAGACACTTTAAAAACAAACTAAGCTCACTAATAAATCAATCTACTTCAAGGGTAATGAATGTATCGACGTCGGTTCCTACCAGTATAGTATATAATGCTAGTATATAGGATATGCCGGCATTATGCCGGTATGGTAGCGCGGGTAGTATAGAGCGCTCGCGCGGGTTTGATACTCGGCGGACAGCGAGCGGGCGCGGAGCTTGAGCCTCGCGCGAGATTACCTTATCTACACCCGCCCTCATACAACTAAACGTTTTCCTTCCATCCATTCCTTCTTACATATTGTTTCTACTGTATATTTAAGGCGAAGATAAAGGCTAAAGATAAAGGATATCTTGATTTTACAGTTTTTTCGTTATAAATCGGAAACGGAAAAAATATCGCAAAATTGCTTAGAGGCGTCAAAAGAACCACTCTGAGAATAAGTATTTATACTAATTTTGGTACCAAACAGATTTTTACCTGTATATTTATAGTTAAACTACTAGCGAAATGAGAGCCGAACACAGCTGACTTTTTGGGAAAAACAATAAACTATTTTTTTTGTTTGATCCGACTATAATTTCTTTGTTTATTGTATTTTATTTAAATCACATCAAATCTAAATGAGTTTAAGAAATATCATTAAAATGTCGTTTTATTAGAAAATGAGGAAACTGATGTATTGTAGCATGATACTCTTGTTTTGTTTCTGTAATCCGTGCTCATTCCTAAGAAGCAATAAAAATCTTTATTTATATTTATTTTATCTGTGTGTATTGTGTAGAGTGAATGGAGGAGCGCGTCAGTAGCGCGATGGTAAGCGCGGGTCGTGGAGCCGCGCTGTGTTTTTTTTTTTATTTACGATATGGTTGTGTACGTACAATAAATATGTGCTAAGAGTGGGGTAAGTAAATTGTGTGGTACGTTCTTGGGACGCTGTGCCCCGCGCTAAGTATCTTGCGATCCTGTGCTGCGGGGCTACAGTTTTATCCGCGCCGAACAGAGAACTAGAATACTAGTTCTAGTTCGCTGGCTATCACTCACATAATAAGCATATCCTCAATATGTTCACCAATCGATACTTCACCTTGACACAAGGCATGGCTGTTCGCTAACTGCTACCTTCTGATATGACTTTGTGGAAATTAATACAAAAAAATCATCCTCACTTTGTGAAAACACGTCATACTAGACTAGGCACGCTCAACTTCTTCCCTGTTCCCTGAGAGCTACAATCTGGCGGTTTTCAAAGCAAGAGTGAACCGGTTTCTGGTAAGCGCGCTCCACCTTAGATCATAATGTCGCTTGCCATCAGGTGAATTGTGATCAAGCGCAAGCCCATTTTAATGTTAAAATAAAAGTAGTTTAAAAAAACCTAAAAAACACGCTTGTCTGGCCGTTTAAAGTGGGTCAAAATCGCGCCCAAAGAAGTCGGTTACAAACAAACATACAAAAATACAGGTGAAGCTAATATAAAGCGTGTAAAAAGAGCGTGGTAAAGCGTAACACGTAAAGCTGACCAAATAATCCATAAGTCTATTTGGTACCAAATTAACTATAAATAATTCGTCGCCGTAGTTGGAAAATTAAATAACTAACCAATTTGATGAAATCGACTTTTTTTGGATTGCCATAAAGTCCAATTCAAGCGGCATCTTTCTGTCTCACTAGCATTGTAATATCTTAATTAATCACAAAATAAACTACACATATATTTTTTTTATTGATGAATGGCTTACGTTTGACCGCAGCTTGCCTGATGTTAAGCTTGACTGTGGTCTAAGATGTATCTCGCTTGCCTAGAAGGAACCTATTTACTCTAGATTTGAAGACCCCCAAATTGTAAGAGTACTTATACTTATTTTAGTATTAATTCAGTCTTTTCGAATCAACATGGACTTGGATTAACATATAGGCTACTTTTTATCCCGGTGTAACTTCTTTCATCCCGGATTAAGGCGGGAAAAACCGCGGGGCGATGCTAGTACCTGTGTAAATGTTTCAACAAATAAGGGTTTCCGTAAAAATAAGGTACTTGTTATATCCGTGTAGTATATATGTATATATAGTATATACCTATACGTGAGACGCGGTAATGAGATATTGACGAGCTTCCCCTCCTACCACTCCATGCCTTGCGCTGTTCTCTACTCTACAGATGTACGATTATTTGAAAAAAATACAACACTTTTAAAGGAAATAAACGGAACTCAAGAATCACGACGAAAGTATAATTTTTATTCGTTTTTTAACCGACTTCAAAAAAGGAGGAGGTTATAATATTCGACTGTATGTATTTTTTTTTATTCTGATATTTCCTAACAATTATTACAAACCAAATTTGAAATCGTTCTAGTAGTATTGGAGATAAATAGCAACATTGGTTTGCACACACACACAAACACATACACATACACCAGTCTTGTATCTTATTGATTGTACGAGTATAGTGTATCAATAAAAAAATAAAAAAACTGTAGCGTAAGCCATGTGCTTCCAAACTATGGTATAACTAGGTGCGCCTTGTGTTACCCGGCGTTAATCCGGGATAAAAAGTAGCGTAATGCGTTAGTCCTTGGTCTAACCTATCTTCACACCAAATCTCATTAAAATCGGTCTAGCCATTGTAGTGTGAAGGAGTAATATACTATATTTTGAAGTTATTTGCGTATCCCACGGGAACCTCAATTGTTTTCGGGTTTAAAAGTAGCCTGTGTATTAATCCAAGGTCTAACCTTTCTTCACACCAAATGTCATCAAAACCAGTACAGCCGTATGAGCGTGAAGAAATAACAAACATACACACTTACACACAAACTTTCGCATTTAATGATTCTGTGTATAAAACTGTAAATGACTCTAATTTAATTTTGATTGATGTTCATTATTGTTCATGTTTTTAGTTTATTTTTTTTTGTTTGTAATGTTTTTGACTTTTGATTATTTTTATAATTTAAGAGTAATAATATTTAATTAATATAATTGGACTGTGTACCGTATTAATTAAATTCAATAAATAAATAAATTTATAATAAAAAAAAAACAAAAAACAAAAACGTTTATTTGAGCTAAGGTTACATAAAGATTAAAAGTAATAAGAATCCAAAGGCTCCCAAAGTAGTTTTAAAAACTGTGTTATGGGAGCCAATGGCTTCTCCCAAGCTTAATCTACGTTAACAGTGAACTTATGCTAAAGTACTATACTATATAAGATAATTTAAGTAGGATGTATGTCAGCTAACTGACGCCTACTGATATATGATTTTGTGGAAATTAATATAAACAAATCGTCCTCACTTTGTGAAAACACGTCATACTAGACAAGGCACGTTCAACTTCTTCCCTGTTCCCTGAGAGCTACAATCTGGCGGTTTCCAAAGCAAGAGTGAACCGGTTTCTGGGTAAGCGCGCTCCACCTTAGATCATAATGTCGCTTGCCATCAGGTGAATTGTGATTAAGCGCAAGCCCATTTTACACGCTATATATTAGCTTCACCTGTATGTTTGTTTGTAACCGACTTCTTTGGGCGCGATTTTGACCCACTTTGAACGGCCAGATAAGCGTGTTTTTTTAGTTTTTTTAAACTACTATTATTAATGTAAAAAAAGAGCTTGACAAATTACTTTCTGTAGTGTTAGTAGGGGAGCCGAAGAAAGGATTTAGTAGTATCTTGAGCGTCAGATTATACGAGTAACGGTAAAAAAATGAATTTAAGATTACCAGTTTTATTTCTTATCCATAAGTCTGTTTGTTTATACCAAAATAATTATAAATATAAGAGTATTTATACTTATTTTAGTATTAATTCAGTCTTTTCGTATCAACATTGACTTGGATTAACATATAGACTACTTTTTATCCCGGTGTAACTTCTTTTATCCCGGATTAAGGCGGGAAACTGCGGGGCAACGCTAGTACCTGTGTAAATGTTTCAACAAATAAGAGTTTCCGTAAAAATAAGGTACTTGTTATATCCGTGTAGTATATATGTATATTATGTGAGGCGCGGTAATGAGATATTGACGAGCTTCCCCTCCTGCCACTCCATGCCTTGCGCTGTTCTCTACTCTACAGATGTACGATTATTTGTAAAAAATAAACCACTTTTAAAGGAAATAAACGGTACTCACGAATCATGACGAAAGTATAATTTTTATTATTTTTGCTGATATTTCCTAACAATTATTACAAACCAAATTTGAAATCGTTCTAGTACTCTTGGAGACAAATAGCAACATTGGTTTGTTCACAGACATCAAAAAATCGATAAGATAAGATAAATGTATTTGTGATTCGTTCAAATAAGATTACGTGAATATTCCAAATGTATTTTTATTTTATTTTTTTACAATAAATGGGCTTGCGTTTGAAAACAGCCAGATTTTTGAGGCTTTACGGAAAACTGAAAATTACGGAAAAAACACGTATATGGAGACTTAGTCTTTTAGTGCCTTAGTATTTTAATTTTTTTTTTTTAATATTTGTTGTTATAGCGGCAACGGGAAATACGAGTACATAAAGTAAAAGAAAGAATGAAAAAAGAAGGAACGGGAAAGTTTCAGTTTTCTAGCTATCATAGCGAGTTTATGAGATATAAACTGGTGACAGATCTTGGAGACAGATAATGGAGGCTTAGTCCCGTTTTTACATTTTAGCTGCGTAACCATTAAAAACCACGTTTTTGAATGATAAAAATGTCGTATTGTCGTGGCTAATGAATCACAATCTTCGGCCGCGGGGTGCGGGGCGCGGGGCGCGGGCTGCGGGGCGCGGGGCGGGGGAACGTGTCAGATATTGTTACCCGGTGACGGCGATTGTCCGGGATTACTCATTTACATGCAGATTGCCGCCTCCCGCGTGACGCGGAAATTTGCCATCATTACCGAAGAAACCTAGATGGCGCTTTTAATCGAGCATGCAGCCTAGCGCACGCCAAGTTCCGCAACGCGCTGCAGTCGCATAGTGATATAACGATAGTAGATTGCGTGACCCGAGAGAAGTCGTTTAAAAAGAACACGAATAGATGACGATAGTACGATTTTCAACAAGAGGTTGAGCGTCTATTATATTTATTGTTGTTTGCCTTAAAGCAACAAAAAGTGGTTCAAAAACATGACAAGGTTATAATAAAACAACCTTCAGAAAGTAATAAGGAAACACTAAACTGTATCGCGATGACATTCCGCTAGTGGAAGGAGTTAGCAGCTTTTGTTTTTTTTATGCATGATAGGCTGGCGCTTAACCACAACTCACCTGATGTTGAGGGACATTGCGGTGTAGGATGGAGCGCGCTTGCCTAGAAGAAGCCGGTTCACTGTCGCCTTAAAGACAGTAAAGTTGCACGCTTTGTTACGTTTTTTTTGTTGGATCGTTGTGACAAATTACTTTTTACAAGCTAAGCGTTGAGCTCTGGTGTCAACACGTTTAAAACATACATGAATAAAAAAGTAGTTTACTTTTATATGATTTATTGTAAAAAAAACTTCACAGTAAGGAAAATAAATGAAAATGGATTTTAATTTTCAACATACAAGTATGAACTGTATAATTAGCACTACATAAATGCTAAATTGAATGCAATGAATATTAAATGGTAAAAAACACAAGACCCGGGGGTTTAAGTTAATATTATGTATAATAATGAACTTATGCTGTATATTGAAGTATGTCGTGGAGTGTATAATGAAGAATTAAGGATTTACTCAACAGAAATAATCGTCGCGACACCACACTGTTCAATTCGAAATAGAAATGAAAATATCTGGCTTGCTTTCTATAAGAGAGAGAGAGAGAGAGAGAAACATGCGCACGCCGCACAGCTTACAATAGCTTACTATAGCAAAAAGTGTCGTGACAACTTTTCGTAAGAATTGTTTCCGTCTAGCCCCCTTTCACAACGCGCGATAAGGAACTTCGTTCCAAAAAATGGTTGCCTGTAAAGTCGGTTTTACGGGCGAAGATTTTACGTGACAACGTCTGCCGCGTGCTGCGCGCGCGGCAGACCGATCATAGTTGAGTGGGAGAGAGACGCAAGGCATTCGGCGGGCCTCTCTCTCGTTCGGTGACTCATCGTAACGTTACCGGGCGTTACACTTTTTCATAAGTGACTCCCAGCCGCAACCTAATTTAAGACGTTGTCACGTCAAAAACAGAAGAACCGGGGGTTTAAAGTATGTACAATAATGAAGGTAAAATGTAAATGAAGTATATTGTGTAGTGTATGAAGAGATGAAGCTCGTAAGGGAAGTGAAGCGGAAACTTTACCGCTTGATTCATAAGCGGCGCCTTTATCTTATCCCTCCCCTCCACCCCCCATACTCACACGACGCCTTATTATAAGTTTATTTATACCGCCTGTAGCTCGGCTAGCTAAGGTGATCTGACGCGATCATCGAAGTCAAGCAACGCTCGATGCGGAAGCGTGAAGGAGTACCATAGATTTTGAAGTTATTTTCGTATTCCACCGGAACCGCGATTGTTTTTGGGATAAAAAGTAGCCTATGTGTTAATCACCCAAACCATTTGCGGGGTTCAGAGCGACGTCTCCTGCGTTGAACTCTTTCGAGACCTTGATATATTGCCTCTACCATGTGAATTCATATATCAAGTTGCACTTTTCACACACACGCACCTTGAATTATTTCAACGCAGGGGTGCTAATAAAACGTGGGGTTTACGTAGCAACGTGAAGAAGATGCAACTGAAAACGCCGGTTCATCGACTTGTGAAATTGGAGAGGTCCGTTTACGTGTTGGGGCCCGCGATCTACAACCGCGTACCTGCGACTGTCCGGGATACACCTTCCACCGCCAGCTTTAACACTACACTCAGGGTTTGGCTAGTAGATACAACTTTCTTTAATATTAATGATTATCTAAAATTGAAAATTGACATTTGATTCATATCATGCACTATTTTAATGATATTATATTATTAGAATTAGAATTGAAAATTGACATGGATACATATCATATACTTTTGTATTGATATCGTATTATTTGACTTGTAACTTTGGTGTTATCAATAAATGATTTGTATTTGTATTTGGTGTCCTGTAGGTTACCGCATATGCGGGGAGCAAAATTTCATAAATTCAAAAAAAAATATCTTATTATGACAACACAAGCTATACAAGCTAAACCAACTAAAGCCAATTGATTTCAACGCTTTAGAGTTCGTCGTTAAATCGAATGACGTTACATGGAGTTTACACTGTATATCAAAATAATGTCAAAAGATTAATATAGATTACAAGTATACAATATCAAAAGAAAACTAATATAAAAGAAAATATCTGTCTTGCTTTCTATAAGAGAGAGAGAGAGAGAGAAACATGCGCACGCCGCACAGCTTACAATAGCTTACTATAGCAAAAAGTGTCGTGACAACTTTTCGGAAGAATTTTTCCGTCTAGCGCTCTTTCACAACGCGCGATAAGGAACAGAGTCCCAACTGTAGCAATAATCTTCTTAAGGGCGGATTGAGTACGTTTAGACAATAAAGTTTTACTGTAGTCACTTGTGAAATACATTTTCTCCAAACATTTGATGGTGCCTTAACTAACTTTTTATGAAGCAGCTTGTTGCAAGTCATAGCACAAAAGCTGTTTATACGGACGCACCTTAAGAAAAAATTCCTAGATTAATAGTTTAACAATTATCGCACTTGCAATGTTAATGTTCGTGATACAAAAAATTGTTAATTAATTAATGGACAACTTATTGAAAAATCGTGATAAAAAATTTTTGACCACGGATTATTGTTTATTGATCTGTCCTGTAGGCACCTGAATTTTTTCAAATTTTAATTTTCATATTTAATAAGTTTAAATAATATTTATTAATTCAAGGTCCGAAGGAGGCGTGGCTTGCGCAAGCCGGAGCACCCGTTTTCGGGCGTATTTTCAACCTTCGGGGAAAATTATAAATAATCAGAATTTTTGATAGGAAATTTTCTCCTCTTTCTGAATCTTTTTCAAATTTGAAAAATCTTTATTAGTTTATGAGATATTTGCAAAAAACTAAACCCCTCTTTATTTAGCTAATAACATAGACAAAATAGTATATTTTGTCTGTGCTAATAATAATAACTTTTGTAATTTTTCTTTACGGAATTTCATTGTTTTTCGAAAACTATCTAGATGCCATTCCAAATCGAATGATACCTCAATCATAATTTTCGGAGACTGCTGAAAGAAGTTGACCAAAAAGGCACTTGTTGACTAGACTATAACTATTACTTACTGTTTTAATTTTACCATAAACTTTAATAAAATTATCTCATCAAAGTTGTTGTTAAATGTAATATACTCATATTTTTTTTAGCTAAGTCATGTTTATTTTTACTTTCCTTGTATTCGTAATGAGAAGCGCAGTGTTTACCTCGGTTTAAAGACTTATTTAGTCCCTCGAACTATTAGCGCCCTCACTTCGTTCGGGACGTTCTAAATAATTAACTTTCATCCCTAGTTGTTTCGACTATGGTGCAGAACGTGCCGTCTCCTTCTGGCCACCTAAGATGAAAAGAGACGGGGCAACTTTAAATTTAGTTTGGTCGTGTTTGCCGCTGAATCGCCACCAATGTGCTACTCGTAATACGAAAGATGAGTTATTATCAGTAGCCTTAATACCGCTTCGATCTTTACCCAACAGATCTCTCTAAAAGAACTGCTGCTCAAAGAGAAGCGGATCTAAAAATTTTAACGGTTAATCAATTTCAAATATTTCGAGGAATATAAAAAATATAAAAGATGTCATATACAGAAAGTGACACACCGTTTGCGTGTTTTAAGGCAGGACAGCGCCATCTAGTTTATCTCAGGAGAACTACAGCGAGAAAACAAGTTGGAATGTATGGATGTATTGCACCAGTAGATCTGCCGAGTTATAACTATACTGACGTTGTTCTAAACAATTTGACTAAGATATCGGCATTTCGGTTAACTTGATGATATGGCCACAATGTTGATATATCAGTTTGTTCGATGTAAATCATGAATCGTCAAAATATTGAAACAATAGCTTAAGGAACACCTCTAAGAATTTTAATTATATGTACTTATTTTGGTATCAATCAGTTTTATCAGTGTGAAAAACTGATTCAAAATATCTTGAAAAAACTGCTTCAAATACTGTTTTTTTTGCTAATTTTGTATTTTTATTCCAAATATATAATTAAAAATTTGTATCAAAATATTAGTATGGATGATACTCACGATAAATCATATTCATTTATAACCTTATTAAGTCGAAGTCAAGGGAAGATTTTTCGCTATAAATCGTAAACAATAAAAATATCTTAAAGTCTGTCTAAAAAAACCATTATTAAAAAAAATATATATTTTACCAAATATTATAAACGTTTTAAAAACCAGTTGTACGGGGGCATGGTGCAGGTCTGCCCCCGGGTAACTCGGGAGCGAGTGGCCAGGGGGAGGTAAGCGCGGTGAGTTAGAGGGGAGGGGAGGTAAGCGCGGTTAAATTATTGCCGCCAATTAGTATTGATCTGGCTTGTTCTGGAACCGCTTCCGGTCATTACCGGCGCTCTACATCTCGCTATTTACTACTTTTACTTATTTATTTAAGGCGAGTGTGGCTCGGTGGTAATAACGTCTGCTTTTCTATCAGACGGCCTCAGATTCGATCCCAGTCCTACACCATTGACTTGTTTTTCATGTCATATGTGGATTTGCACTCGCTTTACGGTGAAGGAAAACATCGTGAGGAAACCGGCATGTTTGAGGAACACAATATCTGAAGTTGTCTGTCATCCGCCAACCCGCAAATGGCCAGCGTGGTGGATTATGGTCTATATCTCTCTCCTCGTGAGAGAAGGCCCCGAGTCCCAGCAGTGGGAACGTATAGTGGGCTGCTTATTCTACTTATTTATTGGAAGAGTTTTAATTATTTTAATTCGTCTGTTTGTTATGGTAAGGATTGGCTTAGCTCGCGCTCGCTAGACTGCTCGGCTTGCAATGTTCTCGCGTGATGGTAAGCGTCACTAGAACAGCCGCGGAATGACTGTATCGCGCGCACAATCTGCACATCGCAATAGGACAAGTAGGACCCTCTTCACACACATACCCGTGTGGTTCTTGTTATACCGTGGGTCGGATGCCACGTTAAATAAATAGGTCCCGGCTGTTAGTCTCAGTACAAGCAGTCGTTAAGCCACGTCAGAGGTCTTCGGGCGGCTTCAAAACTCGACACCAGAGCTTGGCTACTTAGCTCATACGAAGATGAAGAGGTACCAATATATATCTCAAAGTAGTAGTGTGCAAGTTACGCTACAAAATATGTTTTTTATTCTAGCTATGTCTAGTTTGGAATACAAAATATGTTAAGATAATGTTTCTATATTGAGATTTTTTGACACATTTCACACACGGCTGGTTAATCCCATACTGAACCATTTCTAGTTTGTGTTATGGTTGCTAGCACAACTGATATAATACATATACATACATATTTTATATAGATACATATTTAACACCCAGACCTACAGCCTACGAATTATTTGATTTCGACGTAACCGGATGAGAACAAGGAATATTAAATATTTTATATCACGGAAGGTATTTCACAAAGTGTCAACTCGAGCAAGTCCCGAGGCGGATGGTAAGCAGCGCGCTTCACTGAAAGCCTTCATTATGCCTTTTACAGCCATCTTCGTCTCCCCGGATTATATTGAAATATCTTTATTAAAGGTCTCTGGAATTAAAATGTATCCTGAGTTTCCATCGAAACGTTAAATTAATTTAAGATGTCGATTCCCTCCCTCCCTGTCATAACATCTATTTACAATAAAATACCAACTTTGTACCATTTTACTTAAAAATCAAGCCGCGGGCTGCGATCTAATATTGGAACTTTGTTCCTTATCGCGCGTTGTGAAAGGGCGCTAGACGGCAAAAAAATCTTACGAAAAGTTGACACGACACTTTTTGCTATTGTAAGCTGTGCGACGTGCGCATGTTTCTCTGTCTCTCTCTCTCTCTCTCTCTCTCTCTCTTATAGAAAGCAAGCCGATATTTTCATTTCTTTTTCACATTGAACAGTGTGGTGTCGCGACGATTGTTTTTGTTGAGTGTACATAAGTTTTTTGTAAATAATAATAATATAATAAATCCTGACAGTAAAGGAACTTCGTTCCATCTGGGTGTCCCTTGACATTTATCGTGATTTTATTAAAGCTTATTTTATTTGGTAACGATATTATTGTACGCGTATTATATTATAAATAGTAAGCGTAATTGTCAAATTTATTTATAAATATGCAACATTTCGAAAGTAAAGTTTTTTCGTCATTTATCATGTACGATAAATAATATTGGAAAAATTGCTTAAAAGCCGTTTAAAGGTTTTGGTACCAATCAATGGACTTGTAAATTAGAAGAAAAACTGGTTAAAAAAAAACTAAAATTGTATTTTTGAACCAATTTTTTTTTTATTATATGGCCAAGTACGAATCAAAACAGATTTGTTAAATATTAATTTTATGATTTATTTTGAAAGGAAAAATACAACTAAATGTTCTGTAAAAAATTAAGCGTCTATTTGTTACCGTAAAAAAAGACGCATATTGTATGGGAAACCCTTTTAGTATTATTTTTAGTATTTGTTGTTATAGCGGCACGGGAAATACATATCTTGTGAAAGTTTCAGCTTTCTAGCTATTACGGTTTCTGAGATACAGCCTGGAGACAGACAGACAGACAGCGGAGGCTTAGTAATAGGGACCCGTTAGTAATAAAACCTTTTAGGTACGGAACCCTTAAAAGCGCCAGAAGTAGCCAACAAAAACAAGCTTACTCATATAGTATTTATTACCGAATTTTCGTATTCCTAAGTCTTCTAATGTATCGATTTAGGAAGTTTCGTCTTAGTAATGCGATTAAGTATTCAGTTACAAGTTGGTGTGAGAGTATCGATAGTAGACATCCCTAGCGGAGTGTCGTGCGGCACACAATGGGATAATCTCGTCACTAATGGCTCCATCCCGGCCAGTGACGTCAGAACACAGGTGGGATTGTGAGCTATTGTTGGCGGAGGCTTTTCTCTATTTTCCGATACATTACACACATATTTGGTTTTGTATTCTTCAAACTAACTATTGTTTGATTGATTGACAATTTGGGGGTCTTCAAATGTAGAGTAAATATGTTCCTTCTAGGCAAGCGTGATACATCTTAGACCACAGTCAAGCTTAACATCAGGCAAGCTGCGGTCAAACGTATTACTATTTATCATTAAAAAAAAATGTTATAATAATAGATTTGTAGGAATTGTTGGACTTTCAATAAGATTTCTTTTTTATTTTACTATAATCATCGAAACATCAATATTGCTTTGGATTCTGATGTCAGAAGTTAACTGCAATGTACTCTACTAACTGTGACGAAATATAATCGGAATAATTACTAACTTACTTTTAAAATGACATCATTTCAAACGTTTTGAATGCAATTCTAAGAAATTGACGTTTTTATGGTTACTTATTTTAGTTTTAAAAGGGTGATTTAAAAAAATGTAATTGCTATTCAATAGAAACAAAAAACTTGAGAGGTGTTAAGGGACACCCGGATGGAATAAAGTTCAATCAATTAGTGAAGGAATTGTAATACATTTTTTTGTTAAGTTTTAATATTTTTTTATTATTAAAATTGTCAACCATAAAAATATATATATTCTTTTTTATGGGTTGTGTTACCAGTCCTTATCTGACAAAATACATATTAGGTACTAACTGCAAATAGTAGAAAACAAAGATCAGGGTGTGGATATCTCAGGATAATACACAGGTAACCTTACACAATGAGGTTACTAACTCAAAAATATCTCTAAGACGAATTCTAGTTTAGTCATACATGTTAAAATATTTAAAAAAATATTAGGACTCATTTCACACACGGCTGGTTAACTCCATACTGAACCATTTTAAGTTCGTGTTATGGTAGTTAACACAACTGATATACTACATATACATACATATATATTTTATATAGATACATATTTAACACCCAGACCCACAACCGACAAATTTTGTTAAGCACAAAGATGTCGGCCGGGCCGGGAATCGAACCCGGAACCTTCTGGTTAGCAGTTCGGCATGGTAACCGTTGCGCCAACGAGGTCGTCAAACATGTCACAATAAACAATTAAAATGACGAAATTCAATTAAATTTATTATGAATTACTTAATTCTATCTAATAATCCGCCCTAAAAACGAATTAAAATCAGTTTTTGAAGTATGTTAAAAAGCAAATCTGTATTTTAATCTGTAAAAAAAGGTATCTCTCTCTCTCTCTCTCTCTCTTTTCTGCTCTGTATCCGGGTTTGATGCAGTACTTGTAGTTTAATTATTCACTCGAACCATGCTAGTGTAAGCTTGTTGAGGAAGCAAAACACAATCAGGATAAACTCAGGATATGTTTATTAACCCGGCCGCGGTACTCACAACAAGCCTCGTCACATCACGCGGATAAGCCTCTATATTAAGGATATAGCTTCCATCTTATCTCTTCATGTGAACTCTACAAAGGGGAACTTACTCTACTTAACTATATCCATTTGTCTTTTTTATCTTTCTCTTCAATAATAATGGTACTGATGGGGACTTTTGACACTTTATTCCTTGTGGTAAAAAAGCTAAGCTCTCTACGAAGATTTGGCTCTGTCGGAATATTCTTTATTTGATCACGATTTTTATGGCTAAAATGACCACACTATAAGAAAATAACATTTATTTACTAGCTGTTGTCCAAATTTAGTTCAGCACAAAAAGGTTGGGTGTGCCGGGAATCGAACCCTTTTTTTTTCGTGAGGAAATGCATTTACGCATCTCCCGCTACAAGCCTGGGTGAACCTTATCCCTGGTGTGAGGCACCGGACACCCCCGCGTCCAATGCCCCAGGGCCTCCAAGTGAGGACGGAGTCCGAGCCCGAACGGCTCGCTTCCGTGCCCGTCTCCTGCGGAGCGGGTGGGAGTGAGGGTCTAACTCCCGCTCCCGCTCCTCGGCCTCTCTTCTGGACATCACTGTCTCACAGAAGGAGGCCATCGCGTCCCATGACCTCTCGTCGTCGACCATCCTCCTGAGGGTGGTCGGTAAGGAAGGTCCGTTCCGATCACCGCGACCAACGAGGTCGTCGATAATGCGTCACATGACTCTAATAGTGCGAGGTAGTGCTATGTATCGGGGTCTCTCCCCGGCCTAGTGCTGTAAGTGCCGCGGCTAGCACTTAGCACATTAATGGCCCATTATAATGGCCATTATAATGGGCCATTAAGGCTTGTACTTCCCTCCGATCCCTCCAATATAATATACATCACGCTATGACCGCGGCTTAACGCAACTTTCCTTTAAACTCGTCTTGGAGGCCATTCCGACTTGAAAACTCTCCAAGTATATTTTTCGGCTTTTTTCGTTCACTGAGGATGGTAAGCGAGTGTGGCCCGGTGGTAAAAATCGTCTGCTTTTGAATTAGACGGGCCCTCGTTCTTCGCTAGCTAAGATTAGATAAGGTGATCTGACGCGATCACCAAAGTTTAAGCAACGCTCGATGCGGACGGTGTTTGGATGGGTGACCATACACAAGATTAACGTTTTATAAGTGACATTGTCACCTGGGCGCTACCGTGTGTCGATGACACGTAAAAGTTGTCTTAGCAGTCGTTAAGGCGAGTCAGAGGCCTTCGGGCGGCTTAAAAAATCTCAACACCAGAGTTTGGCCACTTTGCTTATACGAAGAAGAAGACTAATTTTAGTTTACTAAAAATGAATTTATATGTTTTCAGGTACTAGCAATAATCCGCGAGTCGGGCGGAGCCACAGTACAGTAAGTCACACATACAGACAAACACAACGCCATTTGTTGTGTATATACTATGCATCTCATATAGTAGGAAAGTTAGTAGTAGTGTACTGAAAACAATTATAATATGTATTTATAATTAAATGATATATTTTGCAACGCCACAGTTTTATCTTTTTGTCAGTGAACCAGTTAATTTTCTACATATATTAAATAATATCACAAAAAAAGGATCATTAAATTTACTTTTATTGGGAGAAATTCATATTAATTAATATTAAATTGAAAAGCAAATGTGTTGATAATACAATAATGTTTTGAAAATTCGTCATGTTTTCGCCGACAAGGCAATTTAGCACTGAATAGAATAAATAACCCACCCGCCATTGTCCTATTACATTACTCATTTATATCATTACTAGCTGACCCGGCAAACGTTGTTTTACCATAATAAAAAAAAAATCTAAATATACAGTAGCCGATTCTCAGACCTACTGAATACGCATATACAATTTGGAAAAAATCGGTCAAGCCGTTTCGGAGGAGTACGGTAACAAACACTGTGACACGGAAATTTTATATATAAGAAGATGATGAAATGAAAACAAACGTATTTGTACTTTTGAAGAAGTGTGTTTACATTCGTGGCTGCTTCCCAGCGGGGCTAGCAGAGGAGTTGACAATTTCTCCCCTAGGAGAGGAAAGAAACTGTTTGTTCTTCTTATTATTATTTTAATAATGCGTTTGAAGTAAAATTTTTGTATATTTCTCCAAAATGTTTGCAAAACTAATATTTTCACTTTATAAAGGAATTACTTGCATTTTTTTGCCACCTCTAAACCAGATGTTAGTTTGTCTCCTGCCATATTATGTCAATTGAAGAGTTATATCATCGGTTTTCCGAGAAAACCGGGGAATGGCAAAATATTAGTATTCACAATAAACGTGTATCTAATATAAATGTTTTTATGGGAAAATTGCAAAGGTGAAAAAGATTTCACTATCCACGGACATGTGAAAAAAAAACAGTGGTAAGACTATATTATCTCTCCTGGTCAGAAATACAGAACTTTATTAGCCATAAATAACATACGTTAAATGCAAGTCACACTACAATCATCACTTAATACTTAAAAAATACTAGTTAGATTAAATTAAATAAACTCACAAATGTCATTAAATAAATATTCTACCCCATTAAATAGTACACACAATAGCACTTGTCTTTCATGTCTATTAAATTTAAAATACTACTTTTTACATACGTGAATAGCGATTCTGCAAGCTCTATATTCATATTATCGCTTATATTATAAAAGGGATTACTTTCACAAACTCTTTATTATTTGTTTTAACATACTACTACTAAGATTTATTATTTTCCCAGTCCCGGTCTCGGTCCCGTGCTAGCTGAATGAGTAGAAATGAAAGAAGCTGTCCGAAAATGAATACAAAAAATTACAAACCCTAACATTATGTTAGGTGGAAAAGATTGTTATTTCCACTGAAAGGTGGAAAGACTAAAATGTCCTGGTGCTGTGGTATGGCGCAGGTCGAGATCGTTATCTCATGTGTAATAATATCTGTGCCGCACACAAACAGGGAGATACAATGTGATATGATTGTAACCACGCCGCAGGTAATGAGGGAACTGAAACATCTACTGTGTTCTTATTATCATACTAGCTGCGCCCGCGGAGTTACCCGCGTTAATCTAATTAAATTTAAAGAAATTAATCCAGGATAAAAAGTAGCCTATTTGTTAATCCAAGGTCTTACTTCATAGTCAATTTCTTCAAAATCGGTCCAGCCGTTTGTGCGTGAAGGAATAACATAGATTTTGAAGTTATTTTCGTATTCCACGGGAACCACTATTGTTTTCGGGATTATAAGTAGCCAATTATGTGTTGATTCAAGGTCTAATATATTTTCATAACAAATGTGATTAAAATCGGTTTTTTAATTGACTTTTATTGAATAAATGAGTACCGTATAAAAACTTTAAAAAATAAAATTTAATTATGATAAAAAAGTAGTAGAATACATCAATTATTATAAAACATTTCTAATCCAAAATGGCCGCCGCAATAAAGCAATGGTTTACGAATTGTATATCTTCTATTTGTTATTGTTATACCATAGTCAGCCAAGCGTCAGACGATCTGAATATTTCATCTCAAAATTTATCCCCCAGTGGATAGATAAATATATCTTCAGCCGGCAATAATAATATAGAGTGAATAAATTAGGGTAAGTATGTCTGTCTGGCGCAGTATAAATACCCGCTCTGTGATATTTCTAACTCGGGATATTGATTTAGCTCGGTGACGTCAGAGCCTTGCTTATACAGCCGATACTAATATGGAGATAGCATTTCAATTTGTTCATAGAAAAATCTAATACAGTTTTGGTACGAAGTTCCTTATCACGCGTTGTGAAAGGGCGCTAGACGGAAAAAATTCTTACGAAAAGTTGTCACGACACTAAGCTATTGTAAGCTGTCCGGCGTCCGCATGTTTCTCTCTCTCTCTCTTATAGAAAGCAAGCCAGATATTTTCATTTCTATTTCGCATTGAACAGTGTGGTGTCACGACGATTATCTACAAAAAATAATACTTTATAAAAATATTAATACCTAAAAAAAAAAACTAAAAAACACGCTTATATGGCCGTTTAAAGTGGGTCAAAATCGCGCCCAAAGAAGTCAGTTACAAATAAACATACAAAAAAAAAAAAAAAATTTATCAAATTAGTGTGTTGTCATCGGTCCTCAATAAATCTACAAAGTTTGAACGAAATCTGGCCGTTTAAGGTGGGTCAAAATCGCGCCCAAAGAAGTCGGTTACAAAGAAACATACAGGTGAAGCTAATATAAAGCGTGTGAAAAGGTCTCGACACCAGAGCTTGGCCACTTAGCTTAAACGAAGAAGAAGAAGACATCGCGCTCGCTTCGCTCCTCATCATGTCGGAGTGAGCGACGCAATGCGGCTCATAACGTGACGCGCACAGCCTGTGGGACACGCGCGTTTGGTTATACAGAGGGGGGAGGCGGTAGCGGGAAGGGGGGAGAGTAAACACAGTCTGGAGTAACGCAAACAGAGACACGGCTCGCGGCGCGCGCTGGGGAGGGTTTTAAAACTTTATTATTTAAAGTGAGCGCTACCGGATAGACTGTTATTTATACGAGAGTGGATTGAACAGATCCCGGCCCCAACAAGATAACAATATAATAAACCATTTATTCAATAACACATTGAATTTGAATTTTGAAAATACTTTATTATCATAAGCTTATTATAATATTATGTTTGTACAGTGTTCTTATTCTATACAACATTAACTTACTATACTAAGTTTTTATTAGGCTAACTGCACCTTTTAAAAACTTATGTCTAGGTACACTAGGTTATAAACTAATTACTTATTAAAATATTACTTATTTAAAAATAATAACACATTAATTTTACAAAATTTTGGTAACTGAATATAATTCAATACCTAAATACTACAAATTCAATATAACTTAATGTAAATCTAATCTAAAATTAATTAAATTAATAGTATGTATATCTGATCTAAAAACCCAGTGGCAGTGGGAAGAGTACCTAAAATGCCAGCCGAGATGCCTCTTTGTATAAATGAAAAAGAAAAGAATGTAAAATATAAGCAAAAGTAATTTTATTTTTTCAGCTATTAAATATAACTTTTTATAACATAAATGATTATTTAGAATTGACATTTGAATCATATTATAATATATACTATTGTAATAGAAAATAATTTTTAAAAACACGTTTGATGAAATCTTAAATAAATGTAAATGATACTGAAATTGATATGCTGAATTAAACTTGTATTAAATGGACATTTCTGTACTTAATATCTTAAAAGTCTCACATTATTTAAAATTTGACATTGCAGTAATTTAAGCTTTGACATTATGTATAATTATAGTGGTAATTAGTTCGGACAAAAACATCTTGATATTTTAAATAAATTACATTCAGTGACATAAAATAGATTTTTCATAATAATTTTATTTTTATTATGTTATTTTATTTTTAATCTTAATTATTGTGAGTTAGTTAAAAAATATATAATTTTAATAAAATATTTTAATAAGTGACGTGCCTTGTTTAACAAAAGTAGTCATAAGGTTAATAAATTGATATTTGATTTTATTATTATATATTATTTGACTTGTAAATGATTTGTATTTGTATTTGACAGCCAACATATTATATTAAGTTCTTCTCAAAGAAGTTGACCGCGCCGGGAATCGAACCCGAGACCTTCTGTTTGGCAGTCCAGCAAGGTAACCATTACTCAAAGAGTTGGTGTATTCTCGAGCACAACAAACACTTGTGTTAAGGGCCCGCATCAGTGTAATAATGTGTCGTAACTCGCCACTCACGGGGGGATAAAGCAGGTGGAGAGATAAACGTTTCCCCCTCGAGCCGGGTAATTGAATAGCGATGAGCTGGCAACTCCTTTGTCAGGTGACCGGCAATATTACCTTCATTTAAGGGGATTGTAGTCTTCACTCTCCGCGCCTTAACTCCGTATAATATACACATTGCCCTAGTGGAAACTATTGTAAGACTTTAGAGTAGGTACTTAGTTTAGATATTACTTTTACCATAGACAAAGTATATTAAAGTAATTTTTATATACTTTGTCTATGTTTTTACTTTATAGTACTAGCGCTAAATAGTGTACGGATATTGTGTTTGAAAAATCTTTTCTAGAAAACCCAAACCGTAAACATAAAAATATTTATATAGATTTTTTAAGTAAATAGTAGCTTACTAATTAATTATGTGAAAAAATAGCAAATACAAAAGTTGTAAATCTTTATTACCTACAACTTTGCAATATAACTTTTTTTCATTGGACTTGTAGTATTGCCGGAAATCAAGATAAACCATTTTTATCCCACAAAACGCACCAACTTATTTTTCCTTTCATTTTGATTATATCCCCTCCTTTTCTAATGGGTTTCAAATGGATCGACCCTGGTCTGGACAGTCTAAGGCGATGATATAAGGGTTAAATTTTGAACTTTTGAACACTATCAATCGTAAACGGAAAAAATAATTTAAAGACCGTCTAAAGAACTACTCTAATAATATTTATACTTATTCTGGTACCAACCGGACCTTATCAATAAAATAAAACTGTACCAAAAAAACCATTTTTAACGTTTTAATTCATTGCTACCAAAATGAGTATAAATACTCTAACAGTGATTTTCTAGACGACCTTAAATTATTTACAATTTATGGAAGTAAAAAATAATTTTAAATTGTAAAATCATGATTTTGTCCTTATCTTAGCCTTAATACGATCCTTTATTATTATTTTTTTGTGTATATCTTACTGTTTAGAATGTAAAACGCAAAAACTATATATCCAAGGTGTTGCCTGTGTATGTACCTTGACTGCTTGACTGAGCTCTTTGCTAAAAAAATCTCCTGCAAATTGAACCTAATATCAAACAAACTTCATCAAAAAATCTTCTATTACAAAAATCACCTAACTTTAAACTGATTAAAAACGCTAAGGAGTCTGTATAATCTTACTAATTAATAAAATAAACGTCTCAATAAAAGAAAAAAAGCTGCCATAGAAATTGATAACGACGTCTTTATTACAAGGTGCTAAGAGTCATTATGTCATGTCCCGGTGAGTGAAGCTTTGTGCAGTGTGGAGACAAAGCTGTGATTAATAGTCCGTGTGATCACAACCCCGCCGCGGGGAGAGGGGAGCGGGGTTGGGGGGGTTGGACAGCATACTGACCGGTGGTTACAACATGCTATGTATACTTAGTCGTTATAGAGAAAGCTAAAAATATCAACACACACTCTCAGAATATAGAAAGAACTTATTTATTATATATTATTAGAATTTATTCATTAATTAAATAAGTTGATACCTAAATACGATACTTACACGTGAAATGTGATCCCATACTGTTTCTATTTTAGACCCGCTGCATTTTATAGGTAGGAACGACATAAGACGGCATAATTTAGTTAAATTGGTACAGCGTCGTACGTCCCGACGGTCACAGAGTGACTGATCGGTCGCGCGTCAAACTACTCTATTTAAGAGTAGTTTTAGTAGCCTCAGTTTTAGGCGCGCTCACGGTTTCTGGTTCTTTCTGTATTCTGAGCACACACTTTACACGGTTACTTCTTCTTAGTATAAAACTTGAGCTAAGTAATCAAGCTCTGGTTTCTAGAGTTTTCAAGCCTTAGTCTAATTGTATAGTCGCTCTAAAATCAACAAAATCACTAACATAAAATGGTATTTATGTTAGTGATTTGTTCCCTTGAGTCGTATTCGTTATTTCTGAAGCTCATGACTCCCCTTCGGAATTTATTAATTGGCAGAATTCATCCAGTTCCGTACCTAAAAGGTAAAATAAATAAAAAATAAAATAAATAAATAATCGTTTATTCCAGAATAAATTACAAACACAACATATATGTTAAAGTTAAAATAAATAAAAACGGGACCTTATTACTAAGACTCCGCTGTCTGTCTGTCTCCAGGCTGTAGCTCAGAAACCGTAATAGCTAGAAAGCTGAAACTTTTACAATATAATATGTATTTTCCATGCAGCTATAACAACAAATACTAAAAATCATAAAAAATATATATTGAGGGGTGTCCCCAGACAATAAACGTGTTTTTTACGTATTTTGTTTGCTATATATCAATAACGATAGCTGCTAAGACACTTAAAAAATCACAAAATATATAAATGTATATTAGCTATCTAATCAAATTATAAAATTAAAAAATATATAATTATGTATATGTAAGGGGGGCTCCCATACAACAAACGCAAATTTTTAAATAGTTTTTACTCTATATAACGATATTAGGTAGATCCTCTATACATTAGAAGAATATTGAATTATGTATTACATAAAAAAAAATGAAAAAATTAAATATAATATTTAACGGGGGCTCCGATACAAAAATAGTACCCAGTAGAAATCCTTAATGCGCGAGTCAAACTCGCACTTGGCCAATTATATTTCCCTCCTAATCGCCTTCGTTGTGAGATCGCGTGAGTAAGTAGGGGCTTCTTCGCGCGACATTCTCTACCAGATTTATTATCGCAGCATAATGAGAGCCATCAGCCGCGGAAAAATGTTTTGTCTTCTAATTGGATTTTATCACTTAACTTTATAAATAAAAGGCGCGGAGACAAGCTAGATGTAAACGACGAGGAATAATGATCTTGTTAACCGCACTTTGTTCATTTTAGCGTGTTTTGATCGATCGGCAAAGTACTAGACGTTTGCCAGTTGTTGTATTCGCGACTTGTATATTATCTTCTTTCTTCTTATCTCACCTATACTATAAGACTCTTTGTCCTGACTCATTCATTCATCTATAGACAACGCAGAGCCCAAACGGCTGGTCCCAGGAGTATGAAATTTGGAGGGTGTATTTGTTTTAGTATGTAGACGCGTACTAAGAACGGATATTTGGAAATTCCACCCCTAAGGGGGTGAAAGGAGGTATAACCGTTGGTATGAAACTTTTTAGTTTTTGAACTTCTAGCAATGAAAATTAGAATATGTATGGTTTGTGTAATATTGGAAGTAATAGTATCAAGTTTTTTTTGCTAGGGCTGAACCAAGGGTGTGTAATGGAGGGTGAAAGTTTGCAAACTTTGGGGTAAAACTTCTTTATTTTTTAATAAAAAAATAATAATGGGAACAACCCTTATCACTTAGGCATATGGAAAAGAGATAGTAGCCGATTCTCAGACCTACTGAATACGCATATAAAATTTGGTAAAAATCCGTCAAGCCGTTTCGGAGGAGTACGGTAACAAACATTGTGACATGGATATTTTATATATAAGATATTTATTCATTTGTATTTATATTTACTTCAGTTGATAACGTAAATACGTTTGACATACCGAACCCGCACTTAAATGGGAGAAGGGGAGCGGATGCGTTATTTATATTATTTTTAACAAAGTATATTTTATTATTATCCCCTGTTCCGCTATGTTTTGCAATGTTTAGCTATTTTTAAGGCGAGATTGAACCGGTTCCGTCTAGGTAAGTGCGCTCCATCGTAAAACTCAATGTCATTTACCATCACATGAATTGTGTGTGGTCAAGCACAGACCTATTTTGATTAAAGAGAAACAGATATACAGAGTTATGAAAGATTAGAATTTACATAATTATATTTGACAACAAATACAACGTTGTCTATTGATTGCAGTTGTAAGGTCATAAATATTTGGTATGTGAACAGTAAAGATTTTATAATTTGTATGACGGCGCAGCCGTGTCATCGACAAAACACTAGAGGAGCGCTGTGTCGATGGTAGCAGAACGACCATCTTGTAAATGGCAACATTATTAAGAACGACTGACTATGATTGGAGGAGCGCTGTGTCGATGGTAGCAGACCGACCATCGACAATCTTGTAAATGTCAACGTAACGAAGAACGACTATGATTGGTCAATGAGTCGTTCTAGCGGAGCGTCGTGTCGATGGCAGCGGGGCGGCTATCGAGCATTACTTTTTGATGGGCAACCGTCAGCGCACCACGTCTTCGACGAATCGCTATATATCGTTACAATCCCTAGAAAGCACTTAATTTAAACACCTATCTGAGTTTTGTGATTGCGTACCAAACTGTGTGAATTGTAATAAAAGAAGCTGTGATTTACAACATGGATTTTAATAACGGCCCTCCTGCGTCTACATCAGAACTGGGATGAAAACTCAAAGGCCCACGTGAAGAAGACACACATGACGTAAACCGAGCACCCACTTGAGGAAGATGCAATCCTGACTACCTACATACGTCGAAAAGAAAACTCAGACGAGCGTGAGATGATCACTGTGAGAGCACAAGCTATTTCACTGAGTCCAGACGCAACGCAGACAACTGCATACGACGGACGGTGCCGGCGTGTGAGGCGTGAGAACATGAGGCTGCTCGTGGAGGCGCTGACCAACCCGCCAAATACCGCAGCTAAGACCATCGAGCTACCTACGTTTAAACCAGAGGATGCGGACACGGACGCCCGGACCATCTGGACATTTGAACCACAGGATGCGGACACGGACGGCCTGGCTGGCTACGGCGGACGTGTGCTTGACGGATTGTGGACTACAGGGAAGTAAATTGATTCTAATACGTTTAGTAGTTTTCTCAAATAGATTGTTTTTTTAAATTTGAAGTGAGTAGAACTTAAAATAAATTTTCTTTCTTGATGAGGCTAAAGCATTTGGTGGCTATATTAACAATGCTTATTAGCAAAGCAGGCACTACGGGCCTGTAGTTCGGCTAGCTAAGGTGATCCGACGCGATCGTCGAAGTTAAGAAGCGGTCGATGCGGACGGCGTTTGGATGGGTGACCATGCACAATGCATTTTCATCTGGGTGCTACCGTTGGTCGGATGACACGTTAAATTGTAGGTCCCGACTTTTAGTTTTGGTACAAGCAGTCGTTGAGCCGAGTTAGAGTCCTTCTGTTCAGGGCGGCTTAAGTAGACAAACCAAGCCACGGTTTCAACGCGATATTTTTGTGAAGAAAAATTGCTCGTAGTTAAATACAGTGTGGACTGATGACTTTTTCTTATTGTTAACGATATTACCAGGAGATTTCAAAGAGCGCTGCAGATTTATTGTGTGATAATAAGCGTTCTCCATTAGGTTATTTTTCGACAAAAAGATAGTTGCGGAAAATTGAAAATTTGATCACAAATTGTTTGAATGTTTCAGTCGACCGCATAAGACGCAGCAAGTTAATCCAAGTTCACAGCACCCCAACACGGCAGTTACTGCGCGGGCCCCTGTGTCTTGAAGTATGGTATTGAGGGTCACGTGGCATCGCGGAGCTCCAATACACGGCCAGTTGCGAGTAGCAGTACACAGCCCGTCACCACCGCACCCAGCGTCGTAAAGCGAGTGGACGTATGCGGTATGAAGCCTGTTGCCGGACTAATAATGCAATTTGGTGAGAAGTTTTCGATTTGGTATGATTGCGGGGCGGATTGTTCTCTAATTAAAGAAAGCGTCTCTCGTAAGCTGATGTTACATTACAGAACCAGCAGCCGGGTGACAGCGGCTGCAGTGCATAGTGTGCGCAAGCGGCAAGCAGCCGGATGGTAGCGGCTCCAGCGCACAGTGGGCGCAAGCTGCATCGCATGGCGAGCGATGCGTGGATGTCTGCGTTATGCAACCCTCATTGGACACGTTGGAATGTTAAGGTGAATGTAATCGTTTTATTTGGTTTTTTTGGCGCGGAATACTCGTTATTTGAAGAATGGCAAACTATGTAGTAAAGTTGTGACAATAACGAGTGAGTGCGAGTATTCAGTACAGAATAGATTTAGATTTGTCTTGATCAACCTTTCTTGCCAAGATAGTTTTTTTTTAGTTACCATATTTGTCGCTTAATTGTGGAGTGACGTCATAATAGATGACGAAATTTTAATTATGGTTCGATGTGAAGACAACAGAGCTTTGTTTCATAAAGATTTTTGCGTTACTTTAGAGATTACAAAGACGTGCGTAAATTCAAATTTATCCTACGGGTACGCATTTAATTTTGTGTTTTGACGTATTCTGCAAGCGTGGTAGTAATTGCGTACAGATGCCAAATAAAACTCATTTGCTGCTTCTGATTAGTCGAAAGTTTGGTTGAAGATAAAAACTTCCATAGGTGGCCGGATGGAGGCAGCTTGACTATCTTGAATGTGTGATGTAAGGGTTCCGGATGGAGGTTCCCTGGAGTTACCAGATGGAGGTAGCTGACTCGTTGATGATTTTTGAGATGACTTTATGCGGAGGCTCTATGGTGGTTTTATTGTTTTGATCTTAAGCGTTGAGACCAGTTTAATTTTTTTTATGGCATTGAATTTTGTTCGGTAAACTTTAGCTTCCGTAATTTTACTATAAGGTGGAAAAGATGATTTTTGTGTGTATTCACTAGATGGAGGCAATGATTTGTGTGTATCCGCTAGATGGAAGCGATGGTAGTGATTGCTTAAAAATTTACGATTTTTGCAAGTTTCCCGAAAATTAAAGCAAAACAATTTGTCTGTAGTCGGTTCTTATTTTGACACGTAATTGAAAGAAATGATTGCAATTGAAGTTCTCATTTCAACACTGTGGGTCAGGGCTGGCCGAAGCGATATCTTTTTACTGCCAAGACTTTCTTTCCTTCAGATCTCCCACACGAGGACGTGTGGTGCGTTAGAATGGCCGTGTCGGCGAGTGAGCAACGCCATCTGGCGTCGGGCTTGCGGCTTCTACATCACACCAGGGCACATCTCTTCAGCCTGTCCGGAGAAGGTGGTCAAAGAGGTCCACGTCTGCAACCATCAAACTGCGAGGAGTGCGCTGGCAACATCATCGGGTGAGATCGTCCAATTTTTATTTGATAGTGGTTCTGAATGCTCTTTAGTCAAATCAAATTCGGTCTCGAAGTTTTCCGGTACTGCACGAAATGAGAAAGTATTTCTGTCAGGGATAGGTCAGGGGAATATATTATGGGAATCTCAAGTTCTCAGCGATATTAAGGTCCAAGGTATTGAGCTTAGAGTTTTGTTTCACGTTGTCCCATCTGATAGCATTTCAGATTCCGTTATCCTGGGTAGAGATATTTTCCAACATGTAGTAAACGTCCAAATTAGCGATGGCAATATCAATTTTAGTACTACAAAAAAAAAAAAAAAAAAAAAACCTTCTGACATCGATACTGACCTTGAGGTAAAACATAAAAATGAATTGCTCAGGATTCTTTCTAAGTACAAAGATTATTTTACCGATGGTATACCTGTTCGTCGTGTTAATACGGGGGAAATGAGCATTAGTTTGATAGATCCCAAAAAGAAAGTGCAAAGACAACCCTATAGACTATCGCCCTCTGAAAAAGAAGTTGTACAAGAAAACGTTCAATCACTTATAGATGCGTGTTATTCGCGAATGTCGGTCCCCGTTTGCTAGCCCAATTTTACTTGTTAAAAAGAATGATGGAAGCTGTAGGATGTGCGTTGATTATAGAGAACTTAATTCTAACACTGAATCCGGCTATGCTGGCTAGCTAGCTAGCGGAAGTTTCGAAAACTTTAACAAATTTTGAAGACGTTTATGGGCCTGTGACGGCCGTGACTAACAACGATGATGTTGGAAGTGATTCTCTCTCAGCTTCAAGTGACACTATGTCGGTTGATAGCGATACTTCGATCGCCTCTTCTGGCGCGCCTTAGTTCAAAACCATTTTGGGAAACCCAATTTCATAACTTAGCGTAATTTTTGTCATTCTAAAGTTTAGTCAATCCTGGTCCGAGGGCGCAGTCCGGGCCTGGCCCTTTCGGTCAGGTTGAAGAGACACGCTTGTCCGGTCCAGATGGTGGGTAGTGTCAATCCTGGCCGGAGAGTACAGTCCGGGCCTGACCCCTTGTGGGTAGGTTGAAGGGACATACTCGTCCGGTTCAGACGGTCAATCCTGTCCAGAGAGTGCAGTCCGGGCCTGACCCTTGCGGGTAGGTTGAAGGGACATGCTCGTCTGGCTCAGATGTGTGTTGTCGATCCTGTCCAGAGAGTGCAGTCCGGGCCTGACCCTTGCGGGTGGGTTGAAGGGACACGCTCGTTCGGCTCAGACGGTGTGTACTGAAGAATACTGTTCGGGCCTGACCATTGAGGGCAAGATGCGCGCGTCCGGTACGGATGGAGCTAGATGTTGACCTTGTTTAAAAAAAAGTCGAAGTGGCGTCTAGAAATCTAGAAGCTCCGGCAGTCTAGAACATGAGCGATATTAGTAGATTATAGTAACTGATCCAATTATGCAATCGTGTCAAGTGATGTCGTCGCATCACTCTACTGCCCCTACATAGCCTAAATGGTTGTTACTACATAGTCCTGTAGATATAATCCTTAATTCGATTTGATCAGGATGAACGAGCGGATGTATCCCTGATGTGAATTGCATTGTTTCAGGAACACTTTCACGCCCGAGGACGGTCGTATGTCAGTCTGGCCGTGACGGCGCAGCCGTGTCATCGACAAAACACTAGAGGAGCGCTGTGTCGATGGTAGCAGAACGACCATCTTGTAAATGGCAACATTATTAAGAACGACTGACTATGATTGGAGGAGCGCTGTGTCGATGGTAGCAGACCGACCATCGACAATCTTGTAAATGTCAACGTAACGAAGAACGACTATGATTGGTCAATGAGTCGTTCTAGCGGAGCGTCGTGTCGATGGCAGCGGGGCGGCTATCGAGCATTACTTTTTGATGGGCAACCGTCAGCGCACCACGTCTTCGACGAATCGCTATATATCGTTACAATCCCTAGAAAGCACTTAATTTAAACACCTATCTGAGTTTTGTGATTGCGTACCAAACTGTGTGAATTGTAATAAAAGAAGCTGTGATTTACAACATGGATTTTAATAACGGCCCTCCTGCGTCTACATGTATTATAACTGCAGAATGTCTCGGGATAGTGCGTGTTTCCACTACTGCGGTAGCTAGCAGTAGGTAAGGCAGCGTCTCCCCGGGGAAGGGATTCACTCCGCTAACTAACTGACAAGTTCCCGCTAAACTAGTTTATGGTACAGGAATCAGTTCGGGGGAAGGTCAATGAGACCATCAGGGAGAGAGTTAGACAAAACTTTCTGGCTAAATAAAATGAAAAAATAACGCTAAAGCTGCTCATTATGTTTTGAGTTGTAATTGTCGAGAGGTTTTATATGAGTGGTTCGTTATTCGTAGATAGCAGAAATGAAATACTTTTAGTTAATTGCGATTCAAGTTTATTTATTCATTAAATACATATTGAATTACTTTTAATATGATTGTATTATCAGATGCAAATGGAAAATAAATCCAAATATAATATTGTTACGTGTATTCTACACAGTGTCAGACCAGAGAGCAAGAGAGGTTAAAAAAGACAAAGAAGTATAGAGTATATTATAGCAACACAAAACCATAGAGTAGCAAACAAATATTATAGCAACACAAAACCATAGAGTAGCAAACAAATATTATAGCAACACAAAACCATAGAGTAGCAAACAAATATTATAGCAACACAAAACCATAGAGTAGCAAACAAATATTATAGCAACACAAAACCATAGAGTAGCAAACAAATATTATAGCAACACAAAACCATAGAGAAGCAAACAAATATTATAGCAACACAAAACCATAGAGTAGCAAACAAATATTATAGCAACACAAAACCATAGAGTAGCAAACAAATATTATAGCAACACAAAACCATAGAGAAGCAAACAAATATTATAGCAACACAAAACCATAGAGTAGCAAACAAATATTATAGCAACACAAAACCATAGAGTAGCAAACAAATATTATAGCAACACAAAACCATAGAGAAGCAAACAAAATTATGTACACCGTAAACATTCCCACCATGATATCAATACATTACCAATAATTTAACAGTAATAAATTTGTCGAAAGTTTTCTTTTAGGCAAAAATAAGAGCAAAATATTGATTTTAAAAGTTTGTGACTTTGCGCTCAACCGGCTGAATAGAATTGAATATAATTTGGAAGAAAATAGCTTAGACTCAGTATAGATACATTTGGTAGTAGTTTGGATAAAACGCGGGGTATTTTTTATTATTAGAGGAGTATTATAAATGCGAAAAATTTAAAGGAAAGGACGTATGTTCATTTGTTTCTCTTTCACACTCTAACTGCTGTACTGGTTGGATAAAATATAGCGGCTGTAGCTCGGCTAGATAAGGTGATCTGACGCGATCATCGAAGCTAAGCATTGGTTGTTGCGGACGGTGCTTGGATGGGTGACCATGCACAAGACTGTCGTTTTTCAAGTGGCATTTTCCTCTAGGCGCTACCGTGGGTCGGATGATACGATTATTTTTTAGGTCCCGGCTGTTAGTCTTAGTACAAGCAGTCGTTAAGCAAAGTCAGAGGCTTTCGGGCGGCTTGAAAACTCTCGACACCAGAGCTTGGCCACTCAGCTTATACGAAGAAGATAGGATAAAATCTGGTATCTCAGATCCAGCCGTCCCGTGAGTGACACAACAATGGCGACCCGATCATTCCATATGCAATAGTAACTCCATACACCTTCACTAAACCTGAAAAAATCTTTTGTAAAACAACACCAACGTATCTCCGAACTCACTGGCGGCGCCACTGTCGAAGCTTACCCATATATCCTGAAAAAAACTGTACGAAAACGTTTAGTTGTCAGTTTTTGCCGTTCCAAAGATGTAGAGTGGTACAATTTGCTGGCTGACAGAAATGGGTTCGGTCGATAGAAGGCGGTCAAAGGGTAACGTTTGCAAGGACGGAGATTGAAGCTCACTCCAACAAAGCATTGAATTCAGTTAGATTTAAAAAAAAGTTAACTATTAAAGTTATTGGAAGATTGTATCTAGAAGCATATAAACAATATTATACAAACTTTGGAATTAAAAAAATATTGATATAATTATTGAGAAATCATTTCTACAGGCTTCAAAAAATATTTTACTTATTTAAGTACAAAATTAAGTAAATTTTTTATCACTTTTTGCAACAACCCCTTACATCCTCTGAGCAGCATAATCAGCCTAGTATAAGTCACCATTGGTAGGACTTGGAGCCTTTTCTTACGAGGGGAAAGGTAGACCATAATCTATGACGCTGGTCAAGTGTAGGTTAGCGGATGCCACACGTCTTCGGTATAAACATCACGAGAGTAGATAGAGCGTTCGACTTGAAACGCTGGAGACGCGGGTTCGAATCCCGCTACTCGTGATATTTTCGATTACTGTTATTAAATCTATAAAGATAATCTCACACTAACTAAACCAAATATAATACTCATATGTTTAAGATTTTTCTTTACATAACAAAACGACACCCCCGCATTATTAGTACCTAGCTTATGTGATAATCTAAGGTCCAACCTATCTTCACGCCAAATTTCATCAAAATAAGTCTAATTCAGTCGTTTGAGTGTGAAGAAGTAACAAACATACACACACTCACAAACTTTCGCATTTATAATATTAGTAGGATAAATAAATGTCGCGTGTATGTATAGTTTGCCCGTACTGAACAGTTCGATATATCTAGTATGTCTGGTGTATGAATATTTGAGAGGTCCGCGCCCGGAGCTCGGCCCGCATACATACTCCTGCATATTCTGTGACACTCCTCGGGTAGCTAACTGCTTCTAAATACAGAGATCACCGTGCTTTAGGAACAAACTGTATTAGTACCTTTTTTTTATTGCCATCCCTTGTGCTTTTAGGGATGTCATTTTGATTGCACCAGAACCCCTGCACTTTACTGTACTTCCTCTCTGTCTTTCAACCCTCCTAGACTTGATCCTAGAATTGTATTAGTACCTAGTTTGCAATAAAAAAACGTGAAAAGAAAATGGTGAGTGTCGAATTGATGTTGCCAACTAAAAACAAATAGAAATCCAAAGTAAGAAATAATTAGTCTTGACTGTTCATACAAAAGATCAACAGAATAGATACTTTTTCAAACTGAGATATGTGAGTGTCAATAGAATAAATTTTAGATTTTTTGAACCCATTCCATTTCTGATTTAAAAAACTATATCTCATCTAAAATTAATCAATGTATGAGTAAAACTAAAACTAAAAGTAATCTAAAAAACTAGTGCCAGTGAGAAGAGTTCAAAATGTCAGCCGAGTTGCCTAATCAAAATTATCTGCAATATTATTGGAACGAAGTTCCTTATCGCGCGTTATGAAAGGGCGCTAGACGGAAAACATTCTTACGAAAAGTTGTCACGACACGTGCGCATATTTCTCTGTCTCTCTCTCTCTCTCTCTTATAGAAAGCAAGCCAGATATTTTCATTTCTATTTCGCATTGAACAGTGTGGTGTCGCGACGATTAAAGATATAACAGATTATTTATTTAATGACTAATGAGTTGAATGAACTTCATTCCATCCAGGTGCACCTTGATAACTCCCAAGTATTTTTTAAACGAAAAAAAGCTCACCTGACAAAGTAACATAAACCCTAGGTATTAGGATATTTACAACGTGTCTGTGAAACACACAAACAAACAAACTTTACGGCCAATCCCGAACAAACAGAGTTGGCAACTTTTCAATAGCCGCCATAATGTTAGTGTCACGAGACGCTTCACGCGATACTGACATTCTGATAAACTTGATCAGTTCTGTTAAAATTACATCGATATATTTTACTAGTAGAACGTCCCGGCTTCGCACGGGCTATAAAATAATCCAAGTTGCAAAGAGAAACAAACAAAGCCTATGTTACTCGGGGATAATGTAGCTTCCCAACGGTGAAATAAGTTTTCAAATCGGTCCAGTAGTGTCGGAGCCTATTCGCGTCAAACAAACAAACTGAATTGTCATTTATTTATAACATACACATAGTTACAAGTCATTGTATATAGTACACTATATAAATTATGAACACATATACATATACACTTATGTATACAACACATATAATTACACTTAGTTATACATCTCCCTCGCCCTTCTGTTTTAGACTAGAGGAGGCTTATTCAGCACATCCAATGTAATACTAAGAACCTCCAACGCTGAGGATGATTATACCGATTTATTGATTCCCGGTGGCTCGACCACTCATAGTTAAGTTAGTAATAACTTTTCCGTAAGAGGACAATGAACCATTAGAGTGAGAGCCTCCGAATCGGCTACATCTAGTTTTAATTTTATTTTCAATCAGTAATAAATATTTATTTTAATTAATTTTTAAAAAGAAAGTTTCTAGCTCCCTAAACTTGCCTATTTATTCATTTTTTTTATAATTCTTGTGTTGTGCTAGTCAAAAAACGTTTATTCGCCCAAGATGTATAACAGAAGTGTTTTCTCTAGACATACCAAACCGCCCTTAAAACAACGTTAGTTACCATAGCCCTGTATATACATATCAATACTAAATATTCAGACTATATATAAAGTGTGACCCGAGTCCAGCCGGGTCGAGTGATAAACAAAGTCATTTTAATGTCAAACCTGACATAAAGCTATTACTAGATATGACACGTGTTTTCCTATACTTCGTTATATCGGCGTAATGGCTTGGTGTGATAAAATATTTTGTAGAATAGTAAATGTACTAGTTGATGTTATAAGAATGATGGAATTTATTTTACCTGGGGGTTAATTTATCACACACTAGCTGTTCACCGCGGTGTTTCCCGCCTTAATCCGGGATGAAATGTAGCTAATGTGTTAATTAATCCAAGCTTCTATCCTATCTTCATATCAGTGTTACATGACATTAAAATTGGTCCAGCCGTTGGAACGTGAAGATGTAACATAGATTTTGAAGTTACTTGCGTGTCCCACGGGAACCACGATTGGTTTCGGGATAAAAAGTACCCATGTGTTAAACCAAGATCTAACCTATCTTCACATCGAATTTAATCAAAATTGGTTGAACCGTTTGAGCTTGAAGAAGAAACATACACTTACACACAAACTTTCGCATTTATAAGTATTAGAAGGATAAATTAACATGTATTAAATAATTTCAAACACTAAATTAATTATATGTTTTTGTGAAGAATGCGGATGCTCAATTACAAAACAAATCTCAAAGATTACAAATCTGAGACATATCTAGGCACTATGCACTTGCCATGTTAGTACAACACTGTACCTATAGAATTAAATACGAATATCATTTGAACCGTGCTAGCAATTTATTGTATAATCACACCGGAATTCAAACTTATTTGTTTTCAAAGCGTGTAGATTGTCTGCAAAGAGTGTAGAAGCGAGCCAGTTCCATTGAGAGGGGAGTGTTTATCTATCGCGTGTGACATGACACGGCCGTGTTGTCGCGATGTAGCGCGCGATACGCCGCGGTGGAAACATTATCTCTCCCCTAACGGTCTGCTAACACTAAACTAAAATATTCTTACAAAATTATTCTACAAAATTCCAACCGCGAGTTTGAAATGGCACGAACAGTTGAAAGAATCTGCTTTTACTTTCTTTAACAAGTTCTTGACAACTTCTTTACTTTTAATGGTGTCGCGGAGTCAACTTGAATCTACAGTTTGGTTGGAAAGGATTTCAATTATTGAGGCATTGTTCCTAGAATTTTAAAGATAATATATATCTTACTTCCTACTGATATAATAAATGCGAAAGTTTGTGTGTTTGTATTTGTAATATTTCTTCACGCTCAAACGGCTTAACCGACTTTTATGAAATATGGTATGGAAATAGGTTAGACCCTGGATTAAAAGATAGGCTACTTTTTATCCCGGAATAACGCGGTTAAGATTGCAGGGCACTATTAATTTGCTGAAGAGAAAAACTATTATAAAAAAAATTGTTGTTATAATTTTTTGAATCGATTATCTGAATAACATAATATGATGTATATGGGTAACACTGAATATTCAACATTAATGCGTCGAAACACTCTAAGAATATTTATGTTTATTTTGGTTCCACTGAGACTCACGAGTATGAATTAGATATAAAATCAGTTCAATAAATCTAAAATTAAGTTTTTTGAACCACTTTTTTCTTCACTTTAATAAGTCTGATTGGTACCAGAATAAGTATACCTAAATACTCTTAGAGTTGTTTTTTTAGACCGTCTTATGCTACATTTTAGTTTTTTTCTTACTTTTACAATTTATAGCGATAAAACTATAAATGCAAGATATTGCCCTTACCTTCGCCTTATTTAAAATTATATAACTTTATCCACATTTCTGTTATCTCTACGCCGGATTTACGGACGCTTCGCTCACTCGATCTTGACTGATCTCGTCCCATGTCACCGCGGGGTCAAAGTTATCCAAGCCGGTGTCATGTTTAGGATGTCAGTTGA
Organism: Mellilla xanthometata; assembly: GCA_035578125.1. Classification (NCBI taxonomy): domain Eukaryota; kingdom Metazoa; phylum Arthropoda; class Insecta; order Lepidoptera; family Geometridae; genus Mellilla; species Mellilla xanthometata. The sequence goes on along the minus strand of JAPUBQ010000049.1, from coordinate 1,490,243 downwards.
CCCCGAGTGTCTCGTGTGACATGTGGCATCACTGCCCTCCAGCCGGCCCTTCGCCTGACGATGTGGGTCACATCCGCGGACCGCGGGGGTCGGCGGGTGGAGAGAGGGAAATCTGATATTTTCATTAATTTAATTACGTCAACAATTTTCAATTTCAAAATACTCGTATATATTTGCCTGCTAGTTTTGCCTTGCGGTGTTACCCGCGTTAATCTGCGACAAAAGAAGTTAATGCGGGATAAAAATGAGCCTCTGCGTTAATCCAAGGTCCAACCAATCCTTGGAGTGTGAAGGAGTAACAAATATACACACCAACTTTCACATTTATAAGTAGGATTAAATAATGTAAAATGTTTACTACATGTCACTGTACACATTATACTGGCGTTGCTAGTTAAGTTATTTACAATAATATAAGACGTCGTCAAGCCAAGTCTGAGGTTTTCGGGCGGCATGAAAACTCTCGACACCAGAGCTTGGCTACTTGGCTCATACGAAGATGAAGAAGAATATTAAAAGAGTTTCCGGATAAACTAGCTCGATGGCCTGACAAGAGTTTGTTTCTCAAGGAGCTTCAGGCAAAATATTATACAAGCAGATGATTTTTTCCAATAAGCTATAGTGATGAAACACCAGTATTTGTAGTTATGTATAGGTATATATATCTTGCTCGGAAGTTCTTGTCTTGCAAACACTAAATATGAGATAATTGAATAACTTCCCCGTTCGCTTCATCCTATACTAACATCATTTTCTATGAAGTGCTTATACATCATATTATATTAATTTAAGTAAGAGTTTCCATGGTGGTAGAACATTTTTTGACACATTTCACACACGGGAGGTTAGCCCCATACTGAACCATTTCTAGTTTGTTTTATGGGTGCTAACACAACTGATATATTACATGTACAGGCCACGATAGTCTAGATGAAAATGCCACTTTTTAAAAGACAGTCTTGTGCATCATCACCCATCCAAAGACTGTTTGCGTCGACTGTTGCTTAACCTCGATGATTGTGTATGGATCACCTTAGCTTGCCGAGCTATATAAAGGCTCTTCACATTTTAATATTAACCATTAGCCAATTTGTATAGTACCATTTATCACGTGATTTTTGAAATATTAAGTAAAGCAAATATTTATTCGTTTATAACGGGTAAGTTAGTTGAAATTATATTAATTTAGGTACATGACTTTATGTACCTACATGGCCTACAATAAAGATGATTTTGACTTAAACCTCGGGTTTTCAAATCAAGAGTAAAAGTGTTATTTCTAATTCACGCTAAAAATCACGATATTCCTAAACACAAACATTCAAAGAAGCTTCTTCATCTTTATATGAGCTAAGTAACTAAAAATTAAGAAAATTAAGATACTAAAGTCGCCGTTTAAATATACAGTGTTATAGCCCAAAACTATTTTCCAACCATTTATTTTTTTTTGACCAAAAAAAACGCACTTACTCTCTATTAGTGCTGTCAAAAATATTACATTATTTTCTACAGGTATATCCTTTTTACCAAATAGAATAAGCGGTTGGACGGGCGTTAGTTACGAGTGAGCCTGTATAATATAGAGGATAATAAATGAAGGCCGGGTAAAGTTTCCTCCAGCGTAATGAGATTAGCCAAGTCGAGGCAAAGTTAGTCCAAACTGCGGCCGCGCCCCCCTCCTCCCCCCACATAACTTCCACAGACCTTTACAAACTGATTTCTAATATTTGTTGAGTAACATTTTTATCTTTTTATTTTATATTACTACTTATATAACAAATACAAAACTTTGTGGACATATGTATGGATCTTCGATACTTTTTGACAAAATTATAATAAACTAGCTGACCCGGCAAACGTTGTTTTGCCTTAATAATTATTTCTAAATATACAGTAGCCTAATCTCAGACCTACTGAATACGCATGTAAAATTTGCAAAAAATCGGTCAAGCCGTTTCGGAGGAGTACGGTAACAAACACTGTGACACGGAAATTTTATATATAAGATTTGGATGAAATATCACTTTTATATTGCCTTTTTTGCACATTTCATACATGGCTGGTTAGCCCCATTTTTAGTTTATATTATGGTAGCTAACACAACTGATATACTACATATACATACTTTATATAAATACATATTTGACACCCAGACCAACAGCCAACAAATATAATTCATCACCCCGGACCCTGGTTGGCAGTCCGGCATGGTAACCATAACATCAGCAAACTAGAATAAATTAATATTTATTCTAGTTTTCTTAGTCTTTATTTTATTCTAGTTCGCTGCATAACACCAACGAGGTCGTCATACTCGTATTCCACATTTTTAATATATCACATTTCAAGAAAACTTAAAAAAAAAACAGGATAGCGCTTTGTTTTCAAATCTTCAATAGGCTTATGACATTCATTCAAAAATGTTGTTCATGTAAACCAAAGCCATCCATAAAAGATCTATGTGAGTTGGAGTAAGGAGAGGCTGAAGGAAGGCACTGAATCCCACAACACAGGATATAACTCGTGTGACAGGGAGCATCTTAGTGTGCACATATACACATACTTTTAAGCTTAGTCTATGTGTTAATGTACAAAAATGTATATACACTTACTCAATTTAAAAAAAAAAGTTAATAAAAGCGAATGTGTCTCGGTGGTAATAACGTTTGCTTTTCAAACAGACAGCCCCTGGTTTGATCCCGGCCCTACACCATTGACTTATTTTTCAAGTTATTTGTGGATTTGCACTCGAAGAAAAAAATCGTGAGGAAACCGAGATGTTTGAGGACCGCGATATCCGAAGATGTCTGTCATCCGCCAACCCGCACTTGGCCAGCGTGGTGGATTATGGCCTGTATCTCTCTCCTCGTTAGAAGAGTCCCAGCAGTGGGAACGTATAGTGGGCTGCTTATGCTTATGAATAAAATGGCGCCCTGTATAGCGGGTAACACGAATCGCGTGTCAGTGATAATGCCGGAGCCTCATTAGGCGCTATATTCCTCCGCACGACACCTGATGCCCTAATACACGAGCGATAAGCTCTCACACACACAGAGGCAGAATATGTGTGAAAGCCTAGAAAAAGGTATAGACTAGAAATGCAGAGCTCAGGCCCACATTATTTATTCTTGTAAAACACCTAACTTACCAGGATCGCTGTAGATATAGACACAAACTATTAAATAAATAAATATTAGGACTCATTTCACACACATCTGGTTAGGCCCATACTGAACCACTTCTAGTTTAATCTTCAATAAGATACCCACCTACAAATTGGGTGCAGTAAGGTTTTGTGGGATTTTTACCCACTAAAACCCTCTCGGTGCCCATCCTCGACGCTTGATGGGGAGCTACAGGTTCTTCGGTAGCAACACACTGAGGCCCTCCCAGTTTTTGCTTGCAGCTACAATGGCCCAATGCGAATGGACTGTCTGAACCCCGCTTCCAACAGTCCTGGAGCCTGAAGAATCCCTTCAGCTACCGCGACCGCTGTCCTGCGTGTGTCGCGACTGTATGTCGACAGCTTTATTAATAGGCAACATCACGGAAGTAAAGCTAACTGTTGCTCGCAATACTTGTAGTAATTGCCTTTTTAGTAAAGAAACTTTGACATGTACAGAATTGTTTCATCAAATACGTTCATTGCTAGCTTGAAAAACAACTTATAATTGTCCAAGTGGGAGATGGGCTCGCGCATGAAGTCCCTAAAATATTATTATTATATATTTTTTTTTTATTTAATTTGATAGCTAATATTATCTTATTTTGTAAAAAATTTAAGTGAATCAGCAACCGTTATTGATAAATACCTGTTTTTTAAATTCTTTATTTAAATCATAAAAACATTAACAAAGTAAAAGATGGACACTGTCCGCACTTTAACTTATCCTAATTATTATTGCTACAATACTAAAAATATAAATAGCTAAAAAATACGAAAAACAAGTTTATTGAATGGGGACCCCCCTTAATATTTTAGTTTTTTGTTAGTGCCACTATAATAGCATATATTATATTGCAGCACTAAAAAAAAAGAACGAAAAAATATAGCGGCATAGGAAATACATATCTTGTGAAAATTTCAGCTTTCTAGTTATCACGGTTTTTGATACACAGCCTGGAGACAGATAGACAGCGGAGGCTAAGTAATAGGGTCCCGTTTTTACCTTTTAGGTACGGAACCCTTAAAATGGCAAAACTCAGAATGTGACATGTACCCAATTACATTCAGTACAGCCAAAGACGTTTAAGTACTAATAACACATTTAAAATAATATGAAAATACTTTCGCCCGACTTAAAACTGATTATTTTACTCTGAATAGGTCAGCGTTTGACCACAATTCACTTGATGGTAAGTGATATTGAGGTCTACAGTGGATCGCGCTTACCTAGAAGGAATCGATTCACTCTCTCAATTGTTTGGCATTTCCGACCAGGGACGTAATACACGAATGGTGAAAAATCACATTTTTTATGGAAATTGACGTATTTCAGCCATATTATCTTATGGGGTATTAATCAATTTTAAAAAAGAATCATTGTATCATTTTTCATTATTTTTATATTTGTAAAGTAATAAATCCAAAAATGTATTAATAACCCAGTCACTAACTCTATTAACCTGAATATATAGATACATAATGTCCGCCATCAGTAGATCCACACACAGAAGCTGTAGCGTGTCTGACTGTTAGTCAATATAAATGCAGAGCGAGCGAAGCGTGTGATGCGAACCAGCAAGCGGAGTATATCCCGGGTTGTGTGTCGACACGGCGGATTATATAAATGTTGCGCGCCACTGCCGCCTGCAATACACTAGGAATCGCTCATAGAAAGGTTATGCCTTTCTGAAAGTAAAACTTGTCTTGGGTTTAATTCACTAGGTGTAAAGTTTTTTAATTTTTAAATATTGTGAAGTTTTTTTTGTTTTTCACGTCATTTTTAATTTTAGTATAGGTAAAATAAATATCTTTTTTCACATCAACAATTAACAAAAAATAGGAAATTTAAAAAAAAAGTCAAAGTCTAGCTGCGCTCCGCATCGCTCGTTAATTCGGGACAAACGAAGTTAATCCGGAATTAAAATTAGCCTATATAATATATCCAAGGTCTAAACTATGATCGTAGTAAATCTCATCGTAATTGGTCATGCCGTTAGAGCGCGTGAAGGAGTAACATAGTTTTTGAAATTATATGCGTATCCTTCGGGAAACACAATTATTTTGGGATAAAGAGATAGCCTAATATTAGTAGGATTGGTGCTAAAAATAATTAAAATTAGTGAGTGTCTCGTTTGATTAGTAACGAGAAAAATAACGGTTTTAACACTTTATTTTACACTTGATAGGTTAGCGTTTGACTACAGTTAGCCTGATGTTAAGCTGCACTGCAGTCTATGGTGTGGCACGCTTACCTAGAAGATACCTATTAACTCTACTTGTGAAGGTTACGTTACGTTTGTCCCGTAGGGCCATTTGACATTTTTTTAAAGATGATCTTAAAACTGACCAACAAGTCTTTCTTTCTTCCAAGATACAATATCGCCAGCTGGTTCTTTGCACAACGAATATCGTTTTGTGGCACAGCGCAGGAATGCCGCTAGCGTTCTAAGTATAATACTTATTATCCATTGATATTAAATTTACATACTAAATTCTTAATATCACATATTTTTATACATATCAAAATTTGTCTACATATGAAATTTCACTTTAAAATTTATCGAAAATTGATTTCACCTCAAACCTTTCAAATGTAGGTATTCTTCCCTCACATGTCTGGCACAACGCTCAACCTGATATACATACATACATACATATATTATAGCTTGCAGTGAAAACTCTCCGCCGACCATTGCGAAACGCAAACAATAAAAAAATCACTCCAACTTCAGTTTCCAATCAACATTCCAACAAATAAAAACGGCTCGTAAATTATTCTGTTATCGGACAAATAAAACTAAATAAAAAAGTGCAATACAGAATACAAAACTTTATAAACCATAAATAAGCATACGTTAAAGGCAAGTCACTCTACAATCATTACTACTTAAAAATACTACTTAGATTGAATTAAATAAACTTACAAATTCTGTTTAATAACCCCAATAAATACTACACAAAATATCATTTTTTCACATCTATTAATAAATAAATTTAAAATACTTATTAATGTTTACACGTGAATAACGATTCAAGTTCCAATTTTTCTGTCAAGTCAATTCTGTCAATCAAGTTTTGCAAGTTCCATATTCATATATTCTTCGTTGAGTCATGTTATAACATGATGCGTGGGTGGTTCAGTTTGTTGTTGTATTGTGGAACGTTATGTTATCTCGTGGGGGCGGTGTTGGAAGACAAGGACGAGTTCGGGACGAGCCTGGTGGCTTCCATGAGGAACGACGCTAACCTGGATCTGTCCGCGGACGAGGAGTACGAGGACCTGAGAGCGGAACTGCTCGCGTACCACACGGCGCTCGCTTCGCTCTCCGCTACACCCAAACGCAGTAAGTTACTGTTTTATTTATATTGTAGTTTAATATAGTTGATTATGGAATAAGGTTAGATAATGGTGGCGATTCAGCGGAACACATTACTAAATTTAAAGTAGACTAAACTAAATTTAACGACTGCTTGTACTAAGACTAACAGCCGGGACCTACAATTTAACGTGTCATTCAACCCACGGTAGCGTCCAGATGAAAATGCCACTTGAAAAACGACAGTCTTGTGCTCACCCATCCAAACACCGTCCGCATCGACCGCTGCTTAGCTTCGATGATCGCGTCAGATCACTTTAGCTAGCCGAGCTACGATTCAAAAAAATTTAAAATTCAAAATTCAAAATATTTTTATTCATGAAATGTATGTATATAATTTATTTTCCCTAACCCTCAAACTGGACTGAGCGCCCGTGTCGTGGAGGTTAGTTCCTTCCAATGACTAAAATTACAATGTCGTACATCATGTTATAGGACTATTATTTCAAATATTTGTGACATGCTTTAATTTCCTTATCTTAACAAAATCAATTATTAATTATTATTATTATATTACGTTACATTATCATCTTCTTATATATAAAATTTCCGTGTCACAGTGTTTGTTACCGTACTCCTCCGAAACGGCTTGACCGATTTTTTCCAAATTTTATATGCGTATTCAGAAGGTCTGAGAATCGGCTACTGTATATTTAGATTTTATTTTTTTATTAAGGTAAAAAAACGTTTGCCGAGTCAGCTAGTTTTATTATATTTATTACATTACATTATCACTCTCTTACATTCATTAAATTTACATCGATATTTATATACGTGGGTATATTGTCGTGTGTGCTGCAGGGTCGATGGTGCAGACTGCATGCTGGAAGCTGGGCGGCGTGTGTGTGGAGGCGGCGCTGTGTGCCGGCCTGCGCTCCCTCACCGAGGTGCCGGGCTGCAGGTCGCGAAACATGGTCTGCTGCTTCGCCTGGAACCGCTACAAGGTCCACTTTGCCTTCACACACTTCGATATCGACCAATCAATATTTAACAGCTGGACTATACTCCGTGGAGTGTTTTCTAGATTATAGATCCTTCTATCTCTTCTTACAATAAATTTAATTTAGTTAACATGTCAAAATTATTCATGTCAAAAACATTAAAAGTTAGGAGTGGGTTTTCCTAACTTTTAATGTTGACCATGACCGTACCTGGTGCAAAGGTGCCCATAACACTGGCTGCGTTTCCACGCTGAATAGCAATGGCTATCCTCTGCACCAAGTACGATCGAGAATTTCTCGATCCGTCCTATCGACTAGTCTTCGCCCGAGTTCATCTACTAGCCTCCTCGCATCTGCACCCCAACTTCCCATAGTCTCAACAGCGAAAGGAATAAAAAAATATTGGGACTCAAGACCCGCATATTTAGATATGTCCCTCTATCTCTTTTTCTTATTTACCATTTTCCACTAGGTGGGGTCGGCACAGCCTGTTTTCCGCTTCCACGCTACTCTATCAGCCGTCATCTCCACATTCACTCCCTTCTCATTCATATCCTTCACACAATTCATCCACGTCTTCTTTGGTCTACCTCTTCTTCCGCTACTTCTTTATAGATCCTTCTATCATCGAGCAAATTTTTCACCTCCTTATACGATATGACTATTGCCCTTTCCTTAAGTTGCTTTATAAAAGATCTTGTAAGTCTTCCTTTTTCTCTGCTTGTTTCTATCTTCCCTTTAAATAAAGTGCCTTATATTGATTACTTTATTAATGATGTCTTCCAATATATTCGTTTTATAATTTAGTCTGGACATTGACTGATCGAGAGAGGGAAGGGATAGCCCTTTGAGTTATCTTATTGAAGTCGGAATTCGTATCTATGTGCTTTTGTGTAATGATAACAAATGCTTATTGAAATCTGGCTCGAGTATTGTGAATGGTCAGTAAGCAATTAGAATTTGAAACGCTCCCGTAGTAATTCTAGTCCCTATTTTTTTTAAATGACCATCTAATCATTAAAAAAAATTAATATAAATTGTTTCAATACAGCGAACTACAATAAATAGAATAGTAACTTTGCCGATAAAATGGCTCCACCGTCCACGCGTAAAATACCGCGGTGGGCGGGACAAAACACCTACCCGCGCGGTTAGTATCGGTGGCGTGATTTTGATGCGACCAATCGCGTGCGAGCTTTGGGTCTGTATTTCGTTGGGATAGCAGTATCATTGTGTGCGTTGATGGATTCAAATTCTAAGCGGCAATTGTATGTAGTTACTCTTCCGTTTATTCTAGTTCGCTGGTTTGAATAGAACTTTAATTTTCCATTCACAATCATATACTACCAAAAAATACTAACCATCATCTTGTTATAAAGGTGAAAGACTGGAAACACAAGGGCCTGGGAACCCCCACATTCCCGTGGTCAAACAAACTGGAGTACGGCGGTCTTGGAGTCATACAAACAGATGTTAATAAGAAGAAAAAGCTATCGAAGAAGGTAAAGAAGCTGTCCAAGAAGATAAAGAAGCTCAGTTTGATTGAAGGACAACAGTCGTCGCTGGAAGATAAGGAATATGACGAAAAGGAGATAGGTGAAGATAAACCCGATTATAAGCTAAGTGAAGATATATCCAGCGAAGAAGAACCGCTGGGAGATGATATGGGAGCGGACTTCGTGGGATTGGGCGGTCACGATACAGATGCTCTAGATACATAGATAGATAAACATTTTATTAAAACACTCACAATAAAATTAAATTACAAATAACTTGCAAGCTAGTGTCTTAACTTGTTACCTTATCGCTAAAAGCGATCACTTCGAGGCAACCAATTCTAAGAAAATAGACAAGGAAAGAACTTAAGACGAAGTGTAATAATATAAGTGTAGTATATGTGAATTCGTATGAATACATAATATATTGATACATATATACACACACACACACATAATATGATGAAAAAACTAAAATATATAACAAAACAGGTCTGTTACATTAAAATGCATAGGATAAATATAATATCTTGACTTTGTTATTAAAATGTTCAAAGATGGAGCTTTTCTGATATCTTCAATTACCCGTAATGCATTCCACAACTTTACGGTTTTCACAGTCAATAAAATCTGTATCTTTGATACTAAAGAAATTAGAACATTAAATGATTTATATACATTGGTGTTTTATTTCTCTTCAGTTTCCCTAGTTTTATAAACTTATATCCATAGGTTCGGATATTGTATCATCAAAATCGTAATTAGTTAATATTCGTTTTATTTATGCAGAAACAAAGTCTATACTCGTAAAAAAAACAGTTGGTTCTCATAAAATTTGGTCAACGCGCGACTAAGTGAGATTATTTGCACTAGTTTTAAAATTTCTTTAGTCGTACTAAAGCTGTCTTTAGTTTACAAAAGTTTTGCTTTAGTTCACTAAAGTTTCGCTTTATTTCACTAAAGTTTTGCTTTATTTTACTAAAGTATTGCTTTATTTTACTAAAGTTTTGCTTCAGTTTACTAAAGTTTTGCTTTAGTTTACTAAAATTTTGCGTTAGTTACCAGTGAACCTGTATAACATTTAAGTTCATCGTTTTAATTAGTCTGGGATGTTTCAAACCCAACATAAACCCCCGCCGCGCTGCGGTTTATCAAAAATCGATGTCTGAATCCGACCGCCTCGTTAACCGTGCGGTTAGTTTTTATTTTAACCTGATTTATAACTGGAAGCTTCTGACGAACAAGCTCTAATACCTATTGATACATTATTTAATCTAGTAGCGCCCGTAGCTCGGCTAGCTAAGGTGATCTGACGCGATCATCGAGGTTAAGCAACTGTGTACTACGTATATTATATGTAGCGCCTGTAGCTCGGTTAGCTAAGGTGATCTGACGCGATCATCGAAGTTAAGCAACGGTGTACTACGTTTATGATATGTAGCGCCCGTAGCTCGGCTAGCTAAGGTGATCTGACGCGATCACCGAAGTTAAGCAACGCTCGATGCGGACGGTGTTTAGATGGGTGACCATACACAATACTGTCGTTTTTAAGTGACATTTTCTTCCGGGCGCTACCGTGCGTCCGTGGTGGTGGATGACACGTTAAATTGTAGGTCCCGGCTGTTAGTCTTAGTACAAGCAGTCGACAGCAGCAGACTCTACAGAGCAGTTGACTTGAATCTTTGGTGTTATGAATAAATTATTTGTATTTTGTATTTGTCGTTATAGCCCAGTCATATTAGGGGTTTCACCTCGGAATGAAAGATAATTAGCTGTAAATTGGTAAAATCCTTTGTTTTGTTACCCTAAATATTGTCAAAAAAAGAACAATAAAAGTCACAAATGCTATCGTGTCCGCATCTTAAGATATTGAAGGTCAAAGGTCACAAAAAACGATTTTTCGCGAATATCGCGGTTCCTATTGCTTAAATGATATTTTCACCTATCATGAAAGTTGTAGAGTATAAAATTCTCTACAACTTTTGTCGAAACTTTTTTTTTATACGATCAACCGTTTTTGAGGTAGAGCGCGAAGAGTGCGCAGCGTACAGTCATATATGAGCTAATGCAGGGTCAAGCGTGAGCTTGCTTATTATCTTTCATTCCGAGGTTGACCCCTTTTTTTACCTAATTTCACTGGGCTATTAAGGCAAGTCAGAGACCTGCGGGCGACTTGAAAACTCTCGACACCAGAGCCACTTAGCTCATACGATGAAGAAGAAAGAGATTTACCTGTTATAGATGTAGTTACAGTAGTACAGGGTCTGCAAACATTATTTAGTAATCAAAAGGGTTGTAAGAGCCTTGGAAAAGTTACTGGAGTATAGAGGAAGGCCCAGAGAATGTTGTGTGTGGAAGTGAATCAAAGCTTTGTAACATTTGCCCTGAGGGCAATACCGCCTCTACTCACAGGTACAATATATTATTATATCATGCAAAGTTACTTGACAAGGGTAGCTTGTAGAACTAATTTTTTGACGTGACAACGTCTTAAATTAGGTTGCGGCTGGGAGTCACTTATGAAAAAGTGTAACGCCCGGTAACGTTACGATGAGTCACCGAACGAGAGAGAGGCCCGCCGAATGCCTTGCGTCTCTCTCCCACTCAACTATGATCGGTCTGCCGCGCGCGCAGCACGCGGCAGACGTTGTCACGTAAAATCTTCGCCCGTAAAACCGACTTTACAGGCAACCATTTTTTTTTACTAGACACGTACTTATAGGGTTTCCGTATCTAAAATGTAAAAATGGGATCCTATTACTAAGCTGCATTACTAAGTCTGTGTAGTACTGTGAGTATTTGTGTCGAATACCAAATGGTTTCATCAAGTTTATTGAAAACTTTTGTCATAGAAGATATCTCATATAAACAGGTCCTATTTACAACAGACGTGAAATAAAGATAATGTTTAAATTTCATGTCCTTGCACTTGTCTAAGCCTCCGCTGTCTGTCTGTCTCCAGGCTGTATCTCAGAAACCGTAATAGCTAGAAAGCTGAAACTTTCACAAGATATGTATTTCCCATTCCGCTATAACAACAAATACTAAAAATAAAAATAAAATTAAGGGTGTCCCATCACGATAACCGTGTTTCTTTCGTATTTATATTAGCTTTATATACTATTTATTATATTAGGTATCAAATTAATATTATAAAATTTTAATAAAATAAAGGCTTGAGCACACTTGGCCACTTAGCTCATACTTAGAAGTTTTTTTTTTTGACACTTTCACACACGGCTGGTTAACCCCATACTGAACCATTTCTAGTTTATATTATGGTTACTAACACAACTGATATACTACATAACATACATACTTTATATCGATACATATTTAACACTCAGACTCACAGCAACAAATTTAGTTCATCACAAAGTTGTTGGTCCGGAATCGAACCCGGGACTTTCTGGTTGGCAGTCTGGCATGGTAACCATTACGCCAGGTTGTCAACAGTATGTTTTAAGCTCGGCTAAGGTGCTTCAAGTGATGTATTTAATTTATTACAGTTTGTAAGGGTTCAGACGCCGGGTCGGGTCACGTAGGGGATTTATAGCGAATAGCATTCCTACACCCGACTACTGCTATCGATATCTCGCTACACAAACCCCCCTTCCTAATTCCCCCCCCCCCCCCCCCACTCTGTACAGAGGGGGGTTCAGGGTTACTAGGAAGGGTGGTGTACAAACTAATGGATGAAAAGCTGTTGTTTAACTCATGTTTTATAATATTTACTAGCTGACCCGGCAAACGTTGTTTTGCCTCACTTAGGGGTATGAAAAATAGGTAGTGTAGCTTATATGACACGTTCGTAGATTTACCATAGCAGCGCCATCTATTGATTACTTACTCAACCCAGTCGAAAGGTATCGATATCTGTTAGAATCATTCGGAGTTAACAGATAATTGTGACTGTCAAATAATAACAGACAATAATTAGCAATAAATTAAAATTGCGACTATAATTTGAGATTTAAACTATCCTGTCTCTCAAGTTGGATCGAACTGCACATGGTGTGCGAATTTTATTATAATCGATTAAGTGGTTTAGGAGTCCATTGAGGACAAACATTGTGACACGAGATTTATATATATTAAGATTTGGACCACATTACACATGTCATGGAAGCGAGCATGAGAAGAAGAAGATAGCCAACAAAAGCAAAAACAAAACTTAACTCTACTACCAACATAAGAATAATATTTGTGTTGCCATATTAATCTAACAGGTGGTAAATTACTCTTACTGATTAACCTAATCAAATAACCAAAAATATATTGATTTGATTGATTTTGAAAATACGTTATTAACATAAGCTTATTATAATATGTTTGTACAGTGTTCTTATTCTATACAACATTAACTTACTATACTAGGTTTTTATTAGGCTAACAGCACCTTTTAAAAACTTATGTCTAAGTACACTAGGTTATAAACTAATTACTTATTAAATCTTATTATAAGTAACAACTAGCTACTAGTATTATATTTATCTAAATTGAATTACGTACTAAGACCGTGCCAGCTCGTACGTTTATGGCAGATATACATACGAAAAATACTCGTATATTGGTAAATATCATATTTAGTCAAATACATTAAAATTGTAAGATAAGAAACGTGCAAAGATTCCGTTAGAAAACCATGACAAAATAATTGGCCAAGTGTGAGTTGGGCCAAGGCTTAGACATTTGTCGGCGTGTTTCCGAGTAACCCTGTATGTATAAAAGTGCACTTAAAGTATAAGGTGGCGGGGAGACCGCGGGGAGGCGTCGCAGGAAATAGAAACTAAATACGACTATAATTCTACCTATTACATATATCACTTTGTAGAAATTATGAAAAAAAAATGGTTGCCTGTAAAGTCGGTTTTACGGGCGAAGATTTTACGTGACAACGTCTGGCGCGTGCTGCGCGCGCGGCAGACCGATCATAGTTGAGTGGGAGAGAGACGCAAGGCATTCGGCGGGCCTCTCTCTCGTTCGGTGACTCATCGTAACGTTACCGGGCGTTACACTTTTTCATAAGTGACTCCCAGCCGCAACCTAATTTAAGACGTTGTCACGTCAATAATGCTACCCCTGCCCAAAACCGGCGGGGTTTCGTTTGACGTGAAACGAACGAATGAACCGATTTTGATTCGGTTTGTGCGTTTGATAGGTGTTAAGTCAGGAGATTCAGATTCATTTATTGAATTATTTCTAGCTATCATTTATTTTTAGCTATGTTTGTTGAACAATCGGACAAAGATGCATAAGCGTTCTCGGGGCTTTCTCTCATGAGGAGAGTTATATAGGCCATAATCCACCACGCTGGCCAAGTGCGGATTGGCGGATGACACACGTCTGCGAATTTAGTGATCCCTTAACATATCGGTTCTCTCACAATGTTTTATTTCACCGTAAAGCAAGTACAAATCCACACATAAATAAAAAATCATTAGTGTGGGTTTGAGATTGAATCAAGGGCCGTCTGATTGAAATTCAGATATTTTCTCTCCAAGCCATACTCGCAGAAACACAGAAATACAGAACTTTACTGACCACAAATAACTTACGTTACAGGCAAGTCACACTTCAAGCATTACTTAAATATTAAAAATACACGTTTCTCTACACATAATACGAGCTAGAAATGGTTCAGTATGGGGCTAACGAGCCGTGTGTGAGATGTGTCCTTATATATTTCTTTTATTTACCTTCCTTGCTACAAAGCAACGTACCACTCGCTTACCGATTGAAATACAATTCTCAATTATCGCAGCAATGAAACACACTGCTATAATATGTACCTGAGCTATGATTGGTCGGAATAGTGTACTCGAACCGGCCGCGGAGGATCCTTCATGAAGTGAACCAATCTCACTGATTACCTCAAATTATGTGATTGGATCGGAAGCGGCCGCACAACCAATTATGGAAATTGATTTCGTGTATCAACGCAGATACATGTTTTGTATTTCCCATCTGTACACCTGAATGAACAGGTGTACTATTAGGAATGTTTAAAGTAATAACAGAATCTTCATTCTTGTAGCAGTCTCACATTATAAAGCTTCAAATGATTCCAGGTGGATGAAAAAACATAGATATTTATATAATAAGAGTGTATTATACATGTATTAATAGGTACGAGAAGGTATATAAATTTAAGAAATTAATTGTAAATTAACTTGCCCAACACGATGTGATGCAGTAAGGCCAATAATAATTAGATTTGGATTTTTGTATGTGGTGTCTAAGTTAATTATTATTATTATTTCTTTACATCGTAGATCGATACAAAACAAAAATAAATAAGTTTAAATTACATGTCTTGCATTTTATACATGTACACCATAGTGTACAAGGTGGGTGTACTATTAGGTATATGTATGTGGTGTCTAAGTTAACTGCTATTATTATTGATTTAAATAGAGATCTATACAAAACTGAATTAAATAACATTAAATTACGTTTTTTTGCATTTTACATTTGTACGCCATAGTGTACAAGGTTGGTGTACTATTGGGAATATATGTGTATATAATGAAGTATATATAAATTTATTACACTGGTGTCATATCAATTAAGTAGGGAAGTGCATGTAATTTTATGTATGTCTGAACATACATTAAATTACATGCATTTTCCGACCTAATTGATAATTTTCAATTACCTTTATATCTAGAGGCGTTGTAATTAAAATTATCGGCTTTCGATTCATTACACACGTGTATTAATTGTTTCCCGTTAATTAATTAAATTGGATCAGAAATTACAATTGTTATCTCTGTTATCTTAAAAGCATGGATAACTTTTATTTTAAAACGTATGCGGAAAAGCAAAAATATTGAATTATTTATTGTTTTTGAAGATTTTATTATACTACTAAATTGTACACCAAGGTGTACCGTTTTGATGTACAAAATAATAATCGATACAGTCTATTCAATTGACAACATCAACATATTATACATTATGAGCAAACTAACCTACGTGTTTTATCTTCATTTTGGCTCAATAAAATATAAAGTCATAAAATTCACTTTCCTCAGAATTAATGACAAAATAGTACAATATACATATTTGGTACACCTAGGTGTACAATTTTGGTGTACAAAGGAACAATCGATACACTCTATTCATAATTGATAATATCAACATACTGTACACTACAAATAGACGTGTATTATCTTCATTTTCCCTTAACAAATATAAAGTCACATTATTATGAAAACATTTCATTATTCCTCAGAAATAATGAGAAAAAGTGTTAAATCAGTGAAAACGTTTTGAAACTTGCGGAGTAATAACGTAGAATAGTAATATTTGAAGTAGAGAGCTTCCCTCAGTCGTCATAACGTTTCATATCGGAGCTTCCAGTGGAGGCCTCATTCCGCTGAGTGGCGCCCGGGTAGCCACCTTTATTATACACTAGCGGCATCACGCGGCGCTGTCTGAGATACGCAAACATCATTAACAACCAAAGAAAGACCATAAAAACAAAGACCATGCCGGCCTGCTAATTAGAAGGTTCCGGGTTCGATTCCCGGCCCGGTCAACATCTTTGTGCTTAACTAAATTTGTTGGCTGTGGGTCTGGGTGTTAAATATGTATTTATATATAATATGTATGTATGTATATGTAGTATATCAGCTGTGTTAGCAACCATAATACGAGCTAGAATGGTTCAGTATGGGGCTAACCAGCCGTGTGTGAAAGTGTCCTAATATTTAAAAAAAAAAACCTACTATACCTACATTATTACTGCAGGCTGAGTCTGAAAAAAAAATTGTCTTAGGGACAGTGCAGGTAATGAACTCTAAACTGATGAGTCATCTCCGTACCACCGGTACTCAGACTCATCTGTACTGGTGGTCTGACCTTGTACCGCAGACCAGTAAAGTTAGACCTGTGACTTGTATTCTTGTATCAGTTCAAATTAAGAATGGAGGTTCTTACTATAAATAGCATCAATTTCGAAAGGCTTTTTTAGACTCGGCCAGCTGCTAGGAATCAATGCCTTTTCTTACCAAGAAAGAGATACGCCTAGTAGCCGTAATCTGACATGCCGGCCGAGTGCGGGTACGCGGATGACTCATCAGATTAGGGTTTACTTGCACTGTCCCTGAAAGCTGGAGACAATAACAAAAGTATTTTACAAACGTCATCAGATTGTCAAATCATAATTTTATTTTGTAATTATGTTAATTCCTCTTTTTGAACATTTAGTTTTAATATTTTACGAAATAAAATTATAATGTTATTTTCAAACTCAAAGATGAAAAGAAAAGAGCAAGAAACATTAAAACACTCTACAATTAATTTTGTTTTAAAGTAAAGCGCACCGTCCAAGCTGTTTCTGCCCGGCAAAGTTTTCAAAATGATGGTAATGCATCCAGAATTGGGAATCGCCCCGTTGAATATCTAAGCCAGTCTTTAAAAAAAAATAGGAGCTAGCTCTTGGGCCTCCAGAAGCTAGGACCAATCGTTATCCAATGTCTTTTTAAAAAAATGTTAGTGCCGAATGAGCACGTGCCTATAGTCTCCACGGACAGCGCAACAAACTCATAATTTAGGCTAATCCGTGAATACTTCCGATGTTTTTGTTTACTTTTTCAGATTGTTAATTATATCTGAAATTAAGATCGTGTGATCCCTTCTAACGTGATTACGAAACAAACAGACAGACAGAGTTACAGCAGTTTTTATGTCATTTGTTAAGGAGGGTTATGAAATTTACTACTCATTATTTATTACCTATCAAAGTTTATTGTTCATTGTTAAGAGTCTGCTTCTTAATAACATTCCTATTTTCTTGACAATAAAATATTTATTGTCAGACTAATGTGTTTTGATTCTTACAATTAATGACTAACTTGGTTTTATTGTGTTATCTGAAATAGCTTATGTGATAGTCTCAAAAATATTAGCACTAAGCTGTTTATAGTCTTCATTATGGTTGTTTCCAACTTGTTCGTTGCCGTATTATTTTTGACGTATTTTTGACGTGTAACAAGGTGTTATTAATAAATGATTGTATTTTATTGTATTGTATCAGTTAAACTTCAAAAAGAATACGCTCAAAACGATGACGTCATAGTTCGAAAGAATGTGATTCGAGATTTTGGATTCAAAATACTGTCTTTATGTTTTGCTAAATTAAATTGGTCGGTAGTAACTATTAAAAGTAGAACATCCTAAGAAGTCTAAAAAATAGCCCAGTCCAGAAACTTATTGCCATATTATGCAAAAGTATGTACATCCAAAAGTAGCTTATATAATTATCTTTAGCTAATAAAATTATTTCACAAAGTTACGAAAATATAATTAAAGCTTCAACATATTTATTATTATAATTATTCAATACAATAATTTTCTAAGGATTAAAGAAATGCTATTTTACACGAATGCTCAAATATTAATTGTAACGCTTATAGTACCTATATGAAATTAACAATATTCTCAATCAATTTGACTACGTGTTTACGAATTGTTACAAATAAATTACAATAAAACTAAAATACTGAAAAAGCTAAACTATTATTAATGACCCAATCGACAATCCTATTAAATAATATGACAAGGATGCGAAGATAGGACAAATCTTATTAAAACTTAACATAATTTAGTCAAGTAAGTAGATAACTAACGTAATAAAGTTGGGATCATACGGCGATGTAATTAAAGTAAACACATTTGGAGCAGCAATCAAGGTAATGGTACTACTTAAAGTTTCCCCCCCCCCTCCTTTCCCCCCGGGATAGTTCCCACCAATGAATACGTAATGGTGTTAGGAACACATTAGCGGACAAGTTAGATTGTCTCTCTTATCGGTTTCATTTGGAAGCTGTTACTGTGCCGACGTACGGTGCACCTGGGGAGGTTAGGTTAGGAACAATTTAGTGGCTACATCATAATCTTAATATATATAAATCTCGTGTCACAATGTTGGTCCTCAATGGACTCCTAAACCACTTAACCGATTTTAATAAAATTCGCACACCATGTGCATTTGATCCAACTTGAGAGATAGGATAGTTTAAATCTCAAATTATAGTCGCAATTTTAGTTTATTGCTAATTATTGTCTGTTATTATTTGACAGTCACAATTATCTGTTAACTCCAAATGATTCTAACAGATGTCGATGCCTTTCGACTGGGTTGAGTAAGTAATCAATAGATGGCGCTGTACCCTAAGTGAGGCAAAACAACGTTTGCCGGGTCAGCTAGTATAGTAAGAGGAAAGGAGGAACAATCTAGTACATAATAATACGAGTATATTGTGGTTCCTAAATCAAATGTTAACCCTTAAACAAACAAGAGCCCTTGTGGCTGTTTAAGAAAAAGCGAGGGGGTTTTCTGGGTAATTAGGGGCCGCTGATTTCATTTCTGATGAAAAAAATATAAAAAAGGGGGAGGGAAGGGGTGTTTTTTGTGTGGTAAATAACCTACCATTATCCATTACCGACTTGTAAAATTTTACGATTGTGGTAAAATAGTTACCATTATCCAATCAGGTTTGAAAAAAAATCTATACTAGTTGTTTTCTCTGGGTTTGCTTGTCTAATTTAGGTAATTTAAAAAATATATACATATTCACATTTCTTTTGTTCAATACATTATATTTCTTCTAAAGGATTCGACATAGAAGGAGTCTAATGGTTTTATGGTCTATCTTAGTAGGTAAATAAAAATACTTAGTTGTTTTCTATGTAAGACTTTTATTAATTACTTATATATAAGAGTGGACACTTATTTTTAGACTTAAAGGATAAAGTGCGATCACGAGTCATGTTTCAAACGTTTCTTCGTTTCTTTTTCTTTTCCGACATTGTGAGTAGACCACTGAAATAAGCGAAATAAACAAAGCTGAGCAAATTAAAAAATATGCACAATTCACAAACCAATAAAACATATCGTTTTTATATTAGTAAAGAAAAATATGCACCATTCACCACACAAAAATACAAACCGTTTTCTATATTAGTAAATCCAATAACAGTTAGGCCCGAATCAACAATGGTAGATAATTTACCACAATCACCCATAACTTCACATGATCGAAAACCATGCATAGATTACCAGAATTTTCAACCAAATGGATGAAAAACAACAAAAATATAACCTAGTTTATGAATCTGGACGCAAAAACCACTTAACAGATTTTTCGTAGAACAAAACTCAATTTTTTGTGGGAGTGACGCACAAATTTCAATTTTTTTTCGCCAAACTGCCGACTTGCCCTCTTTGACATTGACTTATAAGGACGGGTGACGTTTATTAGTGAAATGTTGCCAGTAGTTGGATAAAAAAAACACAACGTTTTACTTGCTATTCAATTCGATTAAATTCGGTGAAAAAAAAAGTCCTGTTTTTACAAAAAATTCAAGTGGTAAGCATTCTACCTTTATTTTAATAAGGGTTAACCCTTAAATGGACCATGTTTTTTTTAACAACATACTAAAAATCACACACAAAATTAACCTTCTTTTAATTTTTTTTAATTTTGCGCAATGTAGATTATAAAAAACACTCACATTATTGCAAAAAAAGTATAGTAAATTAATGTCTAGATTTTTTTACTCAATTTTCCTAGACAGTAATACATGTCTATTAAAACATGAAACAAAAATATTCCATTTAAATTATTTTAATACCAGCCAGTGTTTTAAACTAAGTTTGTAAAGTCCTGTAGCTTGTTTAATTAGTTTGATTTATATCATTTAGTTGTATCACTTAGTTTGATTTAAGTAAATAAAATCACTTTCTCGTGAAGCACTCAACGGTGTATATCAACAGTCTTTTTGAGAAATTCTCGACATAATGCTCAACCTTCGTTCAGACAGGCCTGTGTCACTCCGCGTGTAGGTGTTAAAAACATACCTACGGGCGGCGGCCACTGCGCAAGGGCCAATCTATGTGGCTCTTTCAATACCACAGAATAATAGCCAGTACTACGTATAACCATGTACAACATATTATGAACCGTAGCATAGTGAATTAAGGCCCATATTCCTTTGAAAAGAAATGGTAGGTAACGAAATCATCACGTACTCGACTGGACCGCGAGCTAAATTAAATCATATTTTTTATCAGATTGAGTTCATATTTCTTTGAAAACCATTGCGAAGTGAAGCTTCTGTACGAAGTACAAGTTATTATTCTGTGGTTCAGAGCGTGTTTGGTTTGTGAGGTTACGTGGCCTTGTTACTATGCCGATGGTTCACATGTAAAGGTTGGGAGAAAACATTTATTACGAAAGTATATACCGTTTTATTCGCTATTTATCGCTATTTTTAATAACAATCTAAATTGTAAATAAATAAAATTAATTCCATGAAAGAGGGATAGACGTTCAATTAGATATTGCGTGAATAAATCATTCATTCATTTATTCATTAATCCATTCATTCATTTATTCAATTTAATATACCTGTAATATACTATTTATTAGTGTCAATAAATTAATTTGAATTTATTTCCATACCTGTCCATCTTCAAACAGCTCCTTTCAACTTGAAGTAATGAATGTATTTGATCCAGTAATGGAGTTAAAACTATATAGCGTTAGATTCCACTGAAGTAGTGTTAACGAAGCGAAGCGTAAATAAAGTGAGCTCACTATCTGGATAAGCGCACAAAGAAACATCGCGCCTTCCGCGCTCCCAGGGAAACCAATTAGTTCCAACACTAGAGCTTATACCTTACAGATTGATCATAGCTACATTCAAATAACATAAAACTTCGTTAGGCCATTTAAGGCTGATAAGGGCAAAATCTTGATTCTACAGTTTTTTCACTATAAATCGTAAAAAGTAAAAAAAAAATTACTTAAGGACCGTCTAAAGAACTGCTCTAAGAATATTTATACAGTGTAAACTCTATATTACGACATTGAAAGAACTGTTTATTTTATGGAGATAATGTAACATTGTTTAGCTTATACAGAATACAAGCTAAACCAACTAAAGCTAATTGATTTCGACGCTTTAGAGAGTTTGTTAAATCGAGTAACGTTACATGGAGTTTACACTGTAGTTATTTTGGTACCAATCAGACTTATAAATGTGAAATAAAACAGGTTAAAAAAATCTAAGATTTAGTTTTTTGAAACAGTTTTTTTTTCATATCGTTTTGGTCTGGCCGAAATGAAAACGGTGCTCGTATTTTAGTTACGGAAACAATATCGTAAGTTATAATATCTGTGGCGAAATGCAAATGTCGTTATATTGTATCGCTAAGCATATTAGCATGCGGATTGCGGCGCTTCCTTAAGCCGAGACAAACTTCTATCGTTAGCCTGAAAAACTAAAAGCTCAGCTTAAAAATTTTCAGGATACTTTTTGGACCCTAAACTTTAAGTAAAATGTCTACCGTAGGCGTAGCTTGTACATCAAGCGTAGTTTTATTTGTACACCAGGTGTAAAGTTTATTTTGTACACCAGGTGTAAAGTTTATTTTGTACACCAGGTATAAAGTTTCTTGAAAAAACCAGGTGTAAAAGGTGTAAATTTATCTGAACAAGTTAAGAGTATCATCTGTCTATACCAAAATTATAAAGAGGAAAAGTCTAGATTGTTTTGTTTGTTTGACGCGAATAGGCTCCGAATCTACTACCGATTTGAAAAATTCTTTCACCGTTGGGAAGCTACATTATCCCTGAGTAACATAGACTATAGTTTGTTTCTCTTTGCAACTTAGATTATTTAAGAGACCGTGCGAAGCCGGGACGGAATGCTAGTAAAGCTACAAACATAATATTTACACCAAAGAGTTAGTATCACAAACCCAGCTGCGGTATATTCCGCAATAATAGCGCTCTAATGAAATGGTTTCCGGAGACTCGAGATCTGAAACGGTTCCTCCCGCACCATACATACAGCTTATCTTCTAACGACGGCTTTCTCTCTTTCCTCACCTTGACACCCATTAATGTAGAGTACTATTTTATTATTAATAAATAATAGTTTGAAAAAACTAAACGAACACGCTTTTTAATAATTTAATCATAATTTTATCAAATAAGTGTATTGTTAGCAAATAAACTAATAGAAGGGTAGTCTTAACTATTTCTGCATGTACTCGTAAGCGCGCGTTAGCGCACACTCAAGGGACTCTCTGGCACGAGTGCTTGAGCCGAGCAGACGTTCTTTGAGGTTATGTAGCCAGTCTTATCATTCCTGATCATTGAAACCACTCTGGTTTTATTTTGTTATTGTGCTATAGGAATTCGTTCGTTGTGTGTGTAACTACTTTTAATGTCATTTCGAGTCTATTTGTTGTAAGATATGATGTTGTGAAATTAAAGGTTAGTTTGTGTACTTTTGTATTATTATTTTTTTATTAAAACCACTTCTGGTAACTTATAGTATTGTCATCGGTCCTTAATAAATCTACAAAGTTTGAACGAAATCTGGCCGTTTAAAGTGGGTCAAAATCGCGCCCAAAGAAGTCGGTTACAAACAAACATACAAACATACAGGTGAAGCTAATATAAGGCGTGTCAAAACAAAATAAAATAAATAAAATTGGGCAAGCGCGAGTTGGGTTCGCGCATGAAGGGTTTCGTACCATTGTTGTATGGGAAATAAAGGGGGCACCTTAAATATTTATTTTTATCAAATTTTCTAATTTAATTTGATGGCTAATATACTCGTACATTTATATATTTAGTGAAAATCTTAAGTGTTTAGCAGCTACCGTTATTAATTTATTAATGCAAAAAAAAACGAAAAAAAAAACACGTGTATTGTATGGCGCCTTGAAAATCGCCAGATTATAGTCATTGGGGAACAGGGAATTCGGCAAGGAATTCCAAAGTTTGTCGGTTCGGACAACAAAGGTGGAGGCAAAACGCTTAGTGCGTGCCTTGGGCACCTCAACCGTAAACCGATGCCGCCTTGGCGTTTACCTGCTCGTCCACTTAGCTCATACGCAGGAGAACAAGCTAATACAATATTAGTATCTTTGATTTTAAATATGAAGAAGACGATTTGATGCCAGGTACCGGCACAGCGCTCCAGACGCGCCGGCAAGTAGATAATTAAAATAAATAAAATTTTAATTATTAGGACACATTTCACACACGTCTGGTTAACCCCATATTGAACTATTTCTAGTTTGTATTATGGTAGCTAACACAACTGATATACTACATATACTCGTACATATTTTATATACATATTTAACACCCAGACCCACAGCCAACAAATTTAGTTAAGCACAAAGATGTTGGTCGTGCCGGGAATCGAACCCGGATCCTTCTCATTGGCAGTCCGGCATGGTAACCATTACGCCAACGAGGTCGTCAAATTAAAATGTACATTGCGAATGAGAATGCAAAGCGCCTCATTCAGAGACCACTCCGATATTATCCGGCAACCAAACCGAGAAGTGGGTGTTTAGCAAATTACGTAATTTGGCATCACGCCTGCGAGGCTCGAGCGACACTCCAGGGGAGCTGCTCCTCTTCCACTGATGTTCCTCATTACTGAAAAAAAAAATAGTTTTTTTTTTACCTCGTGACTCCTCCGCGGAATGTATTCATTAAAGGTTCTCTTAGGAAAGTATGCAAATACAAATCATTAAATGATAACACCAAAGTTACAAGTCAAATAATATAATATCAGTAGCTGACCCGGCAAACGTTGTTTTGCCTTAAGTTCAATTAAAAACACTGGTGCCAATTCTGCGGCACACATGACTTAACTAAATTTAAAGAAGCCCCGTTTCTTTTCATCTTAGATGGCCAGAAAGAGACGGCACGCTGTGCACCATAGTCAAAACAACTAAAATCACGTCAAATGTAGAAAATATAGGCGACTTTAGACCGCACCTATTTGTATCACCTCTAAAATTGCCTGCACATTCCATATTTGACGTGATTTTAGTTGTTTTGTCTGTGGTTCAGAACGTGCCGTCTCTTTCTGGCCACCTAAGATGAAAAGAAACGGGGCTTCTTTAAATTTAGTTTAGTAGTGTATGCCGCTGAATCGCCACTATTATAATTGATCAGTTATCGAGCGGGATGAAAAATTATTAAATTACTCAAATGGTCATAAAAATAGGGATTTGTGATAAAAAAGTAAAAATGTTGGGTTGTATGTATTTTTAAATTTACATTATAAAAATTAAAAACAAAAAATTTCGTACAAAAAAAAAACAAATGTGAACAACCCTGTTCATTTATCGGTATGGAAATTAGATAGACAAATAAATTGCTGTACTAATTAAAAATTACCTAGTAGCCGATTCTCAGACCTACTGAATACGCATATAAAATTTGGTAAAAATCGGTCGTTCCATTTCGGAGGAGTACGGTAACTAACATTGTGACATGGAAATTTTATATCAGAAGATAAAAAACATATTTAAAGGAGGCCAAATACCATAATATAGAGTTTGTTGTATGAGAACAACAAACAAAATGTTTAAGAAATTTTTACTCCATCTTTATAACGAAATATGTAGACCCTCTTAACATTCACAGAATATTTAATTATGTACTTGAAAAATAAAATAAATATTTTAGGAGGGCCCTCATACAAAAAAACATGTTTTTTTTTGTCTTTTTTAAGTTAATTGTACCGAACTCTTCACGTACGAACCCTGCTTGCACTTGCCCAATTATAATAACATTTATGAAATAAACATTTTATATTTGTAATGTATATTTTAATATTTTTATTGTATTTGTATCAGTATTTTAATATTTTTTTATTTGTATTTCGTATATTTGTATCTGTATTTGTATTTGTATTTTTGTTTTTGTATTTTTTATTTTTATTTTGTATTAGTATTTTTGTATTAGCACAAAATAGGTATTTGACAGTACGTATAATCCCTTTAAAGTTACGAGTAAAGCCGAAAGTCTGAACTAGTGTTAGTAAGCCCTAGGCTCAGTCGGGTAATTCAATTACAGGGTCGGCGGAAGGTCGACCGTTATCTCACGCATTACTTATTTTATATAGAGAGGCTGATATTTTACTTATAAATTGCAGCCTCTACTCCCGGGGTTATTACTGAAACTGGTTTTGGATGAGCCAATCTCTACCCTGATGGTTAGTTAGCAGGTAAGTTACTAGAATGGAAAATGTTTAGTTAACAACGAAAGAACACGCACACTAATAATGTCTATGATCACTCACACAAGTGTATTTATCTGAAAATAATTGCACTGAGATATCTGTTTTGTGATCAAATTTAATAGTATTGTCTATTTTGCGATCCATAAAGACCATTTTAAAAGACCATTAAAAATTTGAAATTACAGTTTAATGTTAAAAACGTGTGTCATCCGCCAACCCGCACTTGGTCAGCGTGGTGGATTATATCTCTCTCCTCGTGAAGGTAGGCCCCGAGTCCCAGCAGTGGGAACGTATTATAGTGGGCTGCTTATGCTATGCTTATGAGCCAACTATATTCAGCCAGCTATATCTAATTCATAAATCTGATATGTAACAAAAGAAGTCTTAATATTCTTAAAATTGTTCTTTAGTCGACCTTTTAGCTGTTTTTTGGTATTTTTTACCGACCGTGTACGATTTATAGCGAATAATTAATAGTTAAAAAAAACTAATAAACACGCTTTTAATAGAAAACCGTAATTTTATCAAATTAGTGTATTGTCATCGGTCCTCAATAAATCTACAAAGATTGAACGAAATTTGGCCGTTTAAAGTGTGTCAAAATCGCGCCCAAAGAAGTCGGTTACAAACAAACATACAAACATACAGGTGAAGCTAATATAAAGCGTGTAAAAACTGTAAATTTAAGATTTTATTTACCCTTATTTTTGCCTTAAAATACATCTTTATTCAATTAAAAGTAACATTAAAAAATCCAAATCAAAACTACACCATAAAACAAGTTATCGAATTCCCACATAACCGGATTAACACATGCATAGTTTAGGCACATTTAATCCGGGATGAA
Source organism: Mellilla xanthometata (assembly GCA_035578125.1). Classification (NCBI taxonomy): domain Eukaryota; kingdom Metazoa; phylum Arthropoda; class Insecta; order Lepidoptera; family Geometridae; genus Mellilla; species Mellilla xanthometata. The sequence continues at coordinate 1,463,343 of JAPUBQ010000049.1, read as the reverse complement.
CGCGGGCGCGCCGCAGGTCACAGCTATTATCCCATATTGGTTTAATGGGCTCGCGCTTGCCTATAAATCGCGGGGTTTATGGCGCGAACTACTCTGTAAGCAGACTTAATGACCGCCAGCCCGACTAATCAATTACAGGTACCCTGTTTCTACACTTCTCTTCGTATGTGCTAAGTGGCCAAGCTCTGGTGTCGAGACTTTTCAAACCGCCCGAAAATCTTTACACTAACAGACGGCACCTACAATTTTACGTGTCATCCGACTCACGGTAGCATCCAGATGAAAATGAAATCATAGAAATCATAGAACTTTATTAAATAAAAAATAAAATATAAATAAATATTAGGACACATTCACACACGGCTGGTTAGTCCCATACTGAACCATTTCTAGCTCGTATTATGGTTGCTAATTTTAACCTTATAACATTGAGTTATACTAGGCACGTCAAATTTACATATTACATTTATTCATCAACAATCAATCGATCAATGAATTAGTCAATATCTTAATATTATAATTAGTCATACAATGTCATAATAATATAATTATACGTACAATGTCATAATAATAAAATAGAAAATAACAACACATTTTACACACAATTCATGTCACTTTACAGTCCGTCATACTTAAATAGAGATTCTGAAAGAGGCAACCTCATATATTCATTTAAAGCATAAAATGCCACTTGAAAAACGACAGTCTTGGTCATAGTCACCCATCCAAACGCAGTCGACATCGACAGTTGCTTAGCTTCGATGATCGCGTCAGATCAGCTTATCTAGCCGAGCTATAGGCTCGTCGAAAAAAAAAAGAAAATACGTTTATATGGCAAGCAACGGTCCATACGGACGGTGTTTAGATGGGTGACCATGCACAAAACTATCGTTTTTCAAGTGACATTTTCTTATGGGCGGTACCGTAGGTCGGAAGACACGTTAATTTGTAGGTCCCGGCTGTTAGTCTTAGTACAAGCAGTCGTTCTGCAAGTCAGAGGCTTTCGGGTGGCTTGAAAACTCTCGACACCAGAGCTTGGCCACTTAGCTCATACGAAGAAGAATATGAAGCTTATACATTTCCACTGGCAATGAGAAATTCGCACACCATGTGCAGTTCGATCCAACTTGAGAGATAGGATAGTTTAAATCTCAAATTATAGTCGCAATTTTAATTTATTGCTAATTATTGTCTGTTATTATTTGACGGTCACAATTATCTGTTAACTCCAAATGATTCTAACAGATGTCGATACCTTTCGACTGGGTTGAGTAAGTAATCAATAGATGGCGCTGTACCCCTAAGTGAGGCAAAACAACGTTTGCCGGGTCATATATACACAAGAATTGCTCATTTAAAGATATAAGATTAGTATGAGGGAAAGAGAACACAGGATAGAAGAAGAAGGATAGAGGAGGGTCAGCCGTCATAAACCCTCGAGTATAAACATAAAGCAGGTTTAACGCGCGCCAACAAAGGTTTCATTAGGCAGATAGCGCCGACAACTCTAATTGGTTCCCTCTTCTACATTTACTTTGGAAACTGACTCCTCACGTAATGGGAATTAATGTTTCTAATTTTCCGCTGAAGTATTATGTTGTTTACATTATAACTGTATTTGAAGATACTATATCTTGCCTATTTTAGCTGCACTATACATACATTCATATTATTGTTCATATATGAACAATAATTCATACATATGACATTATTATTGCAGCATATATGAACAATGTATAATTCTCTGTAGTGTTTGTGAGTAATAGTAATAAAGGCTATTTTCATTTCATTTTCATACATACATTATTAAATTTATTTATTTTATTTTATTTTATTTATACAAACATAATCCAACTTGACTTATTCGCGTCTAACAAACAAACAAAAATTGGCCAAATGCGAGTTGGACTCGCGCAAAAAGGGTTTCGTACCATTGTTGTATGGGATCCTACCTCAAATATTTATTTTATTAAATTTTTATATTTGAATGAAATTCAATAGTTAATATACATTTATATATTTTGTGAAATTTTTAAGTGCCTAGCAGCTACCATTATTGATATATAGCAAAATAAGGACCCCCCCTTTTTTTTTTTATATATTTAGTATATTTTGCGGCACGGAAAATACATATCTTGTGAAAGTTTCAGCCATATCTAGCTATTACGGTTTCTGAGATACAGCCTGGAGACAGACAGACAGCGGAGGCTTAGTCATAGGGTCCCGTTTTTACTTTTTAGGTACGGAATCCTAAAAATCAAAGTTTTTCCTCTTTATATATTAGTATAGATAACAACAATATATTTTATATTTTAAATAAAAAATACGTTCAGCAAAAACAAGTAAAAAATAAAAAAAAACATGAAGAAAACTCTCCAAGAGAATGCAACGTTGCAAAAAAGGTTCCGAAACTTGAATAAAACAATTGCAGTTTAATATAAAAAGTTACACAAAAGAGTTTCAGTTCGGAAGTTGGCTCCTTTACTTGTGCAACTTGGAAATGTATAAACAAGTTTCAGAAATTAAGGTTTTAATGCTTTTAAGTGAAACAACAAAAAAATTGGTAAAGTGCGAGTCGATAATCTTAGAAAAATTGCTTTAAAAATACGTTTTTTTATCGGAACCTCCTTTATATATTTATTTTAATTATTAATAAAAAGTAACCTACATGTTAATTAAACGTCTAACCTATCTTCTTACCAAATTTGTATTTGGTTTCTTCTGGGCAAGCGCGCTCCACCTTAGTAATTATATATCGCTTACTATCAGATGAAATGCGATCAAGCGCAAGCCCATTAAGAGTAAAAAAAAGATAGAGAGTTCCAAAGCTTCGCAGTCCTCACAATGTAGATATGTAGCCATATGTTAGAACAAAAATCAATACATGAATCCTAAAAATACACAGAGCGAGTTGAATGTGTATTGTGCACTATTGGGTAGGGTATAAACTGTTACGGCAGGTATCGAGGTTATACTGCATTCGCAATGTTTTTACAATATTCTGATGAGTGCATTTATATTCAGGGTTAATGGAACCAAACTAAAAAATATTATAAACTTTATAAATGTTCGTTCTTAATATCCTTTGGTAATAATTTTCGTTTTATTATTCATAAGTGATGTTTAAATTGATTTTTATCATTACTACTAGTTTTGTTTTGTTGTTGTAAAATTAAATTGTATTATAATGTTTCGTATAAACCTTATACTTCATATATTTAGGTTGTAAATTTGTATATAAACACTTGCTATATATTCTTAAACATATATTTTATTTTTTTTAGCCGGTTCCGTCCCACTGCTGGGCAAAGGCCTCTCTATCCTCTTTCCACTCATCCCGGTTTTGAGCTTTTTGAGTCCAGTTTTTACAAAAGGAGTCTAGTTCGTCCCGCCATCTCCGTCTGGGCCTGCCTCGACGTCGGACGTTCTCCGGTTTCCACAGCGTCGTGCGCTTGGCCCACAGCTCGTCCGACATCCGGCAGATGTGTCCAGCCCAATTATATTTAAGTGCGGCAGCTTTTTGACCAACGTCAGTGATTCGTGTTTTGGAGCGCAGTATGGTGTTACGAATGCGATCTGTGAGTTTTACTCCTAGGATACTGCGCTCCATGGCTCGCTGGCATACCCCGAGGTATACATATAAATATATATATTATCTATACTTCATTAGAATAATTATTACGAATATATATATCTAATATCTTATATATACGAGTATGTCCACCGACCGATGTGAAATCAACAGACATGTGACGAAACTCGTATGTCTGTAGTGAAACAAGGCTTAACTGTAGTAATGAAAGATAATCCTGTACAAGGTGGTATAAAAGCAGCAGAAAGGTTCTATCGGATTCCGCCAGCAATTGGCTCAATAGCTTGCTGATTGCATTACCCCGCTGAGAAGGTCCCAGGATAAGTGAATCTTCTGTTCGTGACTTTTATTGCCCAAGCGATATTGGTTTAATGGGTACATGCGACTGGAATGTTCTACATTTTACCTACTCAACACTGTTCAATGCGAAATAGAAATGAAAATATGTGGCTTGCTTCTATAAGAGAGAGTGAGAGAGACAGAGAAACATGCGCACGCCGCACAGCTTACAATAGCTTACTATAGCAAAAAGTGTCGTGACAACTTTTCGTAAGATTTTTTTCCGTCTAGCGCCCTTTCATAACGCGCGATAAGGAACTTCGTTACAAAAAGAGCATGTAACTCAAGACTACGCACACTCCACTTTCAGCTAGTGTGTCGCATTTTCTGTAATTATACGACCAGGTTAGTCATAATTATGCCTCTCTATCTAATCCAAAAAAAATAAAAAAATCATTGTATAATTTTAGTACAGGATGTTAATAAAACTTACTTTTCGCATGAAAGTAATTTATTTGCCTTTGAAAAATATGTTTAATATAGTAATAATTAGTATTTTATATTTTATTTATTAATATACCTTCGCCAGGTTCTTTAATATATTGACTTAAATATCCAAAAACCAAATCCAGTCACTGAGCTCCTCCGAATGAAAACCTTGCGGTTACCGCATAAACAAATGAATCTCCCAAAATGGCCGCGAAGCTTAGAGTAAACGTTGGAAACATCAACCGAGACATTATTTTAAAAGCCTAATCTTCTTGCTTTCGTAATCCCTTTTTATTTGCCGTGAAATGGCAATACTCAACTGGATTTTTATTTTCACAACGTGACTGGAATTTATCTGAGAAAATACCTTTTAATTTGATGAATTTAAAAGACGTTGTTAAAAGTATTCTGTTAAGGATAAAGTTGATCAGATATTTATTGGAAATTGTTCGGACATTTTGAGATGCTGGCTTTTTATAAATAGAATTTTTAAGTAAAGTTTTTATGAAAACTCAACTTATAGGACACTAGTTGCGCTCTGCGGTGCTACCCGCTGTAATATAAGATAAAAATTTGCTTGTCATAATAGATGTCATAATGGATGTCATAATGGAGAGCTTAACCTACCTCCATACCAAATTCCATCGAAATTAGTATAACCGTTTGATCTTGTACACACAGAATATTTAACTATGTATTATCTTTAAAAATGAATTATTAAAATGTATAAATAATATTTTAATACTAATTAAATAAACACAAACTTTGGCATTCAAATGAAAACTAAGATTTATATTATAGTTTCAATATACTGTATAATTTAAATGACCACCAAATATTTTGTAAAAAAAAATACTGTATATTATACGTATCCGAAAACGTGTATGTAGAATATTATATCCGAATTTTATATTCCATCAAAATACACAATAAAAAAAACAACACAATACATTTACAATTACAAACACACAGGAAATCTAAAAAGAATACGCCAAAAAAATAATAATTGGTAAAACAATTTTCATACATATTATATAATCAGAATCTGATTTTTTTTGACATTTCATTCAGATATGACTTGAAATGAAATAGTTTTATTTGCGTAGCCACAGGTAAAATATAAACATGGAAAATATTACGAAGTGTTCCTTGTATGCTACCGCGGAGTGCTAAATGTTAATTAATTTATAGATTTAAAAACTTATTTCTCAATATGATTTAAAGTAAGCCAATAGTATATTCAGAATTAAGAATCTTAATCGAATCGAATTTTGATCCCGACGAAAATCTGACACCATATTAGATTATTGTTCCTTGGAAACAGATTGCTAAAAAGCAGGTTATAAAAAAATAATAATAATAAGAATAGAGGGTCTCGTCCCTTCACTAAACCAAGGCCCGATGTCCACGACCAAATTTTTTGCTTCTTCTTCTATTCTATATTAGACAAGGGTCGATAATTTTTGAAACCAAAAAAATTACAGTACAATGAAATCCATTAGAAAAAGACGGGAATATGATAAAAATGAAAGGGAAAATAAGTTACAGTCGATCCGAGTTCGGAAAGTGGGAGGGGGTGAGTTTAAAAATAAAAAGAGGGGAAAAGGAGGCCAATATGATAAAAATGTAACGAAATATAAATTACGTTGAGTTTTTAAGGGTAAAAATGGTTTATCTTGATTTCCGGTAAAACTACAAGTCCTATGGGGAAAAAGTGAAATGGCAAAGTTGTAGGTAATAAAAAGATCTACAACGTTTGCGTTTGAAATTTTTTCACATAACCTCAAAATTTAGGTGAAATACCTATTAAAAAAACCACAAATTTTTGTTTTTTTATTTATATCTTTTTCAAAAAATCTAGTACAAAAAAGTTTCACAACCTAGCACATGTAGTTTTTTTACAACTAACTAAACAGTCAAATGCATACATTAAGTATATATTTGATTACGCGTCGCGTCCGAAATACCTACATTTGCGAAGTAAAATATCTCGTCTCCAACAAAATGCTCTTCTATTTGAGGACAATAAAACCGCTAGAGAAAATAAATTGCTACCATTTACTAGATGATGGAAGTAAAACATAGAATATACTATCACTAGAGAAAACTTTTAGGTTACCTCCAGTTCGAAAAAGATACTAGTAACACGACCTCGTTGGCGTAAAGGTCACCATGCCGGTCTGCTAATCAGAAGGTTCCGGGTTCGATTCCCGGCCCGGTCAACATCTTTGTGCTCAACTAATTTTGTTGGCTGTTTTGTGGCTAATATGTATGTATGTGTATGTAGTATATCAGCTGTGTTAGCAACCATAATACGAGCTAGAAATGGTTTAGTATGGGGCTAACCAGCCGTGTGTGAATGTGTCCTAATATTTATTTATTATTTATTTATTTATTAGTAAACAGATGTAAGAGACTGTAGCTCGGGTAGCTAAGGAGATCTGACGCGCTCATCGAAGCTAAGCAACGCTCGATGTAGACGGTGTTTGGATGGGTGACCATGCAACAAGACTGTCGTTTTTCAAGTAGCATTTTTATTTGGGTGCTACCGTGGGTCGTGTAGGTCCCGGCTATAAGTCTTAGTACAAGCAGGTGTTAAGCCAAGTCAGCAGCCTTCGGGTGGCTTGAAAACTCTAAACACTAGAGCTTGGCCACTTAGTTCATACGGAGAAAAGTTCATATGGTTTTTTTTGTTTTGTAAATAAAGTAACAATCTGAAAAAATCCATACAATTTAAAAAAAAGGGCTACAGATTTTTTTTACAATACCTTTTTTACATATAGACCCTTTATTATCTTTATTTGGATGTATTAGTTATTATGTGACTAAATAAAAAAAGAAAATATTTTAAAGCCTAAAACCTACAATTAAGATCCCTTTTAATTAAAAACACCAAACCGTTAATATATCCCCCCTTTTCATATTTTTATAAATTCATTTATTATGCATTACTACAGTGTTAATAAGACCCAACAATATCGTGGAATTTAAATTCAAAAGAAGTAACAGGCCGACACGTCTTTTGAATTTAAATCTTTCCTCCAAATCTTTCCTGGTTTCTCAGCGTAAACAAAAACAAACAATCCGAACCAATCCCCCCTCTACAGTTTATCACGTCTCTGCAGAGCTGGAGGGGGAGGGGGTGAGGGAGATAGAAACTATCTATTAGAGTTGTCTCTGTCCCGCGCCGAGACAACTTGAAATGGAAATGTTAATCCCAAACGAAATACTATCAAACTAATATTACAAACAACTGACAATGGAATGGAAAAGAAAATAATTGGCCAAGTGCGGATTGGACTCGCGCATGAAGGGTTCCGTAACATTGTTGTATGGGACCTTTAAATATGTACTTTTATTAAATTTGATAATTTAATTAGATAGCTAATAAACATCATATTTTTTGAAAATGTTAAGTGTCTAGCAGCTACCGTTATTGATATAGCACAAAAAAATACGAGAAGTAGTTTTGTTGTTACAATTGTTGTATGGGGTACCACATATATTTAAATAATCAATATATAACCCTTAATATAAATATATATGCATATTATTTTTAGTATTTGTTGTTATAGCGGCACGGAAAATACATAATATATTGTGAAAGTTTCTGCTTTCTAGCTATTACGGTTTCTGAGATACAGCCTGAAGACAGACAGCGAAGGCTTAGTAAGAGGGTCCCGTTTTTACCTTTTTGGTAGTACGGAACCCTAAAAGCTTACAAGAAAATGTATTACTAGTATTTGTATTACATTGTTTTTTAGAAGTAATCTTGTGAAATGGTTTAGTTTGTTGTAGTAAGAATAGCACTGGAATTTTCCGCGATAATATTCGTAGAAGCGATGGTTTGTTTTGCTTTGACTCATTTTTAGTTTGGTAAAGAAGTGGCATAGAATTTAGGGATATATTTTTATCAAAATTTAGGGATATCTCATCAAAATTTAAACATTTTTTTTTAATATCAGGACACATTTCACACACGGCTGGTTAGCCCCATACTGAACCATTTCTAGTTCGTGTTATGGTTGCTAACACATCTGATATACTACATATTATACATACATATTATAAATAAAAACATATTTAACACCCAGAGACCCACAGCCAACAAATTTAGTTAAGCACAAAGATGTTGACCGGGCCGGGAATCGAACCCGGAACCTTTTGTTTAGCAGTCCGGCATGGTAACCTTTACGCCAACGAGGTCGTCAAAAAACGGATATCTTATCAACATTTTAAATAATAATTTGATTCCCCCACGTTTGCAAAGCACTCTGATTCCTTTATAAATGATCCTTTCTACGAAAGTAACTGTTGCCCGCGGCTCCACCCGCCTATAGTTCGCTTATGTGCGTTACCTGTAGAAACTAATCCATAATAATTATTATTGTCATTTCCATAGTATTCTAATGCCGTGCCAATTTTATATAGACATAACATAGCTAAGATAACAAACTACATAACATACAAAAGTATTAAGATATTTATAAGATTTCACACACGGCTGGTTAGCCCCATACTAAACCATTTCTATTTTGTATTATGGTTGCTAACACAACTGATATACTATATATACTCGTATACACACATACATACTCTATACCGATATTAACACCCAGACCGACATGGTAACTATTATGCAAACAGAGTCGTCTAAAACTGAAAATATCCTTATCTTTATATTATTATATTTTCATTATTATTTTTTTCAATGTGTTTGTTATGTTTTATATAATTTTTTTCTGAATTTGTTCTCTACTTTTCTTTGTAAATAATAGTAAATAGTTAACTTAATCTTAATGTAGTATTTAAGCCGTCATAATAATAGTTCTTAGCATTGTAATTTATTTTATTAATAATTTTATGTAATTAATTTTCTAATAGTTTAAGTGATACATTTGGTTTAGCTGTAAGTGTCATTTAATATAAATAAACAGAATATGAATTTAAATTTGAATTCTCTGCTTCATTTTCTTAGGATACTGAAATCAGTTTGTTTACCGCCATTAATGAGGTAACACAAAATTCATACGGAAAAGTTGAGACGTCCTTTCTTAAAGTGTATTTGTAAGGTCACCAGTGACCTAGTTCCTAGGAGCGGAGTTAAGACAGTAATGCATCACTTAGTGGAGTTCTGTAATCGATTCATCAATTAGTGCGGGGACAACTCAATCGATTAGCTCGATACAAGCTCCACTCACTCGATACCTTGTCTGATTGATCGCTAACTAATATGTACGTCACTAGCTCAGTATTTTAAAACCTGTAAAAGTAACTAGAAGACAAAATATTATTTAAACTAGGATATTACAATGTTATGGGTACCTTTCCATCAGGTTCTATCCGGAGTGGCCTATTAAATTAATTTTATTAGTGGTTTTTAATTTTTTTTTATTTATTTTTATAATTGCCTTGTATAAATAATTAAATATGTATTGATATAGCCTATATATAATTATTTGATATATAAATGTGACACACTAAAAACTAAAATTAATACTAATCAAATAACCCGCCCCTGCTCTCCCCCGGTGCAAAGGTGCCCATCACGCTCGCTGCATTACCGCGCTGAATAGCTATGGCCAACTTCTGCACCAAAAACGACCCGGAGCGGGAGTCACCGGTGAGAATAATTAAATAAAATCTAAGTTTCTACTTATTATTGTGATGACAAAATTAAATATTTAGTGTATTCCGCTGTGATGTGTTTTTTTAAATATTTTAATTTTTCATTTGCTTATCTTAATTTGGGTTTCAGATCACAGCAGAAATATACTAAATATTTAATTTTATCTTCTATTTATAATGGATTTCCGCAAAGTAATGCCTGAGTAAATAGGTTATTTGTAAAAATAACGGTTTAAGCCCAGCTTTGGTACGTCTTGATATATTTTTCTTCGATCACTTTTGGGATTTCACGAAAACAAAGCAGCTGTTCCATAAGTCAAAAATTGGTCATCGCACGGAAAAAATAACAATGGCGAGGCAGTTCTTTTTGATGTATGATGTTTTAGTTTTGTTGTATAATGTTTTAGTTTTGTTGTATGATGTTTTAACAAGACAAGTTTGCCTAGACGTACCTACTAAAGAGCTTTAAAGCTTTGCATGACGTCATAACTAAGTTAATAATAATAATAATAAACCTTTATTATCAGATACAGAGTCCATAGAATACAATGTTTATACAAGGTGTTCAAAAACAAAAAAATATTAAAAAAAATGGTTGCCTGCAAAGTCGGTTTTACGGGCGAAGATTTTGCGTGACAACGTCTGCCGCGTGCTGCGCGCGCGGCAGACCGATCATAGTTGAGTGGGAGAGAGACGCAAGGCATTCGGCGGGCCTCTCTCTCGTTCGGTGACTTATCGTAACGTTACCGGGTGTTACACTTTTTCATAAGTGACTCCCAGCCGCAACCTAATTTAAGACGTTGTCACGTCAATAAAGGTAAAATATTAAAGATAACATTTTTTTTATGTATGAATGAATTTTTTTATGTTAAGTATGAAGTGTGTGTGGTACAGACCCCGGCATATCACATAAGGAAATCGTCTACTCAGCAAGAAAAATCAATTTGAACGCAATCTCGGGTCTTGACTGAGTCAATCTGGAGCCAAACCATTGTTCTAAACGTTTACATCATTTTAACTCTTACATCTATAGATTTAAAGTTCATTTTTCAGCAGCGCATTTTAGTTTTATTATTTCCTTCCTTTCATGTCAGATAAGTGCTAAGCTAAGCTTTGGTGTCGAGAGTTTTCAAGCGGCACGCCTCTGACTGGCTTAACGACTGCTGGTACTAAGAGTAACAGTTGGGACCTACAATTTAACATGTCATCCGACATTTGTCTATACCAATATCATCACACAACGTAGGGTCCTACCAATAGACGATAAAAAAAAAACAATATTATAAAGAGGAAAAGTTTGTTTGTTTGACGCGAATAGGCTCCGAAACTACTGGACCGATTTGGAAAAATCTTTCACCGTTGGGAAGCTACATTATCCCCGAGTAACATACACTATATTTTGTTTCTCTTTGCAACTTGAATTATTTTATAGCTCGTGCGAGGTCGGGACGATCTGCTAGTGGGTTATAATTTAGTTTGTAGATTTATTTAGTATTACTTTGTATTACTTATTTCAATGTTTTTCTTCAAATGAAATCATTACACTCTTATTTTCATAGTTAAATAAGAACTTTGATTATTTATAGTGTCACTACATCTTGCGCCATAAGTTTTTTTTAACATCAGCAAAACATGTGATCAAACGTATTATTATAAAATAAATTATGCTTAAATATATCGTCGCCGTAGTTGGAAAATTAAATAACTAACCAATTTTGTGAAAACGACTTTTTTGCATTGTCATAAAGTCCAATTCAAGTAGCATCTTTCTGTCTCACTAACATTGTAATATTATTTATTATCTGATAAGGCACAACAAAGGATGTACTTTGGGTGGGATGAAGCATCTTAATATGCATTAACACATACATAAATACATATACTTTTAAGCCTAGTTCTTTAATAATAATAGTTTATGTGTCAATGTAAAAAAATGTATATATTTTTGTTCAATAACGATGTTATATTATTTTCATTATTTAATTCCACACAGTTGAAACTTTAATGTATAAAAGCTAAATTGCTATATTAGCTAGCGGGCGAAAATACTTCACTCACCAATAATAGCGGAGCTTCAGTGACTGTCAACACATCTACATTTATTGTACTTTTAAAATAATATAGACGTATATATAAACTCATATAAATATATTAAATTAATTTACAATTTGATTTTAAAAGTTAATTAAAAAACTACTCAAAAACTATTCCTAATTTAAGCAACTAATTCCAGTAGTAAGAATTCCTAAAAAATAATAATAAAGTTAATAGTCTGATTGTATCCCTATACGGAAACCTGACGCGGGCAGACGCGTGAGGGCAGACGTCGTTGACGGTTGTGTCCGTTTTGCGAATTTTCAAGGCACTAGCGATTTGATAAAAACGTATGGTCGCCTACTTTAAGTAATATAGGCCTAAGGTTAGTTATTGCCAGGTTTCTTTTTGGTTAGGAGTAACACGTACAAAAAGATACTTCATTTTTACAAATTACTTCATTGATAATTCAATTACTATATAGATAGGTTACTTACAGTTAATTATAACAAATTATATTAGCAATAAATTAAAATTGCGACTATAATTTGAGATTTAAACTATCCTATCTCTCAAGTTGGATCAAACTGCACATGGTGTGCGAATTTTATTATAATCGGTTAAGTGGTTTAGGAGTCCATTGAGGACAAACATTGTGACACGAGATTATATAAATTAAGATAAGATTATTAATAATATATGTATGTTTTTTATTATTCTTTATTGTACACTACGTCCTTCTTTAGTCGTTTATAAATTCCTTTCCATCCAAAGGTTGCCTGGAAGAGATCGCTTTAAGCGATAAGGCCGCCAATTGTGGTACACTAATTTTAAGTTAATTGTCTTTTACTGTGCCTTTTTTATTTATGTGTCCAATAAAGAATTATAAAATTTCCATGACACAATGTTAGTTACCGTACTCCTCCAAAACGGCTTGACCGATTTTTACCAAATTTCATATGCGTATTCAGTAGGTCTGAGAATCTTCTACTATATATTTTTAAGGCAAAACAACGTTTGCCGGGTCAGCTAGTATAATTATATTATTTAAAAATGTACAAGAACTAAAATTGCTTGATTAAGTTTGTTTTCTTACCTTCGCGGTAGATTTTCTGCGGAAATCGTCAACTCCTGTTGGTAGTATGCAAAGAAGAACCGAAGAATGCGCGTGCGCCGACCACGGCTCGTATACGTCTGGGCGCGCAAGCACTTTCACGATTACGTCAAAGGCCTTGGCACTAGTCGAACGGTGCCACTACCTCTACGATCGGCGATACGTGTGACCTAACATCTGACTGGAGGATAAATGGCGTAACATAAACTTATCCCCTCTGAACATTAGCCTCAAGCAGAAAAAACTAGTATATCAAGCAGAAAATTTCCTGTCCATTTTTCTTAATAATCAACTACAATATTATTATGTACACATTTTTTCAAGTTTACAATTAAAATCAATTAAAAATTAATATGAAAAAAATCACTACGAACTTGGTATCACCTAACATTTTTATCATTAGCTGAACCATACTTTCCTTATTGTTGCAGGAGCTAGGATGGACAATGCGAGAGAGACAACACAATGACGGCCTGTCCCCGCCGCGCGCGATGACCCCGGCCGGGGGACCCGCGGCGGACCCCGACTACACGGGGGACCCCGCGGCGCACGGGGGCGCGGCTGCCCAGGGGGAACTAGTGGTTATGAGGGGTCTAATACCCAAAGGGGGCCTCGAGGTGTATGGAGACCCGGCTACAGAGAGAAACTTAGAGATAACGAGGTGTTTGAAAAGGGACCCCAAGATACATGCAGACCCAATGGCAATGAGAGATCAAACTGTTAAGAGAGGCCAAGAGTCTGATAGGAATCTACAGAACGATGAAGTGGCGCTGGGTCCAACGCTTAACCGAGATCTTGGAAATAAGGAACATCAAACACCGGCAAGGGGCCCAGATACCGAGAGAATTCCCCTACATATAAATGGACCCGTCTATAACCAGGGCCCCCTTACCACAAGAGTCCCCCCACACAGAGCGAGCCACAGGCCCCCCAGTGGAACCATCACGCTTATTAGTCTATTCCTCCACGGAGTTTTCACGAACATTAGTTTTTCAAAGCCCCTAGTGAAGTTAAAATCTCTGTTCAGTGATAGTAGAACTATAGTTAGTGAGTGTACTCAGTGGTTAGTGAAGTGTAGTATAAGGAGGGGGGGTGGGGCCGGGCGGCGCGGGAAGACTCTGCTGCTGCTGTGGCTGTGTGCGGGCTGCCAGGGGAGGGGGGACACGGACTTGCATATAGGGGGGATATTCCCCATGGAGGGGGAGGGGGGCTGGCAGGGGGGGCAGGCCTGCATGCCGGCGGCCGAGCTGGCGCTGGCGGATGTTAACAACCGGACCGACCTGCTGTCCGGGTTCAAGCTGATGCTGCATAGCAATGATAGCAAGGTACGTGCACTTGCTTCAATATCTTCTGGTCTTCTTCATACTATGCTTTCTTTTTGACGTGACAACGTCTTAAATTAGGTTGCGGCTGGGAGTCACTTATGAAAAAGTGTAACGCTCGGTAACGTTACGATGAGTCACCGAACGAGAGAGAGGCCCGCCGAATGCCTTGCGTCTCTCTCCCACTCAACTATGATCGGTCTGCCGCGCGCGCAGCACGCGGCAGACGTTGTCACGTAAAATCTTCGCCCGTAAAACCGACTTTACAGGCAACCATTTTTTTTAAGTCATTTTGTGAGGCAAAGTAAGCTAGCTACTTTTTTTAGTAAAGTAAGTTCACTAATGTATGTTATTAGGGTTCGTATTTTTTTTTATCCTTGATAGGTTAGCGTTTGACTACAGCTAGCCTGATGTTAAGCTGCACTGCAGTCTACGGTGTGGCACGCTTACCTAGAAGATACCTATTAACTCTACTTTTGAAGGTCCCCGGATGATACCTCTCAAGAAACAAAGACTCAGGTAGAGAGTTCCAAAGCTTCGCAGTCCTAACAATAAAGGTCGACGCAAAGCGTTTTGTAAGAAAGGTAAAAACAGGACCTTATTACTAAGCCTCCGCTGTCTGTCTGTCTCCAGGCTGTATCTCAGAAACCGTAATAGCTAGAAAGCTGAAACTTTCACAAGATATGTATTTCGCTTGCTTCTATAACAACAAATTCTACAAATTAAAAAAATATTTATATAGCGGGGAAATACTTAATACAATAAACGTGTGTTTTTCGTATTTTTTTGCTCAATATCAACAACGGTATATGCTAGACACTTAAAATTTTCACAAAGTATATAATTGTATATTAACTACCAAATTAATTTTTTTTAGACTTATCTTAGACTATTTATCAAATAACAAAACTATCGAGCGAATTTCTCGTAATCGTGTTTTGGATTCTTAACATTGAATTAAAAAACAACTATAAAAATCATAGCCCCTTCAAGACAACCTCGTTGGCGTAAAGGTTACCATGCCGGTCTGCTAATCAGAAGGTTCCGGGTTCGATTCCCGGCCCGGTCAACATCTTTGTGCTTAACTAAATTTGTTGGCTGAGGGTCTGGGTGTTAAATATGTATCTATATATAATATGCATGTAGATGTAGTATATCAGTTGTGTTAGCAATCATAATACAAGCTAGAAATGGTTCAGTATGGGGCTAACCAGCCGTTTGTGAATGTGTCCTAATATTTATTTATTATTTTATTTATTTTTATTTTACTTACGCAGGATTTATCAAAATATACTATTTTGCGGCCGTAGTGCCTTAAGATTTAGCCCGTAGTGACCCTTGCAGCGCATTATTAGAATCTCACTCCAAGGTCACCTTGAGTCTCGGTCAACCATTTTCCCTCGCTAAGCTAAACCCTCGTAATCCACAATTTATGAACAAGTCTGAGCACAAATACGACATTTACTTTATATTTTTGTTTGTTTCCAAATGTAACCAAGGCTTACAGAAGCCGCGGCTTGCTCTAATCTTTTGATCTTTTGAAAGGTCTTACATTACATCCATAGTACAGGGTTAATAAATCTCTCGACTTGTCGTTCGAAGAGTCAGCATCTCCTGATGATGCCTTGTGGTTAGGCGAAACACGTGTAGAGTTAAGAACTTTCGAATTGTGATAGGTAACGTTAATCTTAATTAATCTTAATAAATAATATAATAAATAAATATAAGGACACATTCACACACGGCTGATTAGCCCCTTAGTTAATTAATCTTGGTTAATTGATCTTAGTTAATTATTCCTTTACTTGTCTTAATTTGGATTTCGGATCACAGCGGAAATACACTAAATATCTAATTTTGTCTTCTATTTACAATGGATTTCCGCAAAGTAACGCCTAAGTCAATATGTTAATAAATCTCTCTGTGTGCACTTTTTTTGCCAGAGTTCTGTTTATGTAGCATCTTCATCAGCCTATGTCCGTCCACTGCTGGACATAGGCCTCTCCCAAGGCACGCCACTTGGGCCTATCTGGGCCTATCCTGTGCTTCAATGCTCGACATAAGCCTCAGCAGCCCTTAACATCAGGCAAGCTGCGGTCAAACGTGAGCCATCATGATTACTAGTTTTCCTTTTCTTGCTCTCTAGTTTTTTTTCATTATTAAAAAAAACAGGGAGTTGTCATTTTCATAGATGATGAAGAGAAATCTGTTGCACTTGTAATAAACAAATTCTTAAAAAAATAATTAAATTAATAATTTTAAGGGACTCATAGCATTAACCATTTTATTTTTTTAAACCAATTATATATTTTTTTAATATTATTTATTTTTAGTTATAACTAACAAAATCTTTGCCAATAATACTAAAAAGATAACTTTTATTTCTTGGTTTTTGTTTGACGCGAATAAGTTCCAAAACTACTGGACCGATTTGAAAAATTCTTTCACCATTAAGAAGCTACATTATCCCTGAGTAACATAGGCTATATTGTGATTCTATTTGCAGCTTAGATTATTTTATACCCCGTGCGAAGCCGGAAAGGGATGCTAGTAAGTAATAAAATTAAAAACAAATTAAATGTTTAAAAGGAAAGCTTTCATAGAATAAACATGACTTTTTTTATTATTTTTATAGATAATGTTACGGAATCCTTTAAGCGCGAGCATCACCCTTGGTCAGTTTTAGGGTTCCGTACAAAAAAAGGTAAAAACGGGACCATATTATTAAGTATATTATTTACCAAATTAAATTATAAAATTTAAATAAATTACATAATTGAGGGGGTACAACAATGGTACGGAACCTTTCATGTGCGAGTCCAACTCGCACTTGGCTATTTTTTTAAATTTATTCTTGACCATGGATACAGAGTCCTTCAGTCGATCAATTATTTTTTAACGTTCAGTGTTGCCATCTGTGAGTGACAGCTATCACGCGAACCCATTAAGTAGAAACCACCCGAGTGCGCCGCGAGCTTGCTAATTAGTTAAAAGGCCTTCCGGACCGTTTTGCTCATTTTTACCCTAAAACTGAAATTAAATGGCAAAAGTCCAAATTGGAAACTTAAAAAGGCATTTTCTGGTTCGCTGTCTGTCTGTCACAAGGCTGTAACTGTTATCTCATTAATCGTGATAGCTAGGCAGTTGCTAAAAAAAATATGACCTCGTTAGCGTAATGGTTACCATGCGGGACTGCCAATCAAAAGGTTCCGGGTTCGATTTCCAGCACGACTAACATTTTTGTGCTAAACTAAATTTGTTGGCTGTCGGCCTGGGTGTTAAATATGTAATCTTATCTATTTAAAGTATGTATTGTAATATAATTTAAGCTTTAATTTTTTTATATGTCAAAAAAACATATATTGTATTGGAACCCACTGCTTTTAATATTTTTATCTTTAGTATATGTTGTTATAGCGGCACGGGAAATACATATCTTGTGAAAGTTTCAGCTTTCTAGCTATCACGGTTTCTGAGATACAGCCTGGAGACAGACAGACAGCGGAGGCTTAGTAATAGGGTCCCGTTTTTACCTCTTAGGCACGGAACCTCACAAAAGAAGATAATAAGACCAATAGCTGACCAGACATATATAATAATAAGTAAACGAGCGGAAATCGGCCGGCAGGTATCCAATCAATACATTGAAATGAGCTTTGTCCTGCAATTTCGCTTAAATTTCTCCCGATTTCCGGTCGAACCAACGATTGTATTCAAACGTTACCATATCAAAGGGAAGGCCAGCCAATAAAAGGTCCGAGCCGAATTTAATTTGGAAAAGGTTGGCTAATATTTTCTACCGAGGCTGGCAACACAGGTCGCCGCGTCAGCCGCCACGGGGCGCCATCCATTGACATGAAGGAGAAATGGTTTCACGGTGTTACGATGGGAAAGATTTCACTCCGACTTAGTTTTTAATTTAAAGACATTTATTCTCACAAAAGATATTAAATAATCAATTATTTTTTTAATATTATGACATTTCTTTTTTCGTAATATACTACTAACTAACTAAATTCACAGAATATAATTCATCACTATTTTTAAAATGTTTAGTATACAGTTTAAAAGATTAAAAACTAATAAAAAAAAAATGGTTGCCTGTAAAGTCGGTTGCGCGTCGGGTGCAGGGGCGCGCAACAGTTTTGCGTTTAGTGAACCGCAAGTTTGTGTGAAGTTTACTCTCGATTGCTTTGCGAACAAATATACAAATTTTGTATTTTTATAACTGTTTGATATTCATTATTTTGGTTTCCTGGTAAATGGTTTTGGTTGCCGTTAAATAGTGATAGACTTAATTCAACCACACTTCAAATTAAGTGCCTTTTTGGTCAACTTTTTTCAGCAGTCTCCGAAAACTATGATTGAGGTGTCATTCGATTCGGAATGGCATCTAGATAGTTTTCGAAAAACTAGGGATGCAATGTATTACTTTCATCCCGCTCCAAAGGCAACTTCAGACTTTCAGAGTATGAGTATTGAAAAAATATTTACTAACTACCTGTTCTTAAAAAAATACTCAGATGCGGACACTCTTTGGATGGGTGACGATTAACAAGACAGTATTAAAAAAAGTGGCATTTTCAACTGGATGCTACCTTGTCTTAACGACTGCTTATACTACGGCTAACAGCCGGGACCTACAATTTAAAGTGACAATCGACCCACGGTAGCATCCAGTTGAAAATGGTACTTTTTTTTAATACTGTCTTGTTAATCATCACCCTTCCAAATAGTGTCTGCATCAAAGTATTTTTTTAACAATAGGTAGTTAGCAAATATTTTTTCAATACTGCCGGGACCTACAATTTAACGTGTCATCCAAGCCAAGGTAGCGCCCAGATACAAATGCCACTTTAAAAACGTCAGTCTTGTGCATGGTCACCCATCCAAACACCGTCCGCATCGGCCGTTGCTTAACTTCTATGATTACATCAGATCACCTTAGTTAGCCGAGCTAGAGGCGCTACCACCAATGTATTATATACTAGTGACCAATAACCCTGTATAGTTAGATACTCTTCCACGCTCAAATACTCGAGCCAATTTGCAATAGACTTTGATAGCTTAAAACCTATCTGTATAAAAATGTATAGGATACTTTTATCCCGCTTTAATGTAGGTCAAACCGGAGCTCAGCTATCTAAATAAATCTAGCTTTGAAATTGCAATTTCTAGTACCGCCTGTAGCTCGGCTAGCTAAGGTGATCTGACGCGATCAGCGAAGTTAAGCAACGCTCGATGCGGACACTGTTTAGATGGGTGACCATGCAAATTCGACAACCTCCTTATTATGTTCTTTCGTAATGGTTACCATGCCGGACTGCCAACCAGAGGGTCGGGGGTTCGATTCTCGGCACGGCCGACGTCTTAGTGATGAACTAAATTTGTTGGCTGTCGGTCTAGGTGTTAAATATGTATCGATATAAAGTATGTATGTATGTATATGTAGTATATCAGTTGTGTTAGCAACCATAATACAAACAAGAAATGGTTTAGTATGGGGCTAATCAGCCGTGTGTGAAATGTGTCCTAACAAAAATAAATAAAGGAAAAAAACCCATTTATATATTATTTTTATTTTATTATTTATTTTTATTGTACATAATTAAATATTCTGTGAAAGTATTGAGGTTATACCAAATGTCGTTATAAAGATTAAGTAAAAAAATGCTTAAATATTACGTTTGTTGTATGCAAGCCCCCTTAAGTATCGCCGTAATAATTCAACAAACAAACATACAAATATTTTTTTTGTAAATATAGTGTAAACTCTATCTATATAACAACACTGAAAAGACTGTACATACTTTATTGCGTTATAGAGAGTGGTCGTTAAATGTAAAGCATGTATCATTGTATGGAATACAAGCTAAACCAACCAAAGCTTTAGCGAGTTTGTCGTTAAATCGAGTGACGTTACATGGAGTTAGTATTAAAAGCAAGTAACACCGGGGTCCGCAGCTAGCTAAACTAAACTCACTTATGATTCCCCTCGCAGTACAGTATCCAGTAAAACTTGCAGTATTGTTTCTCAGTAGCTACATTGTTCCTCGCACTCGGGAAATACTTGTGCGTCGAGAAATAACTTTGGAACGTGAATGGAATGGTAAACTTTTAATATTACTAACTTACTTTGTGGCCTCGGGTTTATCTGGGATTAACAGTATTTTATTTATTCATTCATTTAGCATTACAGATAATTATATAAACTTACTAGCTGACCCGGCAAACGTTGTCTTGCCTCACTTAGGGGTATGAAACATAGATAGTGTAGCTTATATGACACGTTCGTAGATTTACCATAGCAGCGCCATCTATTGATTACTTACTCAACCCAGTCGAAAGGTCTGATCGACATCTGTTAGAATCATTTGGAGTTAACAGATAATTGTGACTGTCAAATAATAACAGACAATAATTAGCAATAAATTAAAATTGCGACTATAATTTGAGATTTAAACTATCCTATCTCTCAAGTTGGATCGAACTGCACATGGTGTGCGAATTTTATTATTATCGGTTAAGTGGTTTAGGATTCCATTGAGGACAAACATTGTGACACGAGATTTATATATATTAAGATAAGATAGTTAACTAATTACTGTACCCTGTACATAGGGTTAGCTACTGTTACTTAATCTATGTATTATTGTTATACATTAATTAATTAATTCATATTATATGTACCTATTTATTTACTTATATCTATATAACATTTTAAAATATTGAATCACAATTAATATTTACTTAAAAATAAACATAAAACTGTACAATGTATGGCCTGGTTTATGTCATCTTCTAAAAAATCTGATATATTATAAAAGCATTTGGAAGTGAGATATGTCTTTAGCTGATTTACGAAGATAATGACTTTTATTTGATTTACGGGTTATGCTCTGTGGTATTTTATTGTATATTTCTACACGCTTTATATTAGCTTCACCTGTATGTTTGTTTGTTTGTAACCGACTTCTTTGGGCGCGATTTTGACCCACTTTAAACGGCCAGATTTCGTTCAAACTTTGTAGATTTATTGAGGACCGATGACAATACACTAATTTGATAAAATTATTACATTTTCTTGTATTTTTTTTTGTAACCGACTTCTTTGGGCGCGATTTTAACCCACTTAAAACGGCCAGATAAGCGTGTTTTTTAGTTTTTTAAAACTACTATTATTATACTCATATATTCAGGCCCATTCGAATTTCGGCCCAAATTTCGAGTTTGTGTTCTGGCTAAACATAAGCTATCTTGCTCCGCGATAACAGCTATATAATTTTAAGACCGTACGCAGTGAGCGTTAGAAAATTCAACTGTATTACTATAGTTATAACGTTTAAATTCCTCAAACTCAAATAAGATCAATGTATTTCGGCGAGTGTGCGAATGAATTACATGAAGTAATTCCCCCCGCCCCTTTCCACTACCGGACGAGCAGGGAAACGCCAAGGCGGCAATGGTATACGGTTGAGGTGCCCAAGGCACGCACTAAGCGTTTTGCCTCCACCTTTGTTGTCCGAACCGCCAAACTTTGGAATTCCTTGCCGAATTCCCTGTTCCCCAATGACTATAATCTAGCGATTTTCAAGGCGAGAGTGAACCGGTTCCTTCTAGGTAAGCGCGTTTCACCGTAGACCTCAATGTCACTTACCATCAGGTGAATTGTGGTCAAGCGCTGACCTATTTAAAGTAAAAAAAAGCACTCTTACGTGTGGTCTTATTTTCCTTGCCTCTTTAAGAGACATCACCTAGAATCTACCTTATCTCGTACATGTGTGATGGAAGCTCCCAGCGGTAGTGTATAAGAGGAGCGGCGAGTGATAGCTGTGTCTCTGTCCCGCAGTGCGAGCCGGGGCTGGGTGCGAGCGTGATGTACAACCTGCTGTACAACCCGCCGCAGAAGCTGCTGCTCCTGGCGGGCTGCTCCACCGTGTGCACCACCGTCGCCGAGGCCGCCAAGATGTGGAACCTCATGGTGGTCAGTATCCGCACACTTATCTATGACGACCTTATTGGCGTAAAGGTGTCATACCAGTCTGCTAATCAGAAGGTTCCGGGTTCGATTCCCGGCCCGGTCAACATCTTTGTGCTTAACTAAATTTGTTGGCTGTGGGTCTGGGTGTTAAATATGTATTTATATATAATATGTATGTATGTATATGTAGTATATCAGTTGTGTTAGCAACCATAATACGAACTAAAAATGGTTCAGTATGGAGCTAACCAGCAGTGTGTGAAATGTGTCCTGATCTATACGAGTATGTCATCAATCTAAAATTAAAACAATGTAAAAATACTAGTACTAATATATTATTTTGTAATTTTTATAAAGTCATCTATATCATAGAGAGTTTCCTCGATAAGCAAACGTTTAAGTCGAGCTTTAAAGCTACCTAAACTTGTTACCTCGGTCACATTTTCAGGTAATTTATTATAAATGGTTGGGCCCATAATATGTGTGGAATCTCTCGCTGGTCTTTAATGTATAATAAACATGTGGAACCTCAACAACCAACAACATATTCATTTAACCTATTTATTTATTTTTCAATATTCCCCAGGCAAACCCAGCGGCAGCAGCTAGTAACCATAATAAAACGTGTTTAAGTGAAAAACTCGCGTTGATTGATTTTGAATGAACTCCGTCGATTCAATTACAGGCAAGGTGGAATATTATACAGGGTTATCTTCCTTGACAGCCATTTAATTCCGTCCACCGGAGCGCAAACCGAAACTAGCTTAAGTTGTAAATTTGTTTTTTTTTTTAATTTTATATCATTTTATGTAGTATATCAGTTGTGTTAGCAACCATAATACGAGCTAGAAATGGTTCAGTATGGGGCTAACCAGCCGTGTGTGAAATGTGTCCTAATATTTATATTATTATTTATTTATTTATTAATACTCTTTACTTTTACTCGTATCTTAATTGAAAAAAAAATTGAAAATTTGTAATTATGGGCTTAAGGCATGGAAATAAAGAAATTTTATTTATTTTAGACCAGACATGCTCCATCTTAGGCCAAAGTATCACTGACTGACACGATAAACTAGACACATACCTATAACGCTTTAAAAATTTAGATTTGAAATGAACGCTCGAGACGTACCTAATAACTTAGAAAATTAACATAAAACAAAAATCTAATTTATTGCTGACGAGCGTCCAAATACATAAAAAAACATTTTTATTTTACGAATTGTCGAAAGTAATATAACACTGGAATAATTGTTTATTCTAAATCTATACCAATATTATAAAGAGGAAAAGTTTGTTTGTTTGACGCGAATAGACTCTGAAACTACTGGACCGATTTGAAAAATTCCTTCGTCGTTGGAAAAATACATTATCCCCAAGTAACATAGGCTATATTTTGTTTCTTCTTACAACTTGGATTATTTTATTGCCCGTGCGAAGCCGGGACTGGATGCTAGTATATAATATACTGAAGGCTACCAACAACTGTTTGTACTAGCCCTGTACGTAATGGGAGGAATATTATTTGAAGCTTTTCAAATTACTTTTCCAATATTTATAGAACGGGACCGAACTGTTTTACATTTATACTTTCGCTCACACTGAATAATAAATAAATATATTACAAAAAAAAACTGCTTACATTTTTAACAAATTACGGCCTACTACTTAACTGTTCAAAATAGCTAATTTAGTCAATTAAATACCAGTAAATCGTCCCGGCTTTGCTTGGACTATTTATACAATAATCTAAGTTGCAAAGAGAAACAAAATATAGCCTATGTTACTCGGAAATAATGTAGCTTCCCAACGGTGAAATAATTTTTCAAATCGGTTCTGTAGTTTCGAAGTCTATTTGCGTCAAACAAACAAAAAAATCTAACTTTTAGTCTTTATAATATTGGTATAGATTAGTTAGGGTCAAGGATCAGAATACTAGAGAAGATTGCTCACTCCCATACAATAAAGCGTGGCGCTGAAGTTTGCCATCATTACCGATGAAACCTAGATGGCGCTGCAAATCGGACGTGCAGCCTAGCGCACGCTAAATATCGCAGCGCGCTGCAGTCGCATAGTGATATAACGATAGTAGATTGCGTGACCCGAGTGAAGTCGCTTCAATAAAATACGAATAGATGGCGCTACGTGTGTCAAATGATATACGTAGTACGACAATAATTCAGCAAGAGGTTTAGCGTCTATTATATTTATTAGTCTATAGTTAGGATAATTATAACATAAAAAGTACATATTCAAAACAGTTAATTTAATATAATTTAAGGTAATTTAGATTAATAAATTTACAAAAGTAATATGTGCAGATAAATAAAACTAAACTTTAGACTGAATAAATGTAAATTTAATATTTTGTAAAAGAATTAACGCTTTACGGTGAAGGAAAACATCATGAGGAAGACGAAATGTTTAAGGATCACAAAATACCAAAACATGTGTCTTCTGGGGCCAACTACCATGTAATGGTCCAAAAGAAATCCTTAATGAAAAAAAATAATAGTTAAAAAAAAAGCTAAAAAACACGCTTTTTTTTTATAGAAAACCGTAATTTTATCAAATTAGTGTATTGTCATCGGTCCTCAATAAATCTGCAAAGTTTCAACGAAATCTGGCCGTTTAAAGTGGGTCAAAATCGCGCCCAAAGAAGTCGGTTACAAACATACAGGTGAAGCTAATAGAAATAGAAAGCGTGTAAAAAAACTTAAATTTTGCTGGATATTAAAGAACCTCAGTAACAAGCAATATGACGACGTAGAAGAAATGTTTTTCGTAACTTTTATTCATAAGAAAATAACGTAAATCTGTTTTTGTTTTTCCCTCTCCTTAGACGGCCAAAAAAGTTGTATTTGTAAAACTAGCGAGGTTCTTCTTACACGTCTCTTCTTAAGTTCGCAATATGAATGCAAGCTGCGAACTTAAGCTCAACATCTACAGACGCGGTGGCGGCGCGAAAGCGGTCGGTGGGTCGAAATAGGCTGATGAAGATGATTCACGTTTCAAATTAATAGTTTCAATTATAATGAAATAATAGTTGCAAAGCAAGTTTAGGAATTTCTCGCATTGCATTATTATTAATATAATAGTCATTAAAACCAGTTATTCCAGTCTCAGCGAGCTCCATTTAAATAATAATAATTATGTTACGGCCACATTAAAAAACGTAAATAACCATAGCACATTCGAAAAAACCTTGAAGGAAATATTATTATATAAGTGTTATTATACAATTGACGAATTTCTAAATGATAAAAGTTTAAATGACACATATGTACACCATTTACTGGAAAATAAATAAAGCGGTTCAAACCAATATTGCCACACCCTGATTAGGGTACATTTTCATGTTTTCATGTTTTTATGATACGAGTAATTTTTTTCATTTCAGTAATTTTTTTAATTTTTTAAAACGTAATCCATTTGAATTTGTACAAACCTAAAACTTCGCACTGAAAATTAAAATAATAATAATAGTAAAAAAACAGGTTAAAAAACAAAACAAAGTTTGCTAAATTATCATTTTTTGTTCTCTGTCTACCACACACTGACCGACACTGCAGTATGCCATTATTCGATCTTCGTTCATCTTCATTAGAATTGGCGACCGCTCTCGCGCATCCCCCGCGCCTGTGTGAGTGTGTGTTTATAGGGGGGAGGGGGGCGGCGCGACCTACATACACGAAACAAGGTCAAGAAATATGGCTCGCTCCGACCTTACGTGTACGTGGGGAAACTACACTACGGGCTTTCATACGTTTGTGTTTAGGGCAAAGACTTGAACTTACAGTTATTTTATAACCGCACTAATATTCTTATTCTTCATATGAGCTAAGTGGCAAAGCTCTGGTGTCGAGAGTTTTCAAGCCGCCCGAAAGCCTCTGGTTGGCTTAACGACTGCTTGTACTAAGACTAACTAAGACTAACAGCTGGGATCTACAATTTATCGTGTCATGCAAACCAGAGTAGCGCCCAGATGAAAATGCCACTTAAAAAAGGGCACTCTTGTGCACCGTCCGCATCGACCGTTGCTTAACTTCGATGATCGCGTGAGATCATCTTAGTTAGCCGAGCTAGATGCGCTACAAGGCTAGTTAACAAATAAATGTAGTAATAATGTTTGTATAACCGGCTATCACTTACGTTTGTTTTGTCGGTATTAGCCCGACATGTTTGAGCACAATCAGTGTGCCATTCTCAAGGGCAGGAACACAGCCAACATACGCTCGCGATGACGGCTGCGCCCGCACTGGCTACTCCACCGACTAATGACCCCTGCGAGCCACAGCGCGCGGCTCGCTGAGCTCGCTGTGATGTTGCTATTGCAGCCGGCGCAGGCGTTCCCGGTGGATGGTCTTCTTCTTCTTCATCGCTCGAACCATTTATATTTAAAAATTGTTGCCGCGTTAGTGGGTCGGTGCATATAATGCTGACGGAATCCTGGGGCGTTTGATCTGCTTCACCACGGGCACCCAATAAACTAAGGACCGGTCTCCACGCTGGCGCCAGTGTCCATCCTCGATCTCTGTTAAAAACAAAAACATTATTCAAATATGCTTTACGAATGTTTTAATACAGTGAAATGTCTTATAACTTATTGACTCAGGCGTTACTTTGCGGAAATCCATTGTAAATAGATGACAAAATTAAATATTTAGTGTACTTCCGCTGTGATCCGAAACCCAAATTAAGACAAGTAAAGGAAAAATTAACTGAGATTAATTAAGATTAACGTTACCTATCACAATTCGGAAATTCTTAACTCTACACGTGTTTCGCCTAACCACAAGGCATCATCAGGAGATGCTGACTCTTCGAATTCTTAACTCTACACGTGTTTCGCCTAACCACAAGGCATCATCAGGAGATGCTGACTCTTCGAATTCTTAACTCTACACGTGTTTCGCCTAACCACAAGGCATCATCAGGAGGTGCTGACTCTTCGAACGACAAGTCGAGCTCGACTTGTCGTTCGTTAATTTTTCCTTTACTTGTCTTAATTTGGATTTTGGATCACAGCGGAAGTACACTAAATATTTAATTTTGTCATCTATTTACAGTGAAATGTAGTAATAGTAAACGAATTTTTTTTTTTTCACACTCGGCTGGTTAGCCCCATACTGAACCATTTCTAGCTCGTATTATGGTCGCTAACACAATTGATATACTAAAAAAACATACATACATATATAAATATAAATACATACATATTTAACACCCAGACCCACAGCCAAGAAATTTAGTTAAGCACAAAGATGTTGATCGGGCCGGTTAACCTGGAACCTTCTGATTAGCAGTTCAGCATGGTAACCTTTACGCCAACGAGGTCGTCAAAATTGATACGTCATATAGTTAGCCGAGCTAGAGGCGCTACAAGGCTAGTTAACAAATGAATGTAGTAATATTAAAGTGGAGGAAGACCCAGGAAACGGTGGCGCGACGATCTATATAAATTTGATAAGGACTGGGCCACCAAAGCCGTAGACCGGGCTGACTGGAAGGAGAGAAGGGAGGCCTTTGCCCTGCAGTGGGACACAACAGGCTTTTAATAATTAATAATTATAATAATAACATTAAAGTGAGTGTCGTTGTTAAATTATTACTGAATTATAAATTATTACTGTATACTCCTAAAATGTTTTCTTAGAAACAATAGTGTACTCACATTGTCGGCAAGTTCTTAAAGTCGATAACTTATTTTTGTTCGAACAATAGAGGTAATAAATTCCAAATTATCAAGTTGTAAAGGTTGTAAAATAAAACGTTGCATGTTCGAGATGCAGAGGTCACATTTAATTTTCAAGTTATTGAGTGAGAGTATGTACCAAAATGGCTTGGAGGGACTCGGTGATTATTTCGACTAACAGAGGGTCAAGATTTCAAGTAATGGAGGTTTTGGTGTTTGAAGGGAAGGGAACATAACATTTGAAATAGATGACAAAATTAAATATTTAGTGTAATTCCGCTGTAATCCGAAATCCAAATTAAGACAAGTAAAGGAAAAATCAACTAAGATCAATTAACCAAGCTTAATTAACTAAGACTAATTAACTAAGATCAATTAACTAAGATTAATTAAGATTAACGTTACCTATCACAATTCGGAAGTTCTTAACTCTACACGTGTTTCGCCTAACCACAAGGCATCATCAGGAGATGTTGACTCTAGACTCGACTTGTCGTTAATTAATCTTACTAAATATTTAATTTTGTCATCTATTTACAGTGAAATGTAGTAATAGTAAGCGAATATTAAAGTGAGTGTGATTGTTCCAGCTGTGCTACGGCGCGTCGTCTCCCGCGCTGTCGGACCGCGCGCGCTTCCCCACGCTGTTCCGCACGCACCCCTCGGCCACGGTGCACAACCCCACGCGCATCAAGCTCATGCAGAAGTTCGGGTGGGCGCGCATCGCCATCCTGCAGCAGGCCGAGGAGGTCTTCATATCGGTCAGTGCACGCTCCACACTTACACTCCTACTATTTTTGACGTGACAACGTCTTAAATTAGGTTGCGGCTGGGAGTCACTTATGAAAAAGTGTAACGCCCGGTAACGTTACGATGAGTCACCGAACGAGAGAGAGACCCGCCGAATGCCTTGCGTCTCTCTCCCACTCAACTATGATCGGTCTGCCGCGCGCGCAGCACGCGGCAGACGTTGTCACGTAAAATCTTCGCCCGTAAAACCGACTTTACAGGCAACCATTTTTTTTTTTGACACATTCACACACGGCTAATTAGCCCCATACTGAACCATTTCTAGCTCGTATTATGGTTGCTAACACAACTGATATACTACATATACATACATACATATTATATATAGATACATATTTAACACCCAGACCCACAGCCAACAAATTTAGTTCAGCACAAAGATGTTGACCGGGCCGGGAATCGAACCCGGAACCTTCTGATTAGCAGACCGGCATGGTAACCTTTACGCCAACGAGGTCGTCAACGTATATCATAACTCTGCCGGGGAGGTTGAAGAGTACACACATGTTCCAGCCCCCGGCTTTAAGTCGCAGCGAGGGAACACCTTAGGAGGTTTTAGTCGGTAGGGGTCGCCACTGGCACCGAGTCCGACATACCCCGCCACCTCCCCCGAGGATTGGCAGGCTTGCGTAAATGCATCTTCTCCATGACACTCTTAGTATGTAATAACTAGGTTGTGGGCTATGCCCGGGCCGCAGGTCCTGACCTAGGGTACATAACAACACTACCCTTAGTATTCATCCTACTCATATTATAAACTAGGTTGTTTGGTCTATAAGCCCCGGAAGGGAGGCGTTTATACGGGGGTCAACCATAGGCTGGTAAACCTTATGTTTCTAATAAACAATAAAAAAAGGAATGGCTAATTAATAAATGATTAAGTCGATGAAGAAAAAACCTTCAATACAATCGTAAATAGGCTACTTATATAGGTTGATTATGACTATTGATAATTAGTGGCAGTCAACTTCCAAAGTCTAAATACTAAATACCAATAGTCGATATACTAAAAATAATTTACGTTCAGTTGCTGAGAGGGAAAATATCTTTGTACTCAATGTGATATATTATGCTGATTATGATATACAAACAGCTGAACCGATTTTAACTAAATATGGCGTGGAGATGGGTGAGATCTTGGATTAACATATAAGTTAATTTTTGTGCCGGATTAACGAGAGTAACACCGCGGGACACAGCTAGTTAATTATAAATATTAGGTCACATTTCACACACGGCTGGTTAGCCCCATACTGAACCATTTCTAGTTCGTATTATGGTTGCTAACACAACTGATGTACTACATTTACAAACACAAATACTTAATATCACACATTTATACATATTTAACACACAGACTGACAGGCAACAAATTTAGTTTGTCACAAATATGTTGGATCAAACCCGGAATCTTCTGGTTGGCATTCCACGCGGAATGGTAACCATTATACCAACGAGAATGTTAAAAATGTATCATACAATGCTACGTAAATTTCTTACGAACTAACATTTTTTACTCCTAAAACATAGTGGAAATAATAGAAGTTTAAAAAAACTAAAAGACACGCTTATCTGGCCGTTTTAAGTGGGTCAAAATCGCGCCCAAAGAAGTCGGTTACAAACAAACATACAAACAAATGAAATAATTTTATCAAATTAGTGTATTGTCATCGGTCCTCAATAAATCTACAAAGTTTCAACGAAATCTGGCCGCTTAAAGTGGGTCAAAATCGCGCCCAAAGAAGTCGGTTACAAACAAACAAACATACAAACATACAGGTGAGACTAATATAAAGCGTGTAAAAATCTCAATACTTTTACGATCAATAAGGTTCAAAACAGTAGTAACAAGTTTTTCCCTGTCAACCCCATAACACGAAACCCAACAATTTTGTTCCCAAAACAAGAAAGAAAGAAAGAAAAAAGTTTAATTCTGCATAAAAAAGAATTAACAAACCTGACGCCTCCCGACCCCGGCGGAGAGACCCAGAACCACATGCTGATGCTAATTTGCAAAGTTTTCTTGCGACCGGGAGCTGTTCCCTGCAAACCCACAAAGAGTGTTAAGGCGATTGTAAGGATCTGGATTTTGCAGTTTTTTTTGCTTTAAATCGTAAACGGTAAAAAATAAACGAAAAAACTGTCTAAAGAACAACTCTAAGATTATTTGTACTTAGTTTGGTACTAATTGGATTTATGAATTAGAAATAAAACTGGTTTAAAAATATTTAAATTGTATGTTCATATTGATAAGTTTGATTGATACCAAAATAAGTGAAGATATTATGAGAGTGGTTAGAAAGTAACTTAAAGCCTTTGGCTGTCTTAAAAGACAGCCTTAAAGCTACTTTTTCGATATAAAAATATATAAAATAAGTGATATAAAATATGTACCAGGTGTTATTAAAATAAATGTATATATATAGTTATAACACAATAAATATTATATAAAAAGACTAGCTGACCCGGCAAACGTTGTTTTGCCATAAGTACAGTTAAAAACACTATAATTGATCAAACATCGAGCGGGATGAAAAATTATTAGATTACTAAAATGGCCATAAAAAAATAAGGGTTGGTGATAAAAAATTAAAATGGTAGTTTTTTTTATATGTCACATTATAAAAAATAAAATCAAAAATGTCGTCCAAAATTATAAATAAAATTATAATGCTGAACAACCCTTATCGCTTAGGTCTATGAAAAAAAAGATAAAAGCCGATTCTCAGACCTACTGAATACGCATATAAAATTTGGTAAAAATCGGTCAAACCGTTTCGGAGGAATACGGTAACTAACATTGTGACATGGAAATTTTATAATTATATTAGAAGAAGATATACTTACAAATGATGGAAAAAAATCTTAATGGCCGTACGAACCGTCTAAAACTGTAAACGGTAAAAACACCGTTTACGATATATAGCAAATAATAACAGTTAAAAAAACTAAAAAACACGCTTATCTGGCCGTTTCAAATGGGTCAAAATCGCGCCCAAAGAAGTCGGTTACAAACAAACAATAATACAAAAAAAATTGGAATAATTTTATCAAATTAGTGTATTGTCATCGGTCCTCAATAAATCTACAAAGTTTGAACGAAATCTGGCCGTTTAAAGTGGGTCAAAATCGCGCCCAAAGAAGTCGGTTACAAACATACAGGTGAAGCTAATATAAAGCGTGTAAAAAAGTCTTCCCCTTAAACAAAGTTTACACAAGAAATTGTAAGAGTAATTGCAGACGCTTGTCTCCGGAGATAAGGCGGACCGTTTTATTACTCAACTTGAATCCATTCTGCCAGCCACGGCTGTCTTATCGCACGGTGTTGCCACGTGGAAGACAATTCGCGTACACTTACGGAATTCTCAGATCTGGCAAACATCAAACTGTGAGTCTAGAAAATTTTCGAACTTTCGTCCGTACAAGTAAAATAGTTTTAGGCATGGGCCTTAATTTTTATTTTTAATTGGACGGAATGTAAATAAAAAATACTCTTTCATAATTCATTTATTCAATAAAATAGTCAGAACAG
This sequence comes from Mellilla xanthometata, assembly GCA_035578125.1. Taxonomy (NCBI): domain Eukaryota; kingdom Metazoa; phylum Arthropoda; class Insecta; order Lepidoptera; family Geometridae; genus Mellilla; species Mellilla xanthometata. Next base: position 1,430,864 of record JAPUBQ010000049.1, on the reverse strand, counting down.
TTATTACAGCAAAGCGCCACTATTTAAGATGTAAAAACTAAAATCAGTGTAAAATTAATAGTATGAATAGAAATATAATAATGAATAGAATAGTGGTACTAACATTGTGTTAGATGGCACTACAGAACACATCGATATCTTGTAGGTATTTCGGATATGGCAGTAAGCGTCAAGAGCAAGTGTTATTTGTAAATATAAAAAATTAATATAAATATAATTCTTTATTATTTTTAATACACTTAAGAGTTTCTCCAATTTGCCTAAAGTTACAAAATATTTGTAAACACAAAATAAAGCGACGAAATGTTTGATTTACTATCTAAATCATTTTTTGTTTGTGCGACTTAGTATTAAATATTAAAGGTTACAATAAACCTTATTATAACACTTCTTAATTATAATAAAATACCTATACGTATACAAAAAATATCGTAAAAAATACGCTATAATATAATAATGCGAGATTTTAAGCGAACCTGTACGAGAATCGGTCTGCATCTGACAACCCTGGTTATCGCTCCGGGGTGTCTCCGAAGTGCAGGCGTTTAGATAAGAAGCTCCGGTAACCTTGTTATACATTCCATGTGAGAATGGCGGGCTTAGTATTATTTAAAAAAAAAACCTTGCGATTTCACGAAATTTTAAGAATTTCGGATAATAATCACGAAAACCACGGGCCTAAGCCAAGTGGAGTTCGCTATGGAGGTTGTTATCGGAATTAATACATTTTTTTTATGATTCAATTAAATGTCGTCCTGTAGAAACTTCCGAAAAATCCTGCATGTATTGAGAATGGCAGCTTTATTATTTTTATTATTATTTTATTTTTTTATATTTACCCCCGCTTACCATACAGGATTACTGACAACCAGCGCTACAACTTCAAAGGCATAATCTTGAATTTTCAGTTTTTTTGCTGGAAAAAAAAATTTGAAAAAAGGCCGACTAAAGAACCAACTCTAAGAATATTTATATATATATTTTTTTTATATTTACCTTTATTTTTGGTACTTATTCTGGTACTAATTAGACTTATCAATTTGAAAAAATAATTAGCCAAGTGTGAGTTGGGCGCGCGCATGAAGGGTTCCGTACCATTGTTGTGTGTGAGCCCCCTTTAAATATTATATTTACTGAATTTTATAATTTAATTTTATAGCTAATATACATTTATATATTTTGTGAAAATTTTAAGTGTGTAGCAGCTACCGTTATTGAAATATAGCAAACAAATACGAAAAACACGTTTATTTTTAGTATTTGTTGTTATAGCGGCACGGGAAAATGCATATTTTGTGAAAGTTTCAGTTTTCTATTACGGTTTACAGCCTGGAGACAGACAGCGGAGTCTTAGTAATAGGGTCCCGTTTTTACCTTTAAGGTACGGAATTCTAAAAAGTAGTAATAGGTATTTTAAATTTAATAGATATGAAAAACAATTGCTATTGTGCGTAGTATTCAATAAGGTAAAATATTTATTTAATAAAATTATAAGTTTAATTAATCTAACTAAATACTTAAATTTATCGTAAAATCCGTTGATAAGAATATGTTTATGTCTTAACCACAATCTATTGCTTAATATGGACGCTAAATAAATATTAACAAAAACAATATTATTATATGCTAGTATTTTTAAGTATTAAGTTATTATTGTAGTGTGACTTGCCTTTAACGTATGTTATTTATGGTCAATAAAGTTCTGTATTTCTGTGTCTCTGTTCCTATTCTTGTTAATAAAGTTCTGTATTTCTGTGTCTCTGTTCCTATTCTTGTTAATAAAGTTCCGTATTTCTGTGTCTCTGTTCCTATTCTTGTTAATAAAGTTCCGTATTTCTGTGTCTCTGTTCCTATTCTTGTTAATAAAGTTCCGTATTTCTGTGTCTCTGTTCCTATTCTTGTTAATAAAGTTCCGTATTTCTGTGTCTCTGTTCCTATTCTTGTTAATAAAGTTCCGTATTTCTGTGTCTCTGTTCCTATTCTTGTTAATAAAGTTCCGTATTTCTGTGTCTCTGTTCCTATTCTTGTTAATAAAGTTCCGTATTTCTGTGTCTCTGTTCCTATTCTTGTTAATAAAGTTCCGTATTTCTGTGTCTCTGTTCCTATTCTTGTTAATAAAGTTCCGTATTTCTGTGTCTCTGTTCCTATTCTTGTTAATAAAGTTCCGTATTTCTGTGTCTCTGTTCGTATACTTGTGAATATAGTGTAGTATATGTTATCAGTATAGCATGTGCGGCGTGATAACGAGCTGCACAACAGGTCGCGTGCTTCCAGCGGTCTCCGTCGAGTGCCACACGACATGCCACAAGGCCAAGGCCCAATCCACAATGGCTAAAAGCCAAGTCAGAGGCCTTCGGGTGGCTTTAAAACTCTTCGCACCAGAAATACAGAAATACAGAACTTTATAAGCCCTAAATAACATACGTTAAAGGCAAGTCATACTACAATAATTACTTAACACTTTTTTTTTTCTACACATTCACACACGGCTGGTTAGCCCCATACTGAACCATTTCTAGCTCGTATTATGGTTGCTTACACAGCTGATATACTACATATACATACATAATCTTCTTATATATAAAATTTCCGTGTCACAGTGTTTGTTACCGTACTCCTCCGAAACGGCTTGACCGATTTTTTCCAAATTTTATATGCGTATTCAGAAGGTCTGAGAATCGGCTACTGTATATTTAGATTTTTTTTTTTTATAAGGTAAAAAAACGTTTGCCGGGTCAACTAGTTATTATATATAAATACATATTAACTTAACACTTAATAACATTAAATTAAATAAACTTACAAATTTAAGTAAATAAATATTCTACCCCATTAGATACTAGGTACACACATTAGCACTTGTTTTTCGTGTCTATTAACTGTTTTACACATAAATAACGATTCTCCAAGCTCCATATTCATAAAAGGAATTACTTTCACAAAAACTCTTTATTTTCTGTTTAAACACACTACTATTAAGATTTCTTATTTTCTCTGGCAACTTGTTGTACATTAATATGTTAGTATAACATCCCTGTTTCTGTACTTTAGCTAGTCTATTTGCTGGTAGAACTTTACCTATATTCCTACGTAAACAATAAGGAATAGCATCTTTTTTATTCTGGCACATTTTATTTTCATGAATTTCTAGCAGGCTATTATATATGTACATTGAAATGACTGTCATTATCAGGGCTTGGGCACTTATCTTTGTTTTTTATGATAAATAGGCTTACGTTTGACCGCAGCTAGCCTGATGTTAAGCTTTACTGCAGTCTAAAATGTATCAAGCTTGCCTAGAAGGAACCTATTTACTCTAGATTTGAAGACCCCCAAATTGTGCTTCTTGGAAGTCAGAGACTCTGAAAGAGAGTTTTCTAAAGCTTCGCAGCTCTCACAATGAAGGTGGAAGCAAAACGCTTTGTGCGAATCCTCGGAACTTCGACTATGAATCGATGTCTCTTCGCTGTGCCCCTGCTCGTTCTGTAGTGGAATGGAGAAGCGGGAATTAAATTGTGCTCCATACGAGGAATAAGAAGAATGGCTAAATAATGTAGCTCGACTAACAAAGGTGACCTGATATTAGTAAAAATATTCGAAGATTTGTTCTTTAAACGGTCTTTTAGCTATTTTTTCAATATAACTTGCCGTTGTAAATCCTATATATAGCACTTGTTATAAGAGATTGCCCACAAAAATAAAAAATATTTCATTGAAAAATATTTTATTTTTGATAAATAACGTTTTAAAATGTCAATATTCTGTGTCTTCAAAATTAGATAAGGAAATCAAAACAAATCTTACTATTGTAATGATATTAGTAAAAGTGTAATGATATTATTATGTTAGCTTATATAAAAAAAAACTATTGATCATATTTAATATTTAAATATTCCGTTTGACATTTAAGTTTATTTAATTTTGTTTTTCTATGACCCTGATTTAGTATTATTATTTTTATGATTTTTACTATGTGTAATATGGACTATGTCTGAAATAAATTATTTGAATTTGAATATTTTACAAGCGGTGATAAAAATTAAATTTAAACATAGTATAAGAATAATATTTACAAAGCATAGTTAAAACGAAAATTTTATAAATTAATAAAAAAAAATATTAAAACTCAAAAATACGTCAATTTTAAGGTAATATTGTAATAATAGCAGCTATTGTAAAACCATAGTGGCTATTAACTAACGAGACTTGGGAGGCACCTTCGGCCTTCCACCGGCAATCGCTCGTCGATCGACCTTCAGTTTCATAGCAGATTGGAAACCTACCGACTGAGCTCTGATAGCTCATTGCTTCGATTATTTTTTATTTACATTTCACTGATAAAGGGTTTTTCCTCTAGCTGTTGGGGTTTTTAGGATTCCCTATCAATAAAATTAAAAAACGAGACCCTATTACTAAATCTCCGCTGTCTGTCTGTGTCCAGGCTGTATCTCAGAAACCGTGATAGATAGAAGGCTGAAACTTTCACAAGATATGTATTTCCCGTGCCGCTATAACAACAAATACTAAAAATAAAACTACAATTTTCAGGTTCCTGTATGTAAGGTAATGTAAGGGTCTCCATACAATAATGTGTTTTTCGTACTTTTTTGCTATGTATCAAAAACGGTAGCTAGTAGACGATTAAAATGTTCACAGAATATAAATGTATTTTAACTATTCAATTAACTTAATTTTTTTTTCACTAGTGGGGAATTCCATACAACAACTGTACGGAACCTTCATGCGCGAGCTAGACTCACACTTAGCTTTTTTTTCAGTGTTTTTTTTTGTAAATAATTTTTGTAAGAAGATTTTACAATTTATTTGGTGAAGTTAATTCTCGCAGTACGTATCTTAGCGCGAAAGCGAGTATGGCTCGGTGGTAATAACGTCTGCTTTTCAATTATACGGCCCCTGGTTCGATCCATTCCGGCCGTAGGGCCGGTATCGAACCAGGGGCCGTCTGATTAACAAGTCATTGGTGTAGACCAATGACTTGTTTTTCAAGTTATGTGTGGCTTTGCACTCGTCTTACGGTGAAGGAAAACATCGTGAGGAAACCGACATGTTTGAGGACCACAATATCCGATGACGGGTGTCATCCGCCAACTCACACATGGCCAGCGTGGTGGATTATGGCCATATTTTTTTTTTATGATGGATTGGCAAGCGCTTTATTGAAACTCACCTGATGTTAAGTGATGTTGCGATCTAGGGTGGAGCGCGCTTGCCTAGAAGAAACCGATTCACTCTCGCCTTGAAGACAGCGAGGTTATAGTTCAGAGGGAACAGGGATTCCGGCAAAGAGTTCCACAGTTTAATGGTCCGCACAATATATGTGGAAGCGAAACGCTTCGTGCGGATTTTTGGAACTTCAACTGTATAGCGGTGCCTTAGCCGTCTCCCTGCTCGTCCGATAGTAATCTAATCTCCATATCTCTCTCCTCGCAAGAGAAGGCCCAGAGTCCCAACGTGTGGGACGTATAGTGGGCTACTTATGCTTTATGTTTTTGTATCTTTACATCATCTTAGTCACAGAATAATAACTTGTACTCTACTAGCCTGTAGACAACATATCCCCCCAAGTGGTATTGAAGCTCTCAACATATGACAAATGGATATTGGAAGCGATTGAATATATTTCCCTTTATTACTACACCAACCACTTAAAATTCTTTTGTGTCGTTCCAAGCTTTCAATGGAGAAGAATGGAGCCGATTTCTAAGTTTTTTATACGTCATCTATTATATTATATGACTAAGTACCTACTTATGTGATCGCCTTACGCATTTTCTTAGAAAAATTGGTAAGTCTTAAAAAATATTTTGCCAAATAAACTTAAGTTCAATATTCCATATTATTTAATCCATACACTTAATTACAAAATTAGACTGATTGATTACTGTATCTGTTGATAATTTTTTTTTACTGTAACAGAATTTAATATTACAAATATATTTTTAAGTAAAAAAATGGTTGCCTGTAAAGTCGGTTTTACGGGCGAAGATTTTACGTGACAACGTCTGCCGCGTGCTGCGCGCGCGGCAGACCGATCATAGTTGAGTGGGAGAGAGACGCAAGGCATTCGGCGGGCCTCTCTCTCGTTCGGTGACTCATCGTAACGTTACCGGGCGTTACACTTTTTCATAAGTGACTCCCAGCCGCAACCTAATTTAAGACGTTGTCACGTCAAAAAATTATCCAATATAAGATTACATTTATATATAATACACGTCACTTATAAATAAGAATTAAACTGCACAAACACAAAAAACAACTAAAACAATTCCATATTTATATGTCAAGATCTTAGTTTAATACAACATTTTATATTATACTTGGATTACTTAAGTTTCTTACTTGAAACTTGGAACTACATGTAGTCTTTTACGTAAAACTATATCAATTGCATTTAAAAAATAATTACCTAATACATGCAATAAGTTGTTAGGTTTATTTATGCTTCATAATCAGTTCAAGTCTTAATGTTATTTGCATTGCTAGGATCTTAACACTGGCATTGTACATATCTTAAGATTTTGTACAAATATAAAAACACTGAAATTGTCTTTTTTTTAAAGTAATTTTAGTATTTTTTTACATTTAAATAATAGGCGTATAAACTTTTATTTAATTAGAAGTTATGTTTGTTGAGCTTTATATTTTCCGATTAGATTCAAAATATATTTTGACTATATCATAATGTTAAGTCTAATCTAAACCACATTATCTATAACATTACAAGAGGAGCCACTATCTATCGAATAAAAACAAACTCAAACAAAAATTCTCAGCAATTTTTAGTTCTCCACTTCCCCACCACAGCATCAAATATCGTGGTTACGTTTCGCATATTATAAGGAATACGTCGCTGCAAAGCTCTTTGAAATGCAAACATAGAAACATGTTAAAATAGTAAAACGTCTTGCAATATCTAGCATTCTATTTCCATTCGGTTCAGTTCAGAAATTGAATATTTATTAAAGGTAGCATACATGCAATTCAGCATAAGTTTTTTTTTATTATCTTGATGTTGCAAAATCAAAATAAAAAATATTCTTCAAAAACATTTTACAAATATTCTGTCCAGGATTTTTTTAGGCAACCCATTTTTATTATATTTTCTAATACACTACACTTATGAAATTAATTTTATTAAATTAATTATCAAGTCGGTGAAGGTCGATATAGGCTCGGATCTTCTACTAATGTAGTAACTCTGAGGTTAAAAGTGCGTACGTTAATCTAGACTTTAAGCTATGTACGTACAAAATTTTATTGAAATCAGTACAGCTGTTTGAGCGTGAAAAAAACTTTAGAGGTGTCAAGGAACACCCAGATAGAATGAAGTTCTTTTCAATTAATTAGTGAAGGAATTGTTCAGTAATATTTTTTTTATTATTAAATGTAATATAAGCTTAATTAGTAGGCTCAATCGCAACTCCACCTGAAACGAATGGCGCTGTTGTCAATTAGTGAATACTTTCATTGATAGCCGTATTTGACTTCCGAACTAATTTAGGAGATGCGACGTTGCCAGACCGTGCGCAAAAGGTGTCGTGACAACTTTTCGTAAGAATTTTTTCCGTCTAGCTTCCTTTCATACCGCGCGATAAGGAAATTCGTTACAAAAGTAACAAACTTACACACACACATACACAATCTTTCACATTTATAATATTAGTTTATTCTTAAATACGTTTATTTGAACCGCATTCGACTCTGTTTTAAAGTTTAAAAGCAGTGTTTGAAGTAACTTTTTAATTGGCCACAACTTCTTTTTTACTCAACGAATTTTGACACAACAACGTTTTAGCAACGCTCCTAATTATAAATAATCCATTCATCATTGTGTGTACGTGAAGAAGTAACAAACAAACACACTCACAAACTTTCGCATTTATTATATTAGTAGGAAGTAGGATTATATATGACTACTAGTTGACCCGGCAAACGTTGTTTTGCCTTAAAAAATAGATAATGGTGGCGATTCAGCGGCACACTCGACTAAACTAAATTTAAAGTAGCTCTGTCTCTTTTCGTCATAAATGACCAAAAAGAGATGGTATAATCTAAACCATAGACAAAACATCTAAAATCACGTCAAACACGTCAGATATTAGAGCTGATACAATTGGGTGCGCTCTAAAATCGCTTACATTTTTCATATTTGAAATATGAAATCTGAATCGCCACCATTGGTGGCGATTCAGCGGCACACACGACTAAACTAAATTTAAAGAAGCCCCGTCTCTTTTCATCTTAGGTGGCCAGAAAGAGACGGCGCGTTCTGAAACACACACAAAACAACTTAAATCACGTCAAATATGAAAAATGTAAGCGATTTTAGAGCGCACCTAATTGTATCAGCACTAAATCTGACGTGTTTGACGTGATTTTAGGTGTTTTGTCTATGGTTTAGATCGTACCATCTCTTTTTGGTCATTTATGACGAAAAGAGACAGAGCTACTTTAAATTTAGTTTAGTCGTGTGTGCCGCTGAATTGCCACCAGTAGCCGATTCTCACACCTACTGAATACGCATATATAATTTGGTAAAATCGGTTCAGCCGTTTCGGAGGAGTACGGTAACTAACACTTAATAATATTTGAGGCAAAATCGTTTGCCGGGTCATCTAGTAATATTTAAAACCAGCGGCCAGCATTACCTTTGCTCCGGGTACGTTCGACGACGGGCTGTCCTGACATTTTTTTTGTCTGTTACATTTTAATTTGACTATTATTTTTATTTAAGGAACTAACACGATTTTGTTTTAATTATAATAATAAATTATAATAGTTTAGATATGAAATAATAATTTACTAAAGGCTTATTTTATTATTATATACTTTTGGCAATAAGGCCAAAATCTATTTAGAAAAAAGAAAACCAAATCTAACAATACAACTTGATTTTATTTAATTACAAACAAATTATTGAACAACAGCAAAGGTTTACACAATTATACAAACAATCAACTAATCAAAACAATTAAATGGAAAAGTGGGCAGAGTAACAGTGAGAAAGTCAGACGATGTTGTCGCTACGGTAGCCGAAAGCAAAGTGTCGATGTCCAGTCTGCTCGGCGTTTTATACTCGTCGCTGTGACGTCATCACGTGGTAGATGAGGGTAGTTTCTCTCCAACACGGCCTCTCCTGACGGAGATCCGTCCTCGGATCTCTATGTGGACTCCTCGACTTTGTCATCAGAATCTGAGAACAGTACAACACAAATGCTCAAATCATGTTTAAGAGAAACAAACTTGTTCCTAACAATTTGTCAGTGTCATATTGTTAGAAGCAAGATAGGTACAAATTAATAAGCTCATGTTTAGACATGCTGCAGTCATGACAAAACATGTTCATATTAAACAGAAAATCAACGCGATACTGACGGATCCTTATGGGAACCGCTATATAGCCCCACCATAACCGTGTTATGATGTCGAAATACACGATGCTGACGGATCCTTATGGGAACCGCTATACAGCCCCACCATAACCGTGTTATGATGTCGAAATACACGATGCTGACGGATCCTTATGGGAACCGCTATACAGCCCCACCATAACCGTGTTATGATGTCGAAATACACGATGCTGACGGATCCTTATGGGAACCGCTATACAGCCCCACCATAACCGTGTTATGATGTCGAAATACACGATGCTGACGGATCCTTATGGGAACCGCTATACAGCCCCACCATAACCGTGTTATGATGTCGAAATACACGATGCTGACGGATCCTTATGGGAACCGCTATACAGCCCCACCATGACCGGGTCATGATGTCGAAATGCTGACGGAACATTTTCCGATATACAGCCCACAATGCTGACGGAACATTCTCCGATATACAGCCCACAATGCTGACGGAACATTCTCCGATATACAGCCCACAATGCTGACGGAACATTCTCCGATATACAGCCCACAATGCTGACGGAACATTCTCCGATATACAGCCCACAATGCTGACGGAACATTCTCCGATATACAGCCCACAATGCTGACGGAACATTCTCCGATATACAGCCCACAATGCTGACGGAACCTTTTCCGATATACAGCCCCACCATAGTTCCCCTTAAGGCAGAACTATGATGTCGAAACAATGCTGCAACCGCCAACCCCGCTCGGCACGGTGCTTGTCAGGCCGCTGCCACCGCTGCTCGGCAGGCCTCTGCCGCCGCTGCTCGGCAGGCCTCTGCCGCCGCTGCTCGGCAGGCCTCTGCCGCCGCTGCTCGGCAGGCCTCTGCCGCCGCTGCTCGGCAGGCCTCTGCCGCCGCTGCTCGGCAGGCCTCTGCCGCCGCTGCTCGGCAGGCCTCTGCCGCCGCTGCCGCCGCTGCTCGGCAGGCCGCTGCCGCCGCTGCTCGGCAGGCCTCTGCCGCCGCTGCTCGGCAGGCCTCTGCCGCCGCTGCTCGACAGGCCTCTGCCGCCGCTGCCGCCGCTGCTCGGCAGGCCGCTGCCGCCGCTGCTCGGCAGGCCTCTGCCGCCGCTGCTCGACAGGCCTCTGCCGCCGCTGCTCGACAGGCCTCTGCCGCCACTGCCGACGCCGCTCGGCAGGCCACTGCCGCCGCTGCCGACGCTGCTCGGCTGGCCTCTGCCGACGCTGCTCGGCTGGCCTCTGCCGACGCTGCTCGGCTGCCCACGGAGCTCGGCTGGCCGCCACCTGCACATATTTGTCGGCATAGCCGCAGCCAAAGTGCTGCAGTCTACGCCGCCGCAGTCTCCGCTTCCGAGTTCTCGGCTGCCGTTGCTGATGCTGCTCAGCAGGCCGCTGCCGACGCCACTCGGCAGGCCACTGCCGACGCCGCTCGACAGGCCGCTGCCGACGCCGCTCGGCAGGCCACTGCCGACGCCGCTTGGCAGGCCGCTGCCGACGCCGCTTGGCAGGCCGCTGCCGACGATGCTCCGCACGCCGTTACCTGCACATATTTGTCGGCATAGCCGCAGCCAAAGTACTGCAGTCTACGCCGCAAAACAGACAGTTTTTAAACAAAATTGGTAATATACCACTGAAAATAACTCGACAGGCCCAACAATCGATGCATTAACTTACCATTCTTGGGATCAGTAATTCAGTCAACGCTTAATTTTACCAGAGCTCGGTCGTACCTGACCTTGACTAATAGTTCGACTTGGGTATTCAATTTCTGTGCCCAAGAATGTACACTTGTGTGAATTTATGGAAAAGCCTGGCTTAGCTAATACTGACAACACTTGGTTCAATAAAACAAATTTGCTATCTGATGTTGTATATTTAGGAACAGAAAATCATCAATGTAAGCGAGGACCTCAGCGACCACATTCTTAACATTAGCAGTTACTCTTTCGCGACAAAAATTACGTTTTTAATGTTAGGAAACTGTTTTCATTTTGGCAAAGCAAGATTCAACCGTATGTCCAGGCTTTTTGCAAAAAGTACAAGGCTCCGCTTCCGAAGACACATGAGCAGGTTTTAATTTAGAATCGTTACAAAAAGCCTGAGTATGGCCAGTACGACCGCATTTAAAACACTTTCCGTCATTAGGTCGGCGTTTCCTCTCAGTTTCAGAGCTATAATCGGCCTTTCTTTTTAAGGACTTAAGGCGGTCAAAAGTGGCATTCTCTTTGTGAGACACAGGTTTTGAGAAATTAGAAAAATATCCGACCAAATCACGAGGCAATAAGTTCGCATTCATGGCGGAAGAACGGATCTGCGGATCTGTAATCCCGCGAATCACTATGGCGGATGTTAGCTCCTCACTCAAGCCTCGTACTACTTGTAAACGAAGAAGCGAGCGACGAGCATAATCTGCGTATGTAGGGTAGTTGTCAGAATTTGAGTTCATGGTATCAAATAAAATGTTAGCAACATCGGGTTTTCTGGGACATAGTGGCTTAAAATCTTTCTTGAAACTACTCCACGTTCGATCGCTCGTCACCCATTCATTCAACCACGTTTTTGCATCTCCTTTTAAGCAATGACCTATTCTCGATAGACACTCATGATCTGACCAACGATTTTGGTCTCTAGCGCGATCTACTTCATTGCACCAGTCGTCTATGTTATGAATTTTCGGATCAAAAATAGAGATGTAATAAGATTGGTCAGATCTCACCATGCTTCCTATGGACCGGATCGCCTCGACAATGCGGTCGGTACCCGAAGACAGCGTGGAGCTCGCAGATGCCCCGGTGACCTCCTGCTGCGCCGATGTCGTTGCGCCCAGCTCAGCATCAGCACGCGATGCCCGCTGCGTCGGCATGCTGAACTCCAACATGGTGTCCGGTGACTCCTTAGGCACCGCTGGCACGGCATGCGCCAGCTCAGTAGGCAGCGCTGCGGCTGAACTAGTCGGCCGTGGTGTTGATGTCGGTACAGCGGCGTGTACCAACATTGGCGGTGACCCGCCCGACGACGCCTCAGCCGGAGAAGCGCCCACGCAACGACGTCGTGATGGCGAAGTTGACCGACGTGGACTGCGATGCACTCGTTGCTCAGGAGACCGGCTGGGTCGCCGTGCTGACCGCTCCTCTAATGCTGTGAGACGTGACAAGATCGCCTCCATGGCGATCCGAAAAGCACCATCAGGCGTACGCTCTCGGCGTCTATTAGAACGATGCTCACGGCTACCATGTCGACTGCCATGACGGCTGTGACGATATTCGCGGTCAGACATTTTAAACCCCGTATGCGACAAATAACACGAAAATAATTTAAGTCAGTGATAGGCTTATACGTTGAATTCGAATCCCACTTCTGATTTTGGCAATAAGGCCAAAATCTATTTAGAAAAAAGAAAACCAAATCTAACAATACAACTTGATTTTATTTAATTACAAACAAATTATTGAACAACAGCAAAGGTTTACACAATTATACAAACAATCAACTAATCAAAACAATTAAATGGAAAAGTGGGCAGAGTAACAGTGAGAAAGTCAGACGATGTTGTCGCTACGGTAGCCGAAAGCAAAGTGTCGATGTCCAGTCTGCTCGGCGTTTTATACTCGTCGCTGTGACGTCATCACGTGGTAGATGAGGGTAGTTTCTCTCCAACAATACATTTAATTTAGTTTTACACCATAGTAAAGTTTCTTTAATATTAAAACGACTGCTATATTAAATTCAATATATATTAAAATATATACTTAAATGATATAATTTTCAAATATTTTAAGCTATATTTTTATATAATAATATTAAAAGTACGATAACGAACGAGTTATAAACAACAGCATTATATTATAGAAGAGCGGAAGTCAAACTAGATATGTGCTAGTGAAACCGGAAATAAAAGCTAGAAGCTATAAAGTTCATAAAATAGATAAACAAGCGGAGTGTGCACCCAGCCCCACTCCCGCTCGCGCTGCGATTTTATTACTACCATACTGTACAGGGTTATCTGACATTCAATAAAAAATAATAATGCACAAAGCTGCTATTCTTAACACACGCAGGATTATTCGGAAGTTCTTACAATATGGCACAATCTATTAATAATAATAATACAGAAAGCTGCTATTCTTAACACATTCAGGATTAATGTTTGTATAACCGGCTATCACTTACGTTTATTATGTCGGTTTTAGCCCGACATGATTGTGCTTAAACATGTCCCGCTAATACCGACAAAATAAACGTAAGTGATAGTCGGTTATACAAACATTATTCAAATATGCCTCACGAAAGTTTTAATACAGTGACATGCAGGATTATTCGGAATTTCTTACAAGATGATATGAATATCGAAAAAAAAAAATCCTACGGCAATCTCCACTTGGCCTAGGCTCGTGGTTTTTGCATTTACTTACCAAAATTCTTCAAATTTCGAAAAGCCGTAAAGATTAGAAATAATAATAAATAATGATATCTTTTTATTGCAGACACTTATGGTACATAGCACATAATAAATATAAAAAAATATATATAATCAAATTATATTTGACAACCTCGTTGGCGTAATGGTTACCATGCTGGACTGACAATCAGTAGGTACTGGGTTCAACTTCCGGCACGGCCAACAATTTTATGATGAAATTTGTTGGATGTCGGTCTGGGTGTTAAATAATTATATATGTTTTACATGTAATATATCAGTTGTGCTAGCTACCATAATACAAACTAGAAATGGTTCAGTATGGGGTTAACTAGCCGCGTGTGAAATGTTTTCATGCAAATGCCTATAAACAAAAAACAAAATGCTGATTTTAAATGTCCTACACCCGTGGCGAGTAACCCTGTACACTGTGTACTATCCATATATGTATGAGCACTGCACTGTATGTTTATTTTGCAAGGTTTATTCTCTCACATATTTTTATTTTCCACCGTTATAGTGGAGTGTTGTTAATTAGAACCCATTACTTAGCGTAGTTTGTTTTAAAGCTTTTTGCATAATACGGGGCGGGTTATATACAACTGTAGCTCGGCAAACTGAGGTGATCTGACCTGATCACCGAAGTTAAGCCATATCGTTGTTGACTGATGTTGGTTGTCTGATTAAAATATTGGTATAGGCGCTACTGTAGGTTGAAGGGCACGCTTAATTATAGGTCCCAGCTGTTTGTATTTGTATAAGCAGTCTCAGCCTTGAAGCCAAGTCGGAAGTTTTTAGTGGCTTTGAAAACTTTCGACACCAGGTCATGGCCACTTCACTCGAAGAATAAGAAAGAATGAGAAAAACTTGTGTGTGAAAAACGAATTTCGATTAGAAGCGCAAATAAAAAAATCGATATAACCTATTGACTCAGATTTTTTCTTCGGATAAATCATTGTAGATGGAAGAAATGGTGCAATATTTTCAACTTTTAAAGAAACCAAATTAAGTCAACTAAAAGAAACATCAAAATATTAAAAAAGGTGTGTTTAAAAATGGATTTTAATAAATTAAACTAATTAAAATTACATAAAAAGAACCAATATATTAGCGAATGACCAAGCCTATTGGTTGATGTTAACTAATGAAAGAAGCAGATAAAAGATAAAATGAAATAATCACTTGGAAGCAGTTAGCGGACGCACAACAATTATATCCCTTTTTTTTTTTTTTTTTTTTTTTTTTTTTTCGTGAGGAAATGCATTTACGCATCTCCCGCTACAAGCCTGGGGGAGGCGAGCGAGGTATGTCGGACTCGACGGCCAGAAGGGCCGTCACTACCGACTAAAACCTCACGGTGTCCCATCTCACGGCGGGGGCAGGGAAGCAGGACCGCTTCGCGCATTGCCGCTGCTCTCCCCGCCCAGGCCGCTGTCCGCAGTCCGAGCGGACCCACCTCAAGGGGGGCGACGCCCCTCTCTACGGCGCGAGCGATGCCCTGGGACAACCAAAGGCATCGTCTCCTCGGGAGGCCCTTATCCCTGGTGTGAAGCACCGGACACCCCCGCGTCCAATGCCCCAGGGCCTCCAAGTGGGGACGGAGTCCGAGCCCGAACGGCTCGCCTCCGTGCCCGTCTCCTGCGGAGCGGGTGGGAGTGAGGGTCTAACTCCCGCTCCCGCTCCTCGGCCTCTCTTCTGGACATGATTGTCTCACAGAAGGAGGCCATCGCGTCCCATGACCTCTCGTCGTCGACCATCCTCCTGAGAATGGTCGGTAAGGAGAGGTCCGTCCCAATCACCGCGACCAGGGATTGTCGCGGCCCGGCTTCTCCCGGACATACCTCCAGGGCATGCTGCGCGGTATCCTCCGCACAGCCGCACCTGTGGCACTCCGGGGTTGGCTCCCTTCTGGCGACTTTGTGCAGGTACCTCCCGAAGCAACCATGCCCCGAGAGAACCTGCGTCATCCGGAAGGAGAGCACTCCGTGCCTTCGTTCCACCCATTCCCTCAAGAGAGGCCGGAAGGCCTCGAGGAGACGGGTGGCTCCCGTGCCCCGCACCGCGGGCCCAGCGAGGATGCGCTCCTGCCAGGTCGCCATGGCCGCGCATCTGGCGCTCCTCCGCCAGCGCACTACCTCCTGAGGGAGGGGGCGCAGGTCTCGCGACCGCGCCCGGCGCCAGTAGACTTGCGCCAAGACGGCAGCCTCGAGGTCCCACGGTAGGGACCCGGCCAGAGCGCAGGCCACCTCGTGCGAGAGGGTCCGGAACCCTCTGCAGACCCTGATGGCCATAGTCCTCTGTGGCCCGCGGAGCAGGGCACTCACTTTTTGGGACAGGGACCCTGCCCAAATCGGGGCTCCGTAGAGCGCCATGGAGCGCACCACCGCCATGTAAAGGTGGCGGCAGGCAGCTCCAGCGCCTCCCAAGTTGGGCAGTAATCGACCCAGTGCCGCAGCCGTCCCAAGAAGCTTGGGACCCAGACTCCGGAAGTGTGGTTCGAACTTCCATCTCCCGTCGAGCAGGACGCCGAGATACTTCAGCGTCGTACCGACGGGGATTTCAGTTCCTCCCACGACAATGCAGGAGCCTGCAGGTGGCGCCCGACGCGGTCCATGGAAGCAAATTGCTTCGGACTTGTGGAGCGCCACCTCCAGGCCCAGTCTCCGGATTCTTCCCACCACCGCTGCGACTGCGGCTGTAGCCACGATCGACGCCTCCCTGAAGTCCTTTCCCTGGGCAGTAACCAACGTGTCGTCGGCATAGCACACTACGCCGACGCCAGGAAGGGTAGTGCCCCGAAGGACCCAGTCATACCCAATGTTCCACAGAAGTGGACCCAGAGCAGACCCCTGCGGAACACCTCGCGTCATCGCGCTCCTGACTGCACCCTGCATCGTCGGGTAGACTATCTCCCTATCGGAGAGATAATCCCCGACGAGGCGACGGAGGTATTGAGGCACCCGATGATACCTCATTCCCTCCATGATTGTGCTCCAAGGCAGTGTGTTGAATGCGTTTGCGATATCCAAAGACACCGCAATCACCACACCGCCCGCGGAGCACGCCTCACGGGAGAGGTCACGCACGTGCGCAATAGCGTCAACCGTGGACCGACCTCTCCGGAAGCCAAACTGGGTGACAGACAGGTCTGGGCCGACCCTCTCTAGGTGGTTGACGAGGCGGGCTGCGACAACTCGCTCCAACAACTTGCCCGCCTCGTCAAGCAGCACAATTGGCCTATAACCCGCGGGTGCGTCCGCCGGCCGTCCCTCCTTGCGGAGGAGGACGAGTCTCCCGCTCTTCCAGCGCCTCGGGAAGCGCCCTTCCCGAAGGCAACGGGTGAAGAGAGACCTCATTTGCGGCTCTAACGCGTCCTGAGCGAGTGCCCACGCGCGGCCGGGTATGCCGTCAGGCCCCGGCGCCGTGTTCTTGGCTCTCATTCTCAGGACAGCCGCCCCGAGTTCTCCCTCCGAGACTTCGTCGGGAGCGTCAGGCGTGTCGCTGACAGTGACCCCGATCGCCATGGTGGGCGGGGCGAAACCGTTCCCCGGAGCGCAGGGAAACAGCCCCTCAACCACCCGGCGGAGCACCGTCACGTCTAGAGACGTGGTAATAGGGGGAGTCCAAGGGCGCAGCTTCTGCCTAGCCAGCAGATATGGCCGCCCCCAAGGATCCCGTTCCAACGTCTCCAGCAACTCGCGCCACGACCTCGCCTTCGACTCCCAAATGGCCGCACGGAAAGCCTTGGCCGCCTCTCTGTACCTCCCGTACAAGGCTACCAATTCCTCTTGCTCGGCGTGCCTCCTCCTGCGGTACCTCTGGTACGCCCGACGTTTTGCCACGCACCGGCGACGGAGCTCGGCAATCTCCTCCGTCCACCAGTACACCTGGCGTCTGGATGGGGGCGCCCCTGCGCGAGGCATCGCAGCGTCGCAGACGCGCGTCATGGCCTCGCACAGATTTTCGGCTTCCCCATCTACGTCGGTCTCCTCAGAGGGAGGCGCAGTCCATGTTTGCACAATGGCCGCCTCCAGGAGGACTTCGGGGTCCAGACGTTTTAGGATCCAGCGCCGGCCGGACACAAGACTGCTCCCCACGCTCGACGGGGGCGACGAGACACTGAACCGAATATATCGGTGATCAGACAGCGTCTCGACGTCCACCAACACCCTCCAGTCTCGTGTCCGGTGCGCGACGTCAGGCGTGGCGAAGGTCACGTCTATGACGGACCCGCCCCACTGCCGGACGCACGTCTGTTCGGACCCCCGGTTTAGCACGCACAAGCCGCTTTCCGTGACCCACTCCAGTACGGACGCACCCCGCGGATCTGTCGTCGGAGATCCCCACGCCGGAGACTTAGCGTTGAGATCTCCAAGGACGATGACGGATCGGGGCCGACTGCGATCCACGATCGCCGCCACCTGTTCCAGTAGGGTTTCCAGGCTGTCCATGCTGCTGTTGCGAGAGTGATATACTCCCACTACAGTCAGCTGGCCAACCCGGCCTGCTACGAACCCTTTGCCCCTGGCAACTGCACTAAGGGGCAGGGAACGGGCGGGCGATTGCGTTGTGATCGCCACCACGCCGTCGGCATCTCCGATCCAATCGGCCCTGGCCGGAATCCGAATGGGCTCAGAAACCACTGCTACCTGAATTGACTGCTCCGCGATGGCTTGCAGAAGCAAGTCCTGGGCCGCGTAGCAGTGGTTCACGTTCGCCTGGAGGAAAGTCAGGGCCATGCTACTGACTTTCCTCCATACGATTCTCTGGCCCTTGCGAGGGGACTGACGACTGTGACTGAGCCGTAGCAGCAGTCACCGTCGCCGACTTCCTGGGCCTTTGTTTGGCTGGGGGCTTGGCGCAAGCCTTACTCCCAGCCAGGTGTCCCGACGGCTTACCCGCAGCAGCACACAAAGTGCATCGCGGAGCGGCGGTACACCCCTTGGCCTTGTGGCCAGTTCGACCGCAGCGATAGCACTCATCACTGCGGTCAACTTCAGCCTTGCATTGAGCCCTAACGTGGCCCGATGCAAGGCATCTGAAGCAGCGGCGAGGTCGGGATTCGAGAATCCGGACCTGCGCAGCCACCCAGCCCACAAGAAGTCGGCCCCTCGCCTCTATTTTCCTAGCGGCTGCCACTGGGCATCGTACAAACGCGATGCCCATCCCGCCAGGCCCCTTTCTGATGTCACCTGTCTTAAATTCGACAGGCGAACATTCAGCCGCCCTGGACAACGCCAACGTTAGCTCCGGGACCGTCACGGAGTCGTCCAGTCCGCTCACGCGCAAGTCTGCGGTGGCGACCGGTCTCGACACCCGGACATGTTCCTCAGCAGTGCTGAAGAACTCCCTGAGCTTGGCTGCCAGGGCGTTGGCCTTTTCGGCCTTCTCTGCGCCAGGGATCTCAATAACTCGAGCTCCCGTAGCGGCAGTACGCATCCGCAGTGGAGGCAGTCCAAGTGCGCTCAGATCCAAGCGCTTCTTGGCCTGCCCAAGCACTGCGGCGTACGTGAGGCCCTTTTCCTCGGCCCCCGGTTGCAGCGTGATGACCACAGCTGCGGTGCGGGGGGGGCGGAGCTTGGCCTTCTTCGGGGCCTTGGCATTGGCTTTTGAGGACCCTGCCGGCTTCGGCGCGTGTGCTCGCGCTTGGGCCGGTGCCCTCGTAGCCTTCCTGGCACCCCGTCGGACTACCTGCACCCACTGCTCTCCAGCAGGGGCAGGACGGGGTGCTGACGGGCCTGGAGTAGGCTCCGTCATTGTTATGGGGGCCGGCGTGGTTTGGCCCCCGATCTGCGCTGTGGCTCTCGTCACCGCTGGTTGGCTCTTCTTACCTTTCCCCTTACCCTTACTGGGTTTGGCGGTTAGGCTCGAAGAGGGCTGGGCTTGCGGAACCGCAGAGCCCGATGTCCCCGGAGTTGGGTTGTCATTTGCGGACCTTAGGAATTGCTTCCGTCTGTCCGCGGGCGTGGCAACCCCTGGGGCCTCGGTTTGTCGGCGGTCCGCAGCGAGCGGTGGCCGGACGCGCTGGGCAGGAAGGAGGCGATCCTCCAGAGCCTCGAGGCGGGCACTCACCATAGTGCCCACTTCCCGAAGGATCTTCTGCGTCAGCAGGTCATCAGGGTGTGACCCGCTGACGACGCTTGTGGGCAGGTTCGACCCAGGTTGCTGGGCCCTGCTCACATTTTGGACCTCGTTCCGGAGCTCCGCTAGCTCCACACGAAGGTCCGACACCTCCTGTCTCAACTTACAGTTGAGCGTGTAAAGCCTCTTGGTCTCATCGCTACTGGTCCTCTTACTGAGGGCCTCGACGACGGACCGCAAGGTGGACGCGGAGTTCTTAAGGTCACGTTGAGACGCGGCCCTAAGACTACCGGACTTCCGACTCACACGCTCAACTGCAGAAAGACACTCCATTGCCTTCTCTTTGAGCCGCTGCGCAGGTTCGTCCTCCTCTGAGGTTGCCTGAGCCGATGCTGCACTAGAATGTGCAGACACCAACTTCGACCTCTCTTCAGTTTGGGCTCGTACTTTGGAGGCGGGTCGTTCTGCTTCGCCACCAGAACCTGACCCGCCACCACCCTTCCTCTTCCGAGCCCGCGCCTGCTGAGAGGTCTCAGAGGCAACCGTTACTAAGGAGGAATCTGAGTATGTGTCCGAATCTGCCACAGCAGAACCGGAAACCAGATTCCTCCTTCTAACCTCAGAGACGTCCGACACGTCAGACACCTCGCTTGGGAGCCTGCCTCGCGTAAAATATACGCAAGGCAGCTCCTCTTCGTCCGATACATCGGACTTGTGGTGCGCTTGCACCGCTTTTACTTTTTCAGGACAAGGTTCTTTTCCTCCTTCTTTGGTTTTTTGAGTGACTTTTTCCATAAAGTTCCCACGAGTATGGGGGATATAAACCGTCGACCCAGGAAGAGCCCCCTGTTCCTGGGCAAGTCTATATACTGGCGGGGGGCGACCGGTACCCGCCAGGAGTGGGGCAGTAGCGACCACCCTTAACCCCGGTGGCCATGCAGGCGTCTGACGCTGCCCCTCCGTGTTACCCTTAGGGGATTTTTTATAGAGGTTTACTCCTCGCGACCCGGGCGGTTAAGCCAAGGCCATCGTTCCCCGCAACTCACGCCGAGGCGTGGCTCCAGCAGGGGTTACGATATCCGGCGCCTGGTTAGGGCGCCCTCCGCTCGTTTCCGAGCCCATCTCTCTCCGCCCTTCTCGGGCACCAGCCATCACCGTCCCGCGAGGGAGGTGACGGCTCCCCTCTGCCAGCAGCTGCTGGCTGAGCCCTACACCAATCCTCTCAAAGGAGAGGTACAGGCGAGGGCTCCCCCTTCTGCCCACCATGGGCCCCCATGTCCTATTTCGTGACATCCAGACAGAACTGGATCGCACGAAATAGGCTCAACCCTTTGGGTCACTCTTGGCAACGGTCGAGCAATGCATAGTAAGAACTGCACATTGCTCGCCCGTTGAGCCCCTCCACCACGACAAGGTGGTGACACCAGCGGAGGGGAACAATTATATCCCTAATGGCTGCTTTTAAGGGAAACAGACAGATGGCGCGATATAGCACTGCTTTATCACCATTAATCTTTACAAAACATCTTTTAGACAATATTATATTGTTCTCTTTTTTTTATTAATGAGCTCTGGCGTCGAGATTTTTTATATCCTTGAAAAGTCAATTTTGCTTAAGGCGAAGATAATGGCAAAATCTTACTATTTTGATCTTTTGACATTAATTTGAAATATATCTAATCTAACTTTAAATATCAATAAATACATTTATTGACATTTTACACACTGCATGCGGTAGCTTTACAAGGGAAACTTCTGAATATATACTATATTTATATGTGGATTGTGGCTATGCAAATAAAATTAATTCATTGCATATAAATTATAGTTCTTTGTAGACGTAGTAAAGCCACCTTTAAAATGCCGGCGTTATTCCCAGTAACCCTGTAGAGAGTGTATGGAACGGGTCTCGCAGTATTCAATGTAATTAGAGAGCGCGGCTTTTTCTGCATAAGTGGGTGTGAAGCGGACTGTACAGGGTTACTCGGAACCAGGTGGGTACTTAATTTAAAAATAGTTAAATTAAAAGATTAAAAGACCTTTAACTAATTAGCAACCTCGAAGTGCAGTCGGATGGTTTAAATTTAATGGGCTAGGTACAAATATTTTTAATATTTTACTACATACATTTAAATTAGTTCATACAACAAAAGTAGATCCTAAAATATTTTTGCATTTCAGTAAAAAGACAAAAAAATAAAAAGCT
Source organism: Mellilla xanthometata (assembly GCA_035578125.1). Lineage (NCBI taxonomy): Eukaryota > Metazoa > Arthropoda > Insecta > Lepidoptera > Geometridae > Mellilla > Mellilla xanthometata. Next base: position 1,408,767 of record JAPUBQ010000049.1, on the reverse strand, counting down.
CTTTTGAAGCCAATTATTTAATTTTCCTTTGACATCACATATCACGTGCATAATTTTTGGTGGCCACATCAGCACAACTATATATAAATAAGTAATATGACACATTTCACACAGAGCTGGTTAGCACCATACTAAACTATTTCTAGTTTGTATTATGGTTGCTAACACAACTGTTAAACTACATAATACATACATACATTTTATATTATTTCATACTTAACACCCAGACCAACAACCAACAAAGTTGGTTAGTCATCACAAAGATGTTGGCCGTGCCGGGAATTGAATCCGAAACCCTCTAGTTGGCAGTCCGGTAAGGTAATCGTTTCGCCAACGAGGTCGTCCTCGCATATTATTAGAAAGAAAGGTTATCTCGATTTTTTTTCTATAGTGTAGGTAAGTTTTTGAAGATTATTTTAGTTAATTTACTTTAAACATTGACATTGAACAGTGGACATTATGTGAACTATTAAAAAGAAATCAACTCAGTGTGATATAGGCACATCGGCAAAATGCTGCTCGTCTATAAATCAAATAGATATATAAATAAATAAATAATATTAGAGGGTAGTATTGCAGGTTGTCAGTGCAGGTCTGATCGCCCCCATCATAGAATAAGAATAAGATAAGGGTAGTATTGAGGGATTGGAAGAAGCGTTCTAAGTAACCCTGTATGTATGGCGCGGATGTTTGCCTTCATTACTGTATGGGGGCTGCTGACTGTACACACTGGCACCGACACACTCCGCTCTACAACGTGGCATTTAAACTGTGCAATACGCGGGGAAATAAAAAATACTTGACACATTTTCGTCACTAAAGCAAGGTGTAAGGTTGAAATTCGCTTTAGAAATACACTTTTTACGTTACTCTGAAAGGTGAGGTTTTTTTACAAGAAGTGTTTGTGGTGCTTTGTACATTTTTGGTGCTTCAGATTCAGGAATTTTAATTTTTTTTTTAATTTTAATAATATTTTTTTTAACATTAACAAATATAATGTAATATAAACTTAACCAGTAGGCTCAATCGTTACTCCACCTGAAACGAATGACGCTGTTTTCAATTAGTGAAAACTTTCATTGATAGCCGTATTTGACTTCCGAATAAATTTTGGAGATGCGACGTTGCCACACCGTGCGCAAAAAGTGTCGTGACAACTTTTCGTAAGAATTATTTCCGTCTAGCCCTCTTTCGTAACGCGCCATAAGGAACTTCGTTTCAATAGCAAAGTCATATAAAAAATAATGACTAAACAAGTAAAAATATTCATTTTAACAACACGTTGTACATTCTTTTCATGAATTTCAACCGCCGAATGATAAAAAAGGCTGAATCTAGTGAAATGAAGCTGCGTCTGTGTGTTTATGTAAATGACACGGTGGGTACCATCCTGCTGGCTCCTGAGTTAGCAGAATAAACCTGCAATAGCTAACTTGGAATACTTACCTTAGCGCAATAGATATAAAGTTGCTTTTCCAACATTTGTAGTTTACAGTCAATATGGGTATTTTGGCGTCAATATCAATTGAAAGTATCAAAGAAATCAAATTTTAAATAAACTCTAAATTTGACATTCTGATAAATACTTTTTGATACTTAAACTATAACTGTGAATAATCTTAAACGACTACTTATTTTATCACCAACTTTTAAATACATATAATAAAACGGTTGTAAATGCATATATTTAAAATGGGATATAAAGGCTTTTTTAATTTTAATTTTATTTTATTTATAAGAATATTATTAAAAATCCATAAAGAAAAATTTAAACCACAATAATTGATTATTATAGTTTCATTTAAATCCTCCTTTTTGTAATCGGAATAAATTCTCTTTATCTTCGTCTAAGTGTAAATAAGCAGTCAATTAAATAACGGACGTTTGAAGTAGGCTTTTATAGGTCAAAGAAGGCTTTTACCTTGTACTTACTGTTACTTACAGACATAGCGCGTGTCGGAGAGACGAACCTCTTAACACGCAGTATACTGAAGTTACGTTTGTTTTAACTCCGGTTTATTTTAACCTTTGACGGGTTTTTACGCGAATAATCGAATACGCGGAAAGACGAATACACGAATACGTGAATACACGAATACACGAATACGCGAATACGCGAATACACGAATACCCGAATACACGAATACGCGAATACGCGAATACGCGAATACACGAATACGCGAATACATGAATACGCGAACACACGAATACGCGAATATACAAATAAGCTATTTATTATATTAGCAGGATATTAATTTAATACAATTGTTACCTGACATTTCTTTATTTTTTATTGTGATATTGTGATGTTTCTCAAATATAATTAACATAATTACATAAATAAAAACACACACACACAACCTTACAAATAGTAAATTAAATCTAAGTCAGTGTCCGCGGAAGGTGCTTAAAATGCTGGCGGCAAAAAGCTATTTATATGCTTAATTTCGTAACTAGAAGTTGAAAAACACAAAACTTTCTATTTCGGCATTTCCCTTAATGCACCCCTGGCGAATGTTTCTTCATTTAATGCTAACCAGTTAATAAACAACTACCGTAATAACTTTCAAGACTTTCAACTTGATAAATAAGGAACTTTCCATAAAAACTTTCACCCCCTGTACAAAAACATAATACCATTATTTTTAATTTTACATAAACTATACATATTTCAATTTTCATTGCTAGAATCACAGAACAAAGAAGTTTCATACAATCATTTTTTATCCCGTTTCACCCTCTTAGGGGTGGAATTTCCAAAAATCCGTTCTTAGTACGCGTCTACATACACAAATACACCCTCCAAATTTCACACCCCTAGGATCAGCCGTTTGGGCTCTGCGTTGCGTTGTATAACTTGAATGAATGAATGAATGAGTCTATCGCACAACCTTATAAGAAATAATGTTGTGCGTTAGTTTTATTTAGCAGTAGTAGCAATCTTGAATGTACAGTGTTTTCTACTATTCTATAAGAATCTTTGTCCTGACTCATTCACTCATTCATTAATTCATTCATTCATCTGTAAGCAACGCAGAGCTCAAACGGCTGGTTCTAGGAGTATGAAATTTGAAAGTTTTAGGCATATTTTTAAAGCAGTAAGGCTGTCTAGTAACCAATATAAACTAATGACGCTCTCCCTGGTTCACTTGAGCAGTTCAGTAAGCCGGAAAACTGAATAATTTTCCACTTGATTTAGTCGAACAAAAACACTATAAGTTTTTGTATCTGGGTCAAGTTTCTGAGTAAATATTCAGTTTTTATTGAATTACTGTATTTTTCCTTTCTCTTTCTTGTATGAACTAAGTATTTAAGCTCTGGTGCCGAGAGTTTTCAAGCTGCCACAAATTCCTCTGGAACGGTTTACCAACGACTCTCCATAATTAAAATTGTAGCAGTGCGAACCGCGTTAATCCAGGACAACAAGAAGTTAATCCGGTATTAATAAGTATGCATATGTGATAATTCAAGATCTAACATAAATGTTCATAGGACATCTCAAAAACAAAAAAAAAACATACCAAATTGTTCTAAGATCATTTAATTATTATTATTTGGTAGAATTCGCAAAAAAAAGTAGGCAACAGTAAAAGCCACAAAGTGTTTAGCCAAAATGAAAAAAAATGTGATAGTCTGTGTCCGTCCAACTGTTATTGAGGTTACGTTTAATGTTTTTGTCAGAAATTTAAGTTTCACTATTTTTTTCTTTTATTAGTTAAATAGTGATTAGTATAATTATAAATAAAGAGGACTGACGCCCTGCAACACAGGCTCTCCCCGAGGCTCTCTCTCTCCCTGGGCCCATGTGACCCGGCATAGTCCTCGCAGATCTTAACAAGCTTGCGAACTGCGCTTATCGAGAGACCAAGCAGGACCATATCGTCAGCGTAACTTATATTACTAATGAAAGTTCCGTCTATTGAGCAGCCGACTCCAGCCCCGCCAAGCTCCTCGATGAGCCCGTTCACATAGAGGTTAAAAAGGCGCGGGGAAGATAATCCCCCCTGGCGCACCCCACATCGCAGCTTGTACGTATCGGAAACCTCACCCGCCCACCTAACTGCATTGTCTTGATTGTAGTACCAATACTCAAACAAACCTATAACTTTTTCCGGAGCGCTGGTTTGTCTTACTTGCGCCAGGGAACTTCATAGGACACCAAATCAAACGCTTTTGACAAGTCTAAAAAGCATGCGTAAATCGGCGTTTTTCTATCGGTATAGTACCGGACAGTGTGGCAGAGGATCGCAGTTTCCGTTGATAACCCAGGTCGGAAACCAAACTGGGAATCAATAAAAAAATAAAAACAATAAATTTCTACAAGAACTAAAAAAAAAGGGTGAACTACTGTTATCATTTAGGGGTATGGAAAATAAATAGTAGCCGATTCTCAGACCTACTAAATCTTATATATAAAATTTCCATGTCACAATGTTAGTTACCATACTCCTCCGAAATGGCTGGACCGATTTTTACCAAATTTTATATGCGTATTCAGTAAGTCTGAGAATCGGCTACTATCTATTTTTCGTACCCGTAAGTGAGGCAAAACAACGTTTGCCGGGTCAGCTAGTATGTGTATAAAATTACGCATTTTATACTAGAACATCACAATACATTTTACTATAATTACTAAAAACAAATTTTGATCACAACATAAACAACACAGAAAACAAAAGACTAACGACAGCTGTGTTCCCACAGACGGTGGAAGACCTGGAGGCGCAGTGCAAGAAGGCGGGCATCGAGATCGTGACGCGGCAGTCGTTCCTGTCGGAGCCGGCGGACGCCGTGCGCAACCTGCGCCGCCAGGACGCGCGCGTCATCGTCGGCCTCTTCTACGTGGTGGCGGCGCGCCGCGTGCTCTGCGAGCTCTACAAGCACCGGCTCTACGGCAAGTCGTACGTGTGGTTCTTCATCGGTGAGTGTCTTCTGCGTGGTGCCGCGCGCCGCGTGCTCTGCGAGCTCTACAAGCACCGGCTCTACGGCAAGTCGTACGTGTGGTTCTTCATCGGTGAGTGTCTTCTGCGTGGTGCCGCGCGCCGCGTGCAAAAACATACACACTCACTCACTTTTACCTCTATTTTATTAATGGGACATAAATAAACTAAAAAAATCTTTTTTATGTAAAACTTGAGAGGTGTCAATGGACACCCCGATGGAACGAAGTTCCTCACTGTCAGGATTCATTATTATTATTATTTTTTATTATTTACAAAAAACAGTATACATTCAACAAAAATAATCATCGTGACACCAAACTGTTCAATGCGAAATAGAAATGAAAATATCTGGCTTGCTTTCTATAAGAGAGAGAGAGAAAGATAGAGAGAGAGAGAGAAATAGAGAGAGAGAGAGAGATACAGAGAAACATGCGCACACCGCACAGCTTACAATACTCGTAGCTTACTATAGCAAAGAGTGTCGTGACAACTTTTCGTAAGATTTTTTTCCGTCTAGCGCCCTTTCATAACGCGCGATAAGGGACTTCGTTCCAAAAAAGGTTTTTTCTTATGTAAAAGCGTTTACGGCATACCGTTTCCAGTAAACAGTTAACTAGATCTGTGTAACCAGTATGATATTCAAGCTGTTCTATCTGTCATGATATAGAGGCTCTTTTATTAACTCTTAGCAGCCGTAACGGCCGTTAATAGGGGAATTTAAAATAACGTGTCGTTATAACGAGAGGCGTTAGAAGGCTTTATTGTCAGGCTTTATTAATGCTCGGAAATATGATATTAGGAGGAAGAATGCGTTATTAGTTAAATGTCAACACTGTTATTCTTAGAGTCAATCTTCTTCTAATATATAAAATGTCCATGTCACAATGTTAGTTACCGTACTCATCCGAAACGGCTTCACCGATTTTTATCAAATTTTATATGCGTTTTCAGTAGGTCTGAGAATCGACTACTATCTATTTTTTAAGGCAAAACAACATTTGCCGGGTCAGCTTGTAATTAAATATTAGTACACATTTTACACACGGCTGGTTAGCCCCATACTGAACCATTTCTAGTTTGTGTTATGGTTGCTAACACAACTGATATAATACATATACATACTAAAATACTTTACATCGATACATGTTTGACACCCAGACCGACAACCAACAAATTTTGTTTGTCATCAAAATGTTGGCCGTGCCAAGAATCAAACCTGGATCCCTCTGGTTGGCAGTCTGGCATGGTAGCCATTACGCCAACGGGGTATTAATTTTAATTTATAATAATTTCTTATGACCTAAGGCCAGGCTCTAGTGTCCTCAGTCATGGCTTAACAAACGCTTCTACTTAATCAAACAGCCAGGACCTACAATTTAATGTGTCATGCGAACCACGGTAACACCCAGACAAAAGTGCCACTTTTAAATTAATGTCTCGCTTAAATGACTTGTTATGTGTAAAAAGTTAACGAATCATAATAAAAAGCGAATGTGCCTAAAAATGCTGGCCGCATTGCCACGTTGGATGACGTTGCTTGATTTCTGACTGAATTCATTATTTTAATTTATGCATCGTTTAACACATGTCAGAAACCTTGTGGTCGGTTCAAAACTCTCGACACCAGAGCATAGCATATGAGTAAAGAAGATTAATTAGATTTTAATTTGAAAAAAATATAACATCGGGTTGGTGTTAATGTATTTATATATGTAGTATATCAGTTGTGTTAGCCACCATAATACTAACTAGATATGGTTCAGTATGGGGCTAACCAGCCCTGTGTGAAATTTGTCCTAATATTTAATCTACGATACTTTAAGAATCTTTGTCCAGACTAATTCATCTATAAGCAACGCAGAGCCCAAACGGCTGGTCCTAAGGTGTGAAATTTAAAGAGTGTATTTGTTTTAGTATGCAAACATGTACTAAGAAAAATTTTTTTTTGGAAATTCCATCCCTTAAGAGGGTAAAAAGGGGTAAACATGTTTGTATACATCTTTTTTGACTTTGTACTTCTAGCAATTAAATTTGGAATATGTCATATATATAGTTTATATAAAAAAAAAAAAAAATAATAGTCTCATTTTTACCAGGGGTGAACTAAAGGCTTATAATGGTGGTTAAACTTTGTATGGTAACTTCTTTATTTATCAATTTAAGGTCTTGAATGTTATTATGGTAGTAGGTTATTAATAGGCATCAAATAAAATTATGAATAAGAATGCCAAGGGTGCATTAAGGGAGATGCTATTGGGGTTGAAAGTTCAAACTGCAAGCAGGGGAGAGGGAGAGATTACACAAAAAAGCGACCTACACACAGGCGGAGCCGCGGGCAATAGCTAGTTATATATATTATTCTACTCGGTAAATGTTCTAAGTTTCAGAAAGCATTGTCGTGTATGAAGAATGATTGAGGTAATAAAGAGTTAGTGATAATTATATTAACCCGGTGCTATACGGGGTGGTTATATTCGTCCTTATTATGAAATATTGTGTTTTTTCTTGTTTTTTATTTGGTATATTTTTCTTTTTATACTTTGTTTTAATTTACAGTTGTGCTGCCTTTGTTTTTGTCTGTCCTTGTCGAATGGTACAATACGAGTATACATAGATAGAAATATTTTTAGTGTACTCTACTTAAAACGTAAAAACGGGACCCTATAACCTATTGACTCAGGCGTTACTTTGCGGAAATCCGTTGTAAATAGAAAACAAAATTAAAATTTAGTGTACTTCCGCTGTGATCTTACTGGAGGGTAGATTAGGGATTAGGTTTAGATTAGACTGGTGTGAGTTGTAGTGGAGGTGGAGGAACACACTTAATTTTTTTTAATATTTTAATTTTTCCTTTGCTTATCTTAATTTGGATTTCAGATCACAGCGGAAGTACACTAAATATTTAATTTTGTCTTCTATTTACGGGACCCTATTACTAAGAGTCCGCTGTCTGTCTGTCTCCAGGCTGTATCTCAGAAACCTTAATAACTAGAAAGCTGAAACTCTCACAAGATACGTTTTCGGATATTGTGGTCCTCATACACGTCAGTTTCCTCACGATGTTTTCATTCACCTTTAAATAATAAATAAATAAATATTAGGACACTTTTTACACACGGCTGGTTAACCCCAAACTGAACCATTTCTAGTTAGTATTATGGTTGCTAACACAACTAATATACTACATACACATATTTTATATAGATACATATTTAACACCCAGACCGACAGGCAGCAAATTTATTTCAGCACAAAGATGTTGGCCAGGCCGGAATCAAACCCGGAACCTTCTGATTGGCAGTCCGGAATGGTAACCATTACGCCAACGAGATCGTCTATACGTCAAATGTATGTGCTTAAGCAAAAGTACCCTAAAAATGTTTTAATTCCCCATGTTTATCGAACTAGAAACTTCAAACAGAAATAAAGAAAGCGAAATGAATAAAACATCATGAAATATCGTCGACAATATTAGAAGTGAGTTTAAAGACTTGATTACGTATTTCTTATTTCCTTCACAACGCAAGTCCCCGGGGCTCGCTCGGATTAATTAATTTTCGCAAAAAGGTTCCTCTGAGAGAAATCTCAGTTCTTGCAAGAACAGGCGACGATAAGAGCAAAATGTTAAATTTACAGTCGCTATAAATGGCAAATAATCGACGACCTCGTTGGCGTAAGGGTTACCATGCCGGACTGCCAATCAGAAGGTTCCGGGTTCGATTCCCGGTACGACCAACATCTTTGTGCTTAACTAAATTTGTTGACTGTGGGTCTGGGTGTTAAATATGTATCTATATAAAATATATATATTATGTATGTTTATTATGTAGTATATAAGTTGTGTTAGCAACCATAATACGAACTAGATATGGTTCAGTATGGGGTTAACCAGCCGTGTGTGAAATGTGTCCTTTTTTTATTTTTTATTTAATAATATTGAAAACCTAAAGAAGCTTTAAGCTTGGTGATCCAGCGAGGTAATGCCGCCAGCATTTTAGGCACCTTACCCGCGGACACTGACCTTAGGACTTTTATTTACTATTGGTAAGGTTTTTGTGTGTGTTTTTATTTATATAATTAGTTTTATTTGTAATTAGATCTTTGATTTTACGATAGATAGTGGTTTAATAGTTAGGTATTTATAATGAAAATCCTACAAATATAATAAACCCGAAAGTTTGTGTGTGTGTCATAAGATTACTGTAGATGTATCTGCCTATTCATAATAATTAATTAGGTACCTATGTTAGACGTCTATTTTTTTTAGATATGTAATAAATATTACAATTACTTTGTATGAAAATGTAACAAACTTTTATTAAATAAAAGTAACCAATTGTTTTATAAATGTTGCTGCTTCGTATGAGCCAAGTGGCCAAGCTCTGGTGTCGAGAGTTTTCAAGCCGCCCGAAAGCCTCTGAGTTTGCTTAACGACTGCTTGTGCCAAGACTAATAGCCGGGACCTACAATTTAACGTGTCATCCGACCCACGGAAAATGTCACTTCAACAACAGCAGTCTTGTGCATGGTCACCCATCCAAACACCGTCCGCATAGACAGTTGCTTAACTTCGATGATCGCGTCAGATCACCTTAGCTAGCCGAGCTACAGGCACTACTAAATATGTATAAGCAACTAGCGCTACGAGTTTCGTAGAGCTGCTACAAAGCTCGTAGCGGCGTAGCACTCGCTACGAAAGTGGGGCGTATTCAATAGGTTTTCGAGAGCGGCCCAATTTACCGGCGCTGCTCTTTCATTAATCTAATTGCATATTTTGGCTTCTCTTTTTCACTTTATTGGATCGAAATTGAAGTGAAAGCCTACTTTCAGAACTACCTTTCCAAATTCAGAAGGCTTTTGAACTATTTTGAATAATACATAAGCATGGGCAGACCACTATAGAAATGTGAGTGAGAAATTATAGAGTAGAAGGTTAGATATGGGCATGTGACGCGTAGAGAGGAGACGCATGTCACTAGGAGATGTATGGAAATGGTAGTGCAAGGAAGAAGACATTCAAAAAATTCAAAATTCAAAAATTCAAAATATTTTTATTCAATAAAAGCTGTTCATATTTTATTTTCCCTAACCCTCAAACTGGACTGAGCGCCCGTGTCATGGAGGTTAGTTCCTTCCAATGTCTTGAATAAGAGTGTCGTACATCATTTAATAGGACTAAAAATTCAAATATTTTTGGGACATGCTATACCATACTTATCCTAACAAAATCAATTATTAATTATTATTATTATATTATATTACATTATCATTTTATTATATTTACTACATTATAATTATTATCACTCTATTACATTCATCAAATTATATTATATGAAATTAAATTATATTATTATATTAATCAGCAGAAGGCGTCGTTAAAATAGGTACATTAAGAAACGAGTGCTAGTTAGTGCTTTAAATAAATGATTGGTAAATAATAGGGACTTACACTGTACTTACTCTATGGCTGAGAAATCTATTAATTCATATTAATTAAGTTCTATATTCATATTAACAGTCATGTATAAGTTAATTCAATTTAATAATGTTATATATATATATATATTATGATTTTGAAGGAGTGGACATGGATGGAGTGTGTGAATGAGGACATGAGAGAGAAAGGAGTGAGTGTAGAGACGACGGCTGATAGAGGAGAGTGGAAGAGGAAAAATTGCTGCCGACCCCACCTAGTGGGATAAGGCAAGGAAGAAGAAGAAAAGGGCAGCTCACTATACAAACTACAAATATATATATATATATATGTGTAAATATTATTCTTAGTTATGTTTAAATTTTAACCTCTCTAAATAAAACTATTAAAGTATTTTCCAAAAAAAAAAAATTATAATACTAATACAAAAAAAAATATTGACGTAAAGGTACAGGTCCACAATAATAATAACGAAGCTTCTGGTCTCGTGCTAGTCGTAAGACTGTGATACTATACTGTAGAATACATTGTTATTGTTATACAATAACCCTGTATGCATAGATAAATTGGATCGAGGCGCGATTTGACGTTTGTTTATGAATGCCAAATTACTAAATACTGATTTTGTTTTCGATTATTTCCATAAAAATCTTTGGAACACAATGAGTTGGTTTTATTTTTCCGGGTTCGATTCCCGGTAAAATCAACATCTTTGTGCTGAACTAAATTTGTTGGCTGTCGGTCTGGGTGTTAAATATGCATCGATATAAAATGTGTATGTATGTATATGTAGTATATCAGTTGTGTTAGCTACCATAATATGAACGAGAAATGGTTCAGTTCAGGTTAACCAGTCGTGTGTGAAATGAGTCCTAAAGTTTATTTAATTACTAGCTGACACGGCAAGCGATGTTTTAAGTACAGTTAAAAACAAGTTATCGAACGGGATAAAAAATGAATGAATTACTAAAATGACCATAAATAAATAGGTGTTGATGACAAAAAAGCAAATATTTAGGTTTGTGTGTATTTTTGATGTTACAATAAAAATCAAAAACAAAAAAATTACGTAAAAAAATGAAGGATGAACAATCCATATCACTTAGGGGTATGAAAAATAAGTAGTAGCCGACTCTCAGACCTACTGAAAACGCACATAAAATTTTGTAAAAATCGGTCAAACCTTTTCGGAGGAGTACGGTAACTAACATTGTGACATGGAAATTTTATATATTAGTTTATTATTTATTTATTTTATTGTCATTTACCCTGTATGCATATATATAAATGAGCGGAGGCGCGGTGCGGCGTTTGCTAATGAATGCCGAATTACTGAATACTGATTGTGTTTCTAATCAATTCTCATTACTGTTTACACTGTTTAGGAACATTTGCATTCCACTTGCGCTGTTAGCTGTTGTTGTTTACTTTTTATTCAGGGTTATATGAAAACTGTATTTATACAGAAAACCTTCTTTTTCGTATTTATCAAGTTACCTAGTTCTGGTGTCAAAAGCCAAGCCGCCCGAAGGTCTCTGACTTGGCTTAACGACTGCTTGTACTAAGACTAACAGCCGGAACCTACAATTTAACATGTTACCCGACCCACGGTAGCGCCCAGATGTAAATGCCATTTGAACAACAAACAAACAACGACAGTCTTGTGCATGGTCACCCATTCAAACACAGTCCAGATCGACCGTAGCTTAGCTCCGATGATCGCGTCAGATCACCTTAGCTAGCCGAGCGACAGGCGCTACAGCTATATGTAGCTGAAATCATGGATTAAAGTTTATACTTAACCACGGATTAATGCCTGTGTATTATACGGGATTAGCAGCTTCACTAAGCCTTACCTTTGATGCTACTTATAGTTCTGATTAATGTAACTCTGTCAGTTTTAGTCCAGATCAACTGTTTCTTTTAAACCCAGATTAACTGCTTTTTTTAAACCCAGATTAACTGCTTTTTTTAAACCCAGATTTACTGCTACTTGTAATCCAGACTCAATGCCACTTTTAGTCCAGATTAACTGTTTTTTTAAACCCAGATTTACTGTTTTTTTTTAATCCAGACTAACTGCCATTTTTAGTCCAGATTAATTGGCCACTTTTAGTCCAGATTAACTGTTTTTTTAAACCCAGATTTACTGTTTTTTTTTAATCCAGACTAACTGCCATTTTTAGTCCAGATTAATTGGCCACTTTTAGTCCAGATTAACTGTTTTATTTTTAAACCCAGATTTACTTCATTTTTAATCCAGACTAACTGCCAGTTTTAGTCTAGATTAACTGGCCACTTTTAGTCCAGATTAACTGTTTTTTTAAACCCAGGTTTACTGCTGCTAAAAGTAGCAGTTAATCTGGATAAAAATCCAGATTAACTGCTACTTTTAATCCCAGAGTTACGTAGTTCTCAGAGCAAAACTAGTATATTCGTAGAAAGTTCTGTCATTTCACCGGAAATACGTCAAAACAGAACTCAGCAGGTTATCAAGTTTCGGCGGAAAAGCCTTTTTCTATTTCCTGCGCAGATCAGTTTGGAAATGTAATAAAAAATATGGATAGGTTCGATTTAGTGTTATATAGAGTGCTGATATTCACAGTTTATATTATAAGGTCTAGAGTTTTCTAATGTAATTGCAATTACAGTGTAAACTCCATGTGACGTCACTCGATTTAACGACAAACTCTCTAAAGCATCGAAATCAATTGGCTTTAGTTTGTTCAGCTTGTATTCGATGAATGTTATACATTCTCTCCATTTAACGATTTCTATAACGCCATAAAATGCACAGTCGGTTGCTGTCCAGGCGAGCACTAGAGAATGTCTTACCACCAAGCTATGCATTCCTCACAACGTTTTTTTTTGTTATCAAAAATTCAAGCTCATTGGCTGGGATGGATTCCACGATCTTCTAGATGACGGGGCAGCCGCAAGTCCAACTGAGCCGCCATGGCTTGAACACACACACATACTAACACATTAAAAATCACGCAATATCGCATGAAACAATGCATCTCCGTATAAGTAAATATGTATGTATGTACATGTAGTATATCACTTGTGTTAGCAACCATAATACGAACTAGAAATGGTTCAGTATGGGGTTAACCAGCGTGTGAAATGTGTCCTAATAAGTAAAAAAACTTATTAAGGCTCAGTTATGGCATGAAAGTTTATCTTAATGTGAAATTTTGACATACTAACCACCCGAGCAAACATGCCGATTACGACCCCCCTCTAACGTAACTGTAGGGCCAGGGGGGAGGGTTCCCCCCTCTCCCCGCGCGGTGTGTCGGCTCCCTTTGAAGTCCACATTCCTCGCGTCGGCACTTTGTCGCATGATGTAAACAATGCCGCCCTTCCGCGACCCGGTGCAACCACACTACCACTCTTCTTCTTCTTAACATAGCTTCTTATTCTTCTTCTCCATAATATAGCTTATTCTTTTTTGTAAAAAAAGTAAATGACTTTAAAGAAAATCACAATTATAACTTCTATTCAGAAACTTATTGATGTAGTGACTTTTTATAATTAATTTTAATAACTTTTATATTCATTCATTTTCAGCCCTCTATCGCCCACTGCTGAGCATAGGCCTCCCTTAGTGTAGTATAGGGTAGCACAAGACCGAGACGATTGGCGTTCGTCTCGATCTTGTGCTACCCTCATCCAACTTTGTATAATATCATTATGATTAATGTTCTAAACAAATGGATACGACAACCTAGCAACACTATATTTTGTTCGAATAATTGTTAATTGTAATAATTGTTGGCCAACGATGCAGGTTAAAAAAAATGATAGAACTAGAGACTAACTCCAAAGTCGAGAATTTTCAACGGCAGTCAAACCAAATGTTTAGCCTAACAGCCGGTCCTAAAATAAAACGTGTAATTCGATGTATGGAAGCGCACAAATAAATGTCACGTTGTTGTCCAATTTCTAGCAAAAGCACTTCTTCACTTCAACATTGAATACAACTAAATAAACTTGCTATGACTTCATTACAAGCCAGTAATAGAACTGAGTAGAACTGATAATTAATATAAACTCTAATATTATTTGAAAAAAAATAGGCCTGATTGTCACCTCTAGTCGCAGTGTGACGCCACCCTTATGACTTTGTCAAGCCGCATTACTGTGTGAAGTATCCCCCGCATTAAACTACACGCTATTATTATTAAATTGTTTCAAATATAATTATGACTAGCGGATTTGCACGGGTTATAAAATAAACAGGCTTTAATTCTAAGTTGCAAGGAGAAACAAAATATAGTCTACTAGCTGACCCGGCAAACGTTGTTTTGCCTTATAAATTCTAACATTTTATGGTTCTATCTTTTGTAGTTTAGGCAGCGTACGCAAAATAAGTGGCTTCTTTGGTTGATTTTTTTTCAGTTTATGTCCGAAAAATCCAAATATCTTACGGAACCCTATTTTTTTCCAAAATAAAATATAGTCTTATGTTACTCGTGGATAATATAGCTTTCGTATGGTGAAAGAATTTTTAAAAGCGGTCCAGTAGTTTTTGAGCCTATTCATTACAAACAAACAAACAAAGTTTTCCTCTTTATCTTGTAGTGTAGATGTTACTCGGGGATAATGTAGCTTCCCAACGGTGAAAGTATTTTTCAAATTGCGCCAGTAGTTTTGAGAGCCTACTTGCGTCAAACATATAGACTAGCTGACTCGGCAAACGTTGTATTGCCGTATAAATTAATTCTATTAATAAAAAAAATAAGGGTTAACAACCCTTATCACTTAGGGATATGAATAATAGATAGTAGCCGATTCTCAGACCCACTGAATACGCATATAAAATTAGGTAAAAATCGGTCAAGCCGTTTCGGAGGAGTACGGTAACTAACATTGTGACATGGACATTTTATATACATATAAGATAGATAAATCTGGTTAGCACCAAAATAAGCTTACCTTGTTTTAAATTTTTTATTGTTTATGATTTATACTTAAATTGCGATTTCGAGAATTTTCCCTTATCTTCGAAAGTTTTATTACAGCAAAACACAGTTATACTTAAAATGTTGTATAAAAATACACAATTTCGAGCAATTTATTCTTCAAAACTGTATACATATATCATTTAGAAATCCAAACAAAGCAGAGACAGAGAGTAATATGAATTGTTTCAAAGACGATTTGTTGCGGCGCGCGGAGTCTCACAATCTTAAACGAAAAAAAACATAAAACTTATTTTATTGGTTCACAACAATTCGCGGAAAAAGCCGGGCCGCGAATCTGTCAACTATGTACCTACAGTAATAGAAGAAACCTCTTCTTCTTCCCTGCCTTATCCCACTAGGTGGGGTCGGCAGCAAATTTTCCTCTTCCACTCTCCTCTATCAGACGTCATCTCCACACTCACTCCTTTCTCTCTCATGTCCTCATTCACACACTCCATCCATGTCTTCTTCGGTCGGCCTCTTGCTCTTCTTCCTTGCACTACCATTTCCATACATCTCCTAGTGACATGCATCTCCTCTCTACGCGTCACATGCCCATACCACGCTAACCTTCCACTCTTTAATTTTATATGTTCACTCTAAAAGTGACCTACACGTTCTTTATTATTGCAAAATTCTGTGTCTGAAATAAATGTGTTCTTTCTTTCTTTCTTTCTTTCTAAAATTGCAAGATTTTACCCGTATAATATACACCAATGTAATCTCAAGCCAATACTAAAATTAGCATCAAGATCAGACGAATAGTCATAAAAATAAATAGCATAATTCGTTTTGCAAAACATAAAATATTGCATTACATACCTTGTGCAACACATTTCCTTAGCAATCCAAAGAGGCAATGCGGGCACGCTTGGGCGTGTGGCTTAGTATTATCTTTTTACATTTTGGTTTTGTTATTTTTTTTTAAGTTTACAAAATTTTCGTTTTTACTATGCTTTGTAAATATTTTTCACTTTATTATTCTTAAGTTATGTTTAACTTTATTTTTATCATTATCTACTACTAGTTTTGTTTTAATTAAACATAAATAAAAGACAAATTGTATGCACATAAAACATAAACATCATTTCGCCATAAACACAATATATCGGTCTCGCGGGTTAAACCACACATTACACACAAAACAAATCACACACACATATAAATATATAAATACACAAAACATATAGCAGAGAGTGCGGGTCCCAACAAATAACAAAAGGAAACGAATGCGAAGAAGATAAATAACGGTGGAAAGATATAAATAGGAGACAATCCCACAGTCTTGACACACAATGTAAATAATTGGTTGTGGATATGAAAATGCTTTATTTGTTGCGGGGTTTTCTATATATCGGGTATTTCCATACGATGTATATTTATATATTATAATAAAAATATGTAAATAATTAGATATTTATATAATAATAAAAAAAAAATATAAATGAGTTTACTTTGCTTTGTAAATATTATTCTTAAACTATGTTTAAATATATTTTTATCACCGCTTGTAAAATATTAAATATAAATAGATACATTTCGTATTAAATTATATAATGAAGCATTTAGAGGAATAAGATAAGATATTATTATTTGCAATTTACAAATGACTGCGGAAATGAATAAAAAATACTACTTATTACGCATGAATATCGATTCTGCAAGTTCCATATTCATATATTTGCTTAAATTATAAAATGGATTATTTTCACAAAACTCTTTATTTTCTGTTTAAACATACTACTACGAGGGTGAATCAAAAAATTCTTGGAATCAATATTAAAAAATGCAAAGATTTAAATAATAATATTTTATTTTTCTACATAATCTCCCTGCAATGCAATGCATTTAGAATAACGCGTTTCTAACTTCCTTATTCCTTGTGAAAAAAAATATTTTCTTGACTCTCGAAAAAGTCCTCTACGGCAGCTATAACCGCGTCATTATCGTGAAATTTTGTTCCACGAATTTCCTCTTTTAATTTTGGAAATAAGTGAAAATCACTTGGGGCTAAGTCCGGAGAATATGGTGGGTGGTCAAGGAGATTGAAGCCAGCACAGCGGATTGCGTTGAGCGCAACTTCCGATCGATGAGCTGGAGCGTTATCTTGAAGGAACAACACGCCCAACGACAGTTTTCCACGACGTTTTTCTTTAATTGCTTCACGCACTTTCGGGATTAAATTTGCATAATAGGGTCCAGTAATCGTCTGGCCTTTTGGCATGTAATCAATAAAAAGGATTCCTTCACTATCCCAGAACACAGAGGCCATAACTTTGCCAGCGGTAGGAGCAACTCGAAATTTCTTAATGGATGGAGAGGATGGTCGTTTCCAAGACATGCTTTGTCTTTTAGTTTCAGGATTAAAATGGATTGGACCCACGTTTCATCCATGGTGACAAGACGACGGCAAAAATTATCCAAATCACGCTGGAACATTTCGAGATTACGCTTGGAAATTTCCAAATGTCGCTTTTTGTTTTCGTCGGTTAACATTCGTGGCACCCATCTTGCAGACACTTTTTTGAACCCCAGCGAATCAATTAAAATTGGTTGAACGCTACCAAAAGATATCTTTAGGATCTCAACTATATGTTTTATAGTCATTCTTCTGTCTTCCAAAACCAGATTCTCAACCTTTTTGACATTTTCTTCTGTAACGGAGGTTGAAGGCCGCCCAGAACGCGGGTCATCTTTACAGCTTGATCTACCTCTTTTAAATTCAGCCACCCAGTACGCAACCGTAGAATAGGGTACAACATCACCCCCTAATGTCTGCTGAATGTCCAAAAAAATTTCCTTCGTAGACATTTTTTTCAAACTGAGATATTTTATCACCGCACGTAACTCACTTTTATCCATAATTTTAACTTTTTAGGAACTCGTTGTACAAAAAAAATTTATTACAAGCGAACGAACTGACAAAAACAAGTGACAGTCTGCATAAATATAGTGTGATATACACTCTTTTATTTGAATATCAAACTTGATCCAAAAAAGTTTCATATATATGCACTTCTAAGAACTTTTTGATTCACCCTCGTATTAAGATTTGTTGTTCTCTGGTAACTTGTTGTACATTCATATTTTTGTATAACATCCCTGTTTCTATAGTTTAGCTAGTTTAGGTACATTCATTTAGTTTATATCATGAATCATAATTTATTTTGCACTAACAAAAAAAAATATACTTTCTCTGTATATATTCTTACAATACCAAAAATAATTTCACAATGAAAATTAATTCTAAAGTAAAATAAAGCGCGTTTAAATTTGATTTTCATGAAATTGGTTCAGCGATTAATTAAAACGTATACTGAGGTTAATTCATATCCGTTCGCCAATGGTTCCAAAATGTCGTCGATAATATTATTTGTAATAGAATGAAATACTTTTTAAGTACTAATCTATTCAACTTTCTATTATATTAAGTGTTAATTTCTTGTTTATAAAAGCAAATATGGCTCAGTGGGACTAGGTCTGATTTGACAGTTTGACAACCTCTGCTTCGATCCCGGCCCTACACCAATGACTTGTTTTTCAAGTTATGTGTGGATTTGCACTCGCTTTACGGTGAAGGCAAACATCGTGAGGAAACCGACATGTTTGAGGACCGCAATACCCGAAAAAATGCTGCTTTTTCTTAAAAATATTATAAACATGCTTTCTAACTACATACTTAATTAATTTAATCTATTATACGATGTAAATTATCTGCAAGTGTATCAGTAAATGGACTCATAACTTATAATAGTAATTTTGTACCAATCAGTAAATAAACTTATCACTTATTATGGTAATATTGTACCAATCAGTAAATAAACTTATCACTTATTATGGTAATATTGTACCAATCAGTAAATAAACTTATCACTTATTATGGCAATATTGTACCAATCAGTAAATAAACTTATCACTTATTATGGTAATATTGTACCAATCAGTAAATAAACTTATCACTTATTATAGTAATTATGTACCAATCAGTAAATAAACTTATCACTTATTATAGTAATTATGTACCAATCAGTAAATAAACTTATTACTTATTATAGTAATTTTGTACCAATCAGTAAATAAACTTATCACTTATTATGGTAATATTGTACCAATCAGTAAATAAACTTATCACTTATTTTGGTAATATTGTACCAATCAGTAAATAAATTGCGGATATATTTGTCGCAGGTTGGTACGAGGACAACTGGTTCGAGACGAACCTGGAGCGCGAGGGCATCGAGTGCACGGTGGAGCAGATGCGGGAGGCTGCCGAGGGACACCTCACCACGGAAGCGCTCATGTGGAACCAGAACTCCAACCAGACCACCATCTCCGGGATGACCTCGGAGGACTTCCGGTTAGTACTCCTGGACCTGGGTACCTGTATACTGGTTTGCCTCTTAATTATACTTAAAAGTTTTTTTTTTCTTAAACTATACTGTCCCGCTGGGCAAATGTTATTCTTATTTTATATTTTTGACGTGACAACGTCTTAAATTAGGTTGCGGCTGGGAGTCACTTATGAAAAAGTGTAACGCCCGGTAACGTTACGATGAGTCACCGAACGAGAGAGAGGCCCGCCGAATGCCTTGCGTCTCTCTCCCACTCAACTATGATCGGTCGCAGCACGCGGCAGACTTTGTCACGTAAAATCTTCGCCCGTAAAACCGACTTTACAGGCAACCATTTTTTTTATTTAATTTGTACGTGAAATTGGTGTTAAACAATACCTGAAATAAATGCTTATTATTATTATTATTAAATGTCTCCCCCAACTCCCTACACGAATCCCGGTCGACATAATAATATGTTAAATTATATTTTTTTATTTTATACAAACGTTTATTGACTAAACTAGAAGTAATGATAAAAATAAATTTAAACATATGTACGGGTAACATAATAATAATATTTACAAAGCATATTAAAAACAGTTAAATTGAAGTATTTTATCTAAAATACTCTAGAATAATCCTACTAATAGATTTGTGAGTGTGTATGTGTGTGTTTGTGCTTGACGCTGAAACGGCTGAACCGATTTTTATGAAATTTGATGTTAGACTTTGGATTGATATAGGCTGCTTTTTATCTCGATAATAATTGTAGTTCCCGTAGGATACGCAAATAACTTCAAAATCTATGTTACTCCTTCACGCTCCAACGGCTTGACTAAGCAACAAAAATTAAGTATTTTTTGTAGAATCGTGTTTCATCAAACAAAGATAAGAATCCCGTCATTTGAACCTTGTTTGGAGATTAAATATCAACCTTAAAAAAAATCGTTCCCAAAATATCTTAACAAAAGCTTTCAAAACGTCACGTTTTCTTTTATGATATCGCGAACTCAGCAAGCCGGAATAGTCAGATATGTCTGTTTGTTACATTCTTTCCATTCAGAGCCATCACATAACCTTTTATCTTGGCGGGGCTACCATGATTTCATACTCATTCAATACGTATTCCATACGTACTCCATAGTTATTGGTGTCGATTCAGCGACACACACGACTAATCTAAATTTAAAGAAGCCCCGTCTCTTTTCATCTTAGGTGGCCAGAAAGAGACGGCACGTTCTGAACCACATACAAAACAACTAAAATCACGTCAAATATGAAAAATGTAAGCGATTTTAGAGCGCACCCAATTGTATCAGCTCTAAATCTGACGTGTTTGACGTGATTTTAGATGTTTTGTCTATGGTTTAGATCGTACCATCTCTTTTTGGTCATTTATGACGAAAGAGATAGAGCTACTTTAAATTTAGTTTAGTCGTGTGTGCCGCTGAATTGCCACTATTGAATGACTCATTGAAACTGTTTAATAAACTACCAAGACTACCAAAACTAAAGTTGTATTCAAAAATCAAATTGTTTATTAACCTAACGGCATCGCACCGTTCTGGGCAAGTCAATTCACAATTATTTATTACTAAAACTTAATTTACATACACATACATTCATGACAAATAACATATAACTTAAAATATGACATAATATATATAAGATACACACATATGATACTAATAATAATAACGCTATTTATATAATCCATTGGAATCGTTCAAAATTATAATACAAAAAATTATGAGACTTTTATACGAGAAGGAAGATTCTGTAATTGTTCTGTTTATTAAAATTCTATTGCTCGACAAGACGCTGTATACGGTTAAAAGAGTATTTGGAAAATAACTATAGTAACTTGGCTTTTGGAGATGGTCCTGTGTCTGTACATGCCAAATAATTTCACAGTTTGATTTCAATGCTTATATATTTTTTTTTTCATAATTATTTTCGCCCCTATACAGCGCGTTTTATTTATGTTATTTTTTGACGAATTGTAACAAAGTATACATGTTTACGCGCTTACAGTAAGAAAGCGCTACTATGTTGTTATTATTGTTTCAATAAATCTATCTATCTATCTACTTTCGATTTGACTTTATTCGACAACCTCATTGGCGTAATGGTTACCATGCCAGACTGCCAACCAGAGGATCTCGGGTTTGGTTTCCGGCACGTCCAACATATTTGTGAAGAACTAAATTTGTTGGGTCAAATATGTAACGGTATAAAGTATGCATGTATGTATATGTATGTAGTATATCAGTTGTGTTAGCAACCATAATATAAACTAGAAATGGTTTAGTATGGGGCTAACCAGCCCACAATGTGTGTGAAATGTGTCTTATTATTTATTATTTACTTATTCCACACTTATTACTGAGTCGCTGTGTGACACTTGTACTGTAGCTCTGCAAGTATGTCTCGTCGGGACAACATTGGTCTGCAATCCGCGACACCCCGGATCGATTCCGGTCCTGCACCTGAGATTTGTTTTTCTAGTTACGTGTGGAATTTGCTTTCACCGTTGTTAATGGTGAATGAAAACATCTGGAAGAGGACATTTTTTTAATTCGGTTAAATATAAAATACTGCATTATATATGCACACGTTGCAGAATAAAGACAGAATAAGTATGGATTAGGTAAAGATTAGGTTTTCGTGGTAGGGCCCACACAATAAGGTTAAACAGCCCTTTAATGCGCGGAACACCTATTCCGGAACTTGATATTTAGAATTACTTTTATACAAACGTCTGAGATTGTTAGGGCAAGGGGGTTAAATCACAAATCTTGTTGTACAACTAAACCATTTCTATTTCGTATTATGGTTGCTAAAACAACTGATATACTACATATACATATATACACACTATATATTACCTTAATATATATAAATCTCGTGTCACAATGTTTGTCCTCAATGGACTCCTAAACCACTTTACCGATTATAATAAAATTCGCACACCATGTGCAGTTTGATCCAACTTGAGAGATAGGATAGTTTAAATCTCAAATTATAGTCGCAATTTTAATTTATTGCTAATTATTGTCTGTTATTATATGACAGTCACAATTATCTGTTAACTCCAAATGATTCTAACAGATGTCGATACCTTTCGACTGGGTTGAGTAAGTAATCAATAGATGGCGCTGCTGTGGTAAATCTACGAACGTGTCATATAAGCTACACTATCTATTTTTCATACCCCTAAGTGAGGCAAAACAACTTTTGCCGGGTCAGCTAGTAAACTTATAAGCCTCCGTTTCGCTCGCAAGGGGTTAATCGGTCCGTTAGCAGGAAAGCGATAAGGGAAATGGCGACGGTTAAACGGAGGTTTATCTTTACCGGAATGTCTACCTGTTACGTTAACTAGCTTGTTGACAACCTATACGCGGTTTTATGAGGCTATCTTTCTTTTTGCCAGAGTTCTTTATTCTTTGGGGTTCCGTACCTAAAAGGCAAAAACGGGACCCTATTACTAAGCCTCCGCTGTCAGTCTGTCTGTCTCCAGGCTCTATCTCAGAAACCGTGATTGCTAGAAAGCTGAAACTTTCACAAGATATGTATTTCCCGTGCTGCTATAACAACAAATACAAAAAATAAAGAAATGAAAAATACTAAGGGGGTCTCAATACAATAAACGTGTTTTTTTCGCTATATATCAATAATAGTAGCATGTTGCTATAGTGGCCGGCAAATAACTTGAGCAAAAGTCGACGTAGAGGGGGTAAGTCCGCGCATGTACACTTCCGGACATATTTTATTGGTCATTGTTGATACCAATAGAAACATAAAAAAAATAATATTGTGAAACATTATTCTTAAAAACAAAATTTATATGCAAAAAATATTAATTTTACAACATGAAATTATTAAACAATTACAATTTAATCTTGAGGAAGAAACGATACTCCTTCTACTAGGTCGAAACTAGCAGAAGCACTAGTACTGGGGGTCAATAAATCATTAGCATCGTCGCTGCCATCATCTTCATCATCATCTGAGGTATCATCTACTTCCGTGTCATCACTATCTTCATTATTCACGATTATAAATTGGTCAGTGACCAAATCTACGATATGGTCAGTCTTGATGTATTCTGCTTCGATATCTTTGACTTTTTGGCTTAATTTATTCCATTCTTGTGCACCCATTAAGGAAACCTTTTCTTTCACTAACTCCATGACTTTTTGAACATTCCATTTCACATTTTTGCTTCTTAACTCGAAATAGGCTATTCAAACTGCACGCAAGTGTAATCGATGCCAGTACAGATGCTAGCGGGACGTATGTTCGGCGCGGGGGACAGCGGCAAACTGCCCCCTTACTTCGACCTAACAAGCGAACTAACACGCCGACCAAGTCGCTCCAATATGCGGCAACATTCTATGGTGACAACAAAGGGATTTGATGTTGGCGTATTGGAGCGACTTGGTAGCTAAATTGGAGCGAGTTGGTGGTTGAATTGGAGGCGAGTGAGTCGTACGTTCCAGATTTATAATAAATTTTATAAGTTATTGAGCATTCAGTGTGTGCAACCTTTTTGCATGTAATAAATAATTTATTATGATTTTCTCAACTCTAAAAAATAATATTGTGTCAAATCAGAGTTGCCAGAAGTACGAGAAATTACAAAATTAGTTAAAATTAAATTAAAATTAGTAGTCAGTACGAGATTCAAGATTAACAAAAATCTCTACACTTTTTTATGAGATTTTACAATGACGACTTCTTTCGCATACCTTTATCACAGATACAGTAAATGGTACATTATTAGCTTCCGAAAGCGATATAGGCCCAAATCGCTTAGGCAATTGCGTACATTTCGAACCATCAATAGAAATGTACGTCAGAATAACAGCTGAAATGATATACTCTAAAAATAAAGATTATTTTACTAACATCCCTGATATCGAATATAATTAATAAAAATTATTATATAATATGAATTTTAATTCTTTTCTTTCAATTGAACAACCCCAAGCAAAGAATATGACTACACAAGTTACTTAGTACAGTAAATAAATAGCATTGATTTTATTAGAGTTTCTTGAAATGTATGCATTTACGAGATTATCCGTTGAAATTACAAGATATTTTAGCAACCTTGGTAACAGTAAAAATTATTGTCATCTGGCAACCCTGTACCAAACTCATGGAATGTCAATCGTGCATATAATTGTTTGTTTTGTTCCGTATTTGAATTCGATATCTTTAGTAAATCCGCAATTCATACCAAGAAATTGCTCTTAACTTGTATAAAACGCAATAATTCTTACATGGAAGTTTTTTTTTTCGACAATAAAGTTGGCCTTGTTGTGGTTTTCAACGCTTGAAGCTCAAGTTACAACAAATACGTCATAATTATACATATATAATTTCATCGGCAGTGTTATTTTAAAAAGTAACTATAGCGAAATGTAGTGCTTGTGCCAAGTTTGTGTCTTCAACGGGACTCGTAAAGTGCAACGATTGTGAATGTGTTTATCATAAACATTTCCTCAAGGTCAAGAACACAATTACAAGCCTGTGGAGATGCGAGAAGTGCGTAGCGAAAAATATTGAAACAAATGATAAATCTCCGACATACATTGATCCCGAACCAATGCCTGGCACTTCCTGTGGGTCTTCACTTTAGTTACCATCTGCCACCTCGGTTTTGTCAGATTCAACGGTACACCAACTTATCAATGAGATGAGATCATTTCGAACCTGTATGCAAAAATTTAGTGCAGAGATAGCTGAATTCCGTATGGAATTTGATAAACTTCGATCTAATCAAAATTCAATGCAACCAGAGCTTGAAACTTGTGTCTACAATGTAAATTTCTTAGACGATCAAGCCAATGAATTAGAAAAAAGATTGAGCGATATTGAAGAATCTGTAAGACATACGTGTAGTGATGCTGTCCTGGCGAGTCTCGATCAATTGAAATGTGAGGCTGTTGCCAGCCGTTTGGCGCCGGCGACCTGGGCCTCCCGCCCGAGACGGTGGCTAAGCGGGTCTATTTTAATGAAAGGCTGACCAAATACAACAAACAACTTTTTATAAGGCCAAACAGGAAAAAAATAAGACTAAATTATAAATATATATGGACACAACATGGCAAAATACTATTAAGAAAAAATGAAAGTGGAAAAGTTTTTCATGTAAGACGGGACAATGATATTCTTCATGTTTTTAATTAATATTATAAATTTTCAGACATACATACTAACTCGTTGTGCTTATAAATTAACACTTTAATTATAATGTTTAGGACCTAGATCCTACACAAGAAATTAAGCCTACTTTTTATTTTATACTTATTACCAACCGATTAAAGTAGCTATTTAACATATTTTTAATATATGTTTGTCTATAGATACCTGACATTTAATATAGAATAATTTTTAACTATTAAGGATTGAATGGCGGGTGTAAGCTGTGTGCTTGCACTCACTGCAGCCTAGCAATGACAAATGTATGTTATCCGTGCCGTTATTTGCTATAATAATAAAATTGTTATCATTTTATTATTAAAACTGTTGATTAGTTATTTCTACTGCTGTATTGATTAACCATGTGGTTTCTGTACTAATATAATAGAACTAAAGAAAATATGTATATAATAAATATGTATATTTAAATGTGTAAATCTTTTGTTAAATCTCATTGCCTTATTTTACATTGTAATTATGATGTTGAAATATTTTATTTATCTTTATTCAGAACTTAATATAAGATGGTCTCTACTGATTTTGCTTAGTTTTGAAGTTATTACCATGTGCTTATATAATAGTGTACTACCTATATTTATGTGACTAATTAATGGGTATAAAGGAGCAGGTTGAAAACCAGCGCTGGAGTACCAAGTGTACTTTCAGCACATGCTGAACCTGCTCCTTTAGTGCACATACACAATACACAAGTCATTTTGTATGTCAAACTCAGAAGTCTGTGCACAATAAACAATTTTTCTTTCTCTCTTTCTAATTGCACCAATATCAATTTATTTATTGTATTACAACATATACCTACCTAATAATGTTGAGTATTAAATAATTTGTAAAAAATTGTGCCATTTAAATAATATAGATATATTCTACTAGTACTTGTTACATCATAATATATCTGTTAGGTTTGTAATCTTAGCTTAAAACCATTGTTAGTAATATTAATTTGTCTTTGGCAATATGTATTGGATATATTGGAAGTGATAAATAAAAACATTTTCTATTTTTGTATTTCATTTACTATTTCCTGCAGTCTAGAAAGATAGAAGACACCAGATCAAGTGGAAGGTGAAGATCTAGTTGGAACAGGTCTGCCTCTACTTAGCAAGGGACAAATGTGCCCGAGGATGGACAATGCATATCCTCAGACTACAGGAATAAAGCCTTTTTTCCTTTAGTCTGAGTGCATATCTTGAAGCGATCGCAAGTGCGTTGAAAACTTCGTGAAATGAGTATTGTAATTACTAGTAAAAGGTGGTTACGTGGCAGCGGCGTCACAATAGAGTACTGAATATAAATAATCATCTTTGTTGTTGTCATCATGTTACATACTGAGTACCCCAATCGGGGCACACTATTTTTTTGTTCTTAGTTATTATTTTATCTTTAGTTTTAAGTTTGTGTCCAATAAAGTATTACTAGTGCCGCTGCTTCACCAATATTTAGATAACTAATAGGTACCTACCTAGTTACTTTTACTTACTTTTTGAAACAATAAAACGCTCTGTCTAATAGGTTGTATGGCGAAATAAAAAGGTTTCAATTAGGAGCGAAATAACTGAACTCAATTTTCGTTAATTTATATAATTTCAATTCGACTTAAGTATGTATGTAATACAATTATATTTATTTACAAATTATTCCAGTCACATGCTATGGTAGTGGAAGATGGCTTCGTACATACATGAAATCACAATAACAAAATCATTGATTTTTTTCTCTGTATCCTTCTCTGTTTTACTTTGATTGTCTGCTTGTATACTTCATATTATTATACTTAGGTATATTATTATATTCAATACTTAGGTATTGAAGTAATTTTATTATTTTTTAGAAACTACGTATGTAAAGTAACTTTAATAATAAACACAGTTGACATGTGTTTGAAATTTTGACAACAGCTGCAGACTTTTTAATTATGTTCCACTTCCAGTTTGGTGTTTTAGTAAATTACATTTGTAGCATAAATGAAAGAGGTTGGTTTGTTTTTCACAGAAGTTGTCGAACAGTGTACAATAAAAGCACAATAAACAATAAAATTAATCATGGGAAAAAGTCTAAACTTTATAAATAATTTAGCGCTTGTTATTACTGAGTTTTATTTGGTCTAGATAGCCTGAAAACAAAAAAGCGGAAAAAGAGGTTATTCAAATAAAAAAAAAATAAGTGACACAAATAATATTTATTGGTATTTCACATCTCTAATCCCAGCGAATTATCAGCGACTTATCAGCGATTTAACCGTGGATGGTCGAAGTAAGGGGGCTGATCGGCCAATCGCGGGGCCGCGTGCCGACAGAATGCCCCCGCGCACCTCTCCTACCACCAATGATACCTTAAAATCGTCTACTGCGGACTCAAGGTCATTGCTCAAGATGTTTGCCGAATATTATACACTAAAATTACTACACCTAAAATTTTCACTGAATGTATAAATGTACATAACCTTTAAAATTAAATTATAAAAATTAAAAAAGTATATATATTTGAGGGGGCTTCCATACGACAATGGTACGGAATCCTTCATGCGCGAGCCCAACTCGTTCTTGGACAATTTTTTACCTTGAAGGTACGGAACCCTAAAAATCATACAGTCGAATTGCGGACCTTCCTTTTTAACGTCGATTAAAGGTACCAGAATCCTTTATACGTTCTAGAAACTATTTTTCACAGACTAACAGTTTACGATTTAACGCTAAAACTGAAAATTCAATTTTTGACCCTTAACTTGGTCAGTCGCGTCAAATCACCCTAGTCAGCTGCGCAACGAACAATACGATAAAAAATTACGATTACATAATAAAATGTGTGCTAGCGTGATCAAATTGTGATATACCGTGATACGTTCCCCAAACTCCCTCGTGAAGAAAAGAGGTTTATTGTCGGCACAACAAATGCTACAAAGAATCTATTCAGCAGCGATCAAAGAGCGTTTGTAGCGGGAGAGTTGAGACTCGCTTTGAAAAGGAATTACTGAATATCACCGGTGATTATGTTGCCAGAATACGCCAGATGTTTACGTGTTTGTCTCGAAATGTTTTGATGTTTTTGTGATGAAATTATGGCGTGAAGAGCGAACACCTTTTTGGAAGATTTAAAAATACTCTCATAGAATTGGTTTTCATATTAAAATAATGTTTTAACTGAAAAGGAATTACTGAATATCACCGGTGATTATGTTGAAATTCGCCAGATGTTTACGTATTTGTCTGGTTTTTTTTTTGATGTTTTTGTTGGGAAATTATGGCGTGAAGAGGAAATAATTGTATGGGAGATGCGAGATACTTTTTTATGAGTAATTATCATATTAAAATAACGTTGTAATTGAAAAGGAATTACTGAATATCACCAGTGATAACTTTGACATATTCAGGCAGGTATTTACGTATTTGTCTGGAAATGTTTTGATGTTTTTGTGAGGAAATTGTGGAGCGAATAGATTTGTTTTTTTTTTATATGAATACATATCATATTAAAAAAAAATTGTAATTGAAAGGGAATTACTGAATATCAGCGGTGATTATGTTGCCAGAATTTGGCAGATGTTAAGGTATTATTTGTCTGGAAATGCCTACAGCCGGGATCGAACAAGAGCCGTCAGATTGAAAAGCAGACTTGATTCCAAGCCACAATCGCATGTAGATAACAAAAGACATAAGGCGAAGTTAAGGGCAAATCTTGATTTCACAATTTTTTTCGCTATAAATCGTAAACAGTATAAAAAGCTGAAAAATAGTTTATAAAACCACTCTAAGAATATTTGTACTTATTTTGGTACCAAACAAACTTATCAATAAAAAAAAATGTGTCGTGTCACGGGGCGCCAGGCAGATTTGAAACATCGACATTATTTTGTAAAAGTTGTATGCAGAAAACAACATAATTATTGTGATAGGAACTAAATATGCCATTATGATGAAATAAAATATTACGTTTTTTTTTCAGGTAACGATGACTATTTATTTATAAAACATTTATTTTCATGAAATACAAAAAATTACGAATCTATTCCAAATCGTGACTACTTAATTCGTCGCAGTCGATAGCGCGCGCCATGCGTCGCCCCACCGTGCACACTACTGCATATAGACTGTATAAATATTCGATCATTTAGCGTCGTCATGCCAGAAATCGGTTTTACGTGCGGCTTTAGATGTTTCACATCAAAAATACATATCATAACATCGATTTAAGAAAGTAACTTAAAAGATCTCAACACAAACTTAATCTGCTATTTACATAAAGTGAAATAAACAAAATAAACATTTATTTAAGTAACACTTTATCCCCTAATCCTCACAGCCCCGAGCCCCGCGTGATCCCATAAGTGTAGGGTTTACAAATTGGGTCACGACGGTCGATTGGCCCCCTATTGTTTAGGGGTGGCAGGTACCTCGACCCCTCACACAAACGGATAAAATAAACACTACATATCATCAATTTACCTGACATGTTATTTAAATATTTTTTTAAAGGGGCCAAATATAAATATTATTTAATTGTATTCAAAATATGTCAAATTACAAAATTAATTTAAATTTATTACAAATAACTTAAATCTAATTAAATAACCCGCCTCTGATAGTTCCCGGTGCAAAGGTGCCCATCAGACTTGCAGCGTTCCCGCGCTGAATGGCAATCGCTATCCTTTGCACCAGGAAAGATCCGGAGCGGGAGTCATCGGTCGTTTTGTTAAGCCTTTTTTAAAGTAATTAGCTTATGAAAATTAAATTAATGTAAGCCATCATAATAAAATAATTACATTAATTATTGTTGACGACCTCGTTGGCGTAATGGTTACCATGCCGAACTGCCAATCAGTAGGTTCCGGGTTCGATTCCCGGCACGGCGAACATCTTTGTGCTTAACTAAATTTGTTGGCTGTGAGTCTGGGTGTTAAATATGTATCTATATATGTATGTATGTATGTATGTGTAGTATATCAGTTGTGTTAGCAACCATAATACGTACTAGAATTGGTTCAGTATGGGGTTAACAGCCGTGTGTGAAAAAAAAATTGTCCTGACTGCTAAGGTTACCTGGAAGAGATCGCTGTTAGCCATAAGGCCGCCGTTTGTGGTACTTTTTATTTTGACCTGTACCTATGATATGATCTGGCCAATAAAAAGTTTATCTATCTATCTATCTGACATGTTATTTAAATATTTTATAAAGTAATTAACTTTTTAAAATTAATTTCATGTAAGCCATCATAATGTATGTCGGCGTGGAAGCACCAGTGTTGCCCTTTTATTGGTGTATTCACTTGTATTAATGATTATTTGCGTTCAAGATAACGCAATTTAGATCGCTTTGAATAGATTTAGATTATTTGTAATAAATGGTATATATATGAGCCATGTGTCCCCCAGGATCCGTCTGAACAGCGCGCTGAAGGAGGCCGGCTACGACATCGAGGGCGAGAAGTTCCCCGAGGGGTACCAGGAGGCGCCGCTAGCTTACGACGCCGTCTGGGCCGTCGCCTTGGGTGAGTCAGATACCTTTTCATAATCGTAAGTACATACGATAATTTAAGATAATTGAATATTCGAATATTCTAACGTTCTCATATATCTTACTAATATAATAAATACGAAAGTTTGTGTGTGTGTACGTATGTTTGTTACTCTTTCACGCTTCAACGGCTGGACCGATTTTGATGAATATGAAAATAGCATAGACCTTGGATCCTAATTTTTATCCCGGACTAACTTCTTAGTATCCCGGATTAACGCAGGTAACACCGCGGGCGCAACTAGCTGGCTCAAATATACCTGTTCGATTCTCATATGTAAGTACATAAATGCAAAATGAGGGTAGAACTACAAAACCTGCAGTCCGCGCGTCGCGGCCTGAGGCAGTCACTCTGGAATCGTTTGGAAGACAACCCGCGCTTCTCATCGCCGCGCCGTAGTACAGAGTTACTCTTTAATATATCCAAATTAGTGTCACGCGTCGAATGTTAACTGTGCCATGTCCAGTGAATACTGTTCTGAACTTTTACAAGGAGTTCAGGCTACGTCGCCGTGTGTTACCCACCAACCCGCCGCCAGACGCGAGGAGTTGTCCCAGAGAGTGGCGTTGTGGATAAAAGGTGGCCCTCATCTTCGGATTTCTCAAGTTTCGGATTTTTCCTTGTGAGAGTCAGCACTTCATACAGTCCATTAATTGTTTATAGAAAAATACTTTATTTATACAAGAATTGCTCATTTAAAGATATAATAAGATAATATAATTGGAATCTCGGAATCGGCTCCAACGATTTTCATGAAATTTAGTATATAGGGGGTTTCAGGGGCGATAAATTGGTCTAGCTAGGAATCATTTTTAGAAAATGTCATATTAAAAAAAAAACCGAGTAAATCTCGGTCATCCAGGTACTTAATATTTATATAAATACAGATATAATCGAGTATCTATAGAGAAATAGAATTGTCACACGTAGAAGTTGTTCAATAACAAACAAATACAGTAAGTTAGTGAAGGGGGAAAGATTTCCCACGGGACTCCGCGGTACAACGTTTGTATGTGGCGGTCTCTTTGAAACTATTACTCAAGGAAATGAAAATGCTACTTTGACTATTTCAGATACATTCATATTTAAAACAAGGAAAAATCTATACCAATATTCTAAAGAGGAAAAGTTTGATTGTTTGTTTGACGCGAATAGGCTCCAAAACTACTAGAACGATTTGAAAAATTATTTATTAACAAATCAAAAAAAAAAGCGGGTGAACAACCCTTATCACTCAGGGGTATGGAAAATAGATAGTAGCCGATTCTCAGACCTACTGAATACGCATATAAAGTTTGGTAAAGATCAGTCAAGCCGTTTCGGAGGAGTACGATAACTAACATTTAATTGTGACATGGAAATTTTATATATTAGAATAGATATTAGATAGTAACTTTGTCTATTACTGTCATAATATTGTACTTGTTTAATCTTAAATTCATTAAAGCAACCTCCCAAACAACAAACGTTTTTTTCTTGCCATTTTAGGGGTTCCGTACCTAAAAAGTAAAAACGGGACATTATTATTAAGCTTCAGATGTCTGTCTGACTCCAGGCTGTATCTCAGAAACCGTGATAGCTAGAGAAATTAAGTTATGGATTTCCCGTGCTGCGATAAATATATGTACTAAAAATAATACCTACGTGTTTTTTTTTGTATGTTTTAAACGAGTAAATATATCAGTAACTTTAGACACTCAAAATTTTCACAAGTATATAAACGGTATATTTACTTAAAAATCAATTAACAAAATAAAAATTAATATTCAAGGAGGGCTCCCATACAACAAGCGTGTTTTTCTTGCCATTTTTACACGCTTTATATTAGCTTCACCTGTTTGTTTGTAACCGACTTGTTTGGGCGCGATTTTGACCCACTTTAAACGGCCAGATTTCGTTGAAACTTTGTAGATTTATTGAGGACCGATGACAATACATTAATTTGATAAAATTATTAAAATTTTTTGGATTTCTTTTTGTATGTTTGTTTGTAACCGCCTTCTTTGGGTGCGATTTTGACCCACTTAAAACGGCCAGATAAGCGTGTTTTTTAGTTTTTTTTAAAACTACTATTATTATTTAAAACAATCCTACGTAACCCTTCACGCA
Source organism: Mellilla xanthometata (assembly GCA_035578125.1). Classification (NCBI taxonomy): domain Eukaryota; kingdom Metazoa; phylum Arthropoda; class Insecta; order Lepidoptera; family Geometridae; genus Mellilla; species Mellilla xanthometata. The sequence continues at coordinate 1,375,237 of JAPUBQ010000049.1, read as the reverse complement.
CGAGTTCGACTTGCACTTGACCAATGTTTTTTTTTAATGACCCTACCTTGTTCCAGCGTTCAACAAGACGATGGAGAAGCTGGAGAGAAGCGGGCTGAGCCTGAAGAACTTCACGTACACCAACAAGAAGATAGCTGACGATATCTACGAGGCTATCAACTCCACTTCCTTCCTCGGAGTCTCCGTAAGTCCACTGCATCATCAGGGTAACCTGGGATACTGGTCAAACAAGATAAACAACAAGATAAACCATTTGTTGATAATTATTCAATTAGAAAGAAAGAAAGAAAATAAATTTATTGTGCACAAAACAAAAAAAAACATACAATAAATGATGCGAGTAGATAATTATAACTAATAAATAGTATGTGCACAAAAGGAGCAAAAAAAAGCGCAATTATACGTCAAAAAATAAAAATTGACAATATGTTATACAATCAATTTGTAATAAATGTCAATATGTAATGATGTCAATATGTAATGATGTCAACATTTAATGATGTCAATATTAATAAAATAATAATAATATTAAACAGTTACATGTCACGACACACATTATTAAAATTAATATTTTTTTCAATATTAAAAAATTCGTCCACTCGTTACTAAAAGCGAGTTTGGCTCGGTTGTAATAACGTCTGCTTGTCAACCAGACGGCCCCTGGTTCGATCACGGCCTGACATCAATGGCTTGTTTTTCAAGTTATGTGTGGATTTGCACTCGCTTTACGGTGAAGGAAAACATCGTGAGGAAACCAACATGTTTGAGGACCAGGTTATCCGTTGGCGTGTGTCTTCCGCCAACCCGCACTTGGCCAGCGTGGTGGATAATAAGTTATATCTCTCTCTTCGTGAGAGAAGGCCCTGAGTCCCAGCTGGGGGAACGTATAGTGGGCTGCTATGCTTATGCTACTGGTTACTTTGGCAGGGCGTGTGACATAGAATCTTATTGGCCATAAAAAACATAGGTTCTTCTTCTTCTTCGTATGAGCTACGTGGCCAAGCCTTGGTGTCGAGAGTTTTCAAGCCACCCGAAGGCCTCTGACTTGGCTTAACGACTGCTTGTACTAAAACTAACAGCCGGGACTAACATGCCACCCGACTCATGGTAGCGCCCAGATGAAACTTACTGATGAAGAAGAAGAAAAAACATCAATTATAACCTTGTAATAACGGAATAATGGTTACGAGCTATTTTTTTTGTAACATACACACACAGACATTCTCTCACCCTTATCACATATACCGTGCTTCGTTTCGAATAAAAAGAAACCGCTGTTATCAAAATAAGACGCCCCGGAGGCTTCCACGGGGCAAGCATGGGACGAGGATGTATAATCTTTCCACCATTATTTCCATCTCTTAGTGAAAATCCACCCTATTACCATTGCAACCAGGAACAATTTCACTTATAAAATACTAGCAAATCGTCCCGGCTTTGCACGGGCTATAAAATAATGTAAGCTGCAAAGAAAACAAAACAAAATATAGCCTATGTTATTCAGGAATAATGTAGCTTCCCAACGGTGAAATATTTTTTCAAAGGGGTCCAGTAGTTTCGTAGCCTGTTTGCGTCAAACAAAAATAAAATTTTTCCTCTTTATATATTGGTATAGATAAAGATTTCCACTTGACGTTAATTGTGGTTTCATGTCGCTATTCTCCGCTATTTTCAAGTAAAATGGCGATCGATCGACATATGGCAGGGATATAATTTAGACTATCGTACGTCTAGTTAACCGGTTTTCTCTAAGTAAACGCGCTCCATCTTGGGTCATAATATCGCTTACCATCAGGTGAATTGTGATCAAGCGTAAGCTCATTTATTGAAAAAAGGGACGCATGTAATCATTTTTAAAATAAAACGATAAATATTATTTGTGTATGTTGTGAAGAAGTTTACAAAAATATAGCTTTAAACGCAGCAAAATAACCAAAAATAATGTAAAAGTAACATTCAACAAACAGATAATTGCCTCTCCCGGTGGATAAATTGTCCACTACCCATACTAGCCCCTTAGACGTTAAGAAATGGGAATTCAAACTCGCTCCCATATTTTCTATTTGGGGACATCTATTTCTTGGAATAAGAAATTGTTGCCTTTCTTTCAAATACCTTTACGTCGTATATTTATATAGTCTTGTAGAGAACGAAATATAGAATATTCGTGGCGTATAGAAAAATCCCATTACTAATATTATGAAAGCGAAAGTTTGTGATGTGTGTGTATATAGATGTTTATTAATAATTGATGCTCAAAGTTTTGAAATAACAGCTCAAATCGATCGATCCCCGTTAATAAATAATAACCGTTAATAAATAATTACTGTAATTAACAATAATATAATAACGACGTATACGTTTGACATTTAATTTATTTAATTTTGTTTTTCTATGATCCTGATTTAGTATTATTATTTTTATGATTATGTGTAATACTCGATATTTCTGTGAAGTTAAACATTTTGAGGTAACCATAGCATGGTCGTAGAGCGTTTTTTAGTGCTCGCCTGGATAGTAACAGATCACAAGTAGAATTTTTTAAATACTGTAAATAAAATGTGGAAAATTTAAATATGCAAACGCGACGCCATTGTGCGTTGTCTTTATGTTATTTGGACCACTAAGCTCATACGAAGAAAAAGAAGTGCCAATCAGACTTAAATTAAAGATTTTGGCCATATTATTGTTTTTTTACAATATGAGTTCTGTTTCTCGACAGGGCCTTGTGGCATTCTCATCGCAAGGCGACCGCATCGCGCTCACCCAGATAGAGCAGCTCTACGACAACCACTACGTGAAGCTCGGGTACTACGACACACAGGCTGACAACCTCACCTGGCTGCAGCGGGAGCGGTGGGTCGGTGAGTACCTTACCATTCACTACACAGAGAGAAAGAGAAAGAGAGAAGAAAAGAGTGTAGGAGATAAAGCAGGAGAGGGAGAAACAGAGAGGGAAGAAGATACAATACAATAAGACTTTATTGCACACCAAAATACAAAAAAAAAACAGTTTTATAACAAGAAACAGAATAACAGAGGTAGTACATTAGGCGGCCTTATCGCCTAAGGCGATTTCTGCCAGGCAACTTTTGGATGGACAAGACATGAGAGAAGGAGCTTTACCGGTGCCCTAAAATCTATATTTTGACTTAGACTTTGACTATAAGCTTCAACGGAGCCGTTAAATCTATTTTTGACTAAGATTTTTAACTATAAGCTTTAACGTACCCTAAAATCTTTATTTTGACTTAGTCTTCGACTATTTCATATCGTACTTTAACAGTACCCAAAATACTTTATTTTGACTTAGACTTTGACTATAAGCTTCAACGATACCTTAAATCTATTTATAACTTAGATTGCGACTATATAATAAGCTTTAACGTACCCTAAAATCTCTATTATGACTTAGTCTTCGACTACTTTATATTATCGTGCTTTAACGGTACCTTAAAATCTATTTTTTACTAAGATTACGATTATAAGCTTTAACGTTACCTAAAATATTTATTTCGACTATTTTTTTACTTAGACTTTGACTATAAGCTTTAACGGTACTGAAAACTATTTTTAGACTTAGATTTTGACTATAAGCTTTAACGGTACTGGAAACTATTTTTTGACTTAGATTTTTACTATAAGCTTTAACGGTACACTAAAATCTATTTATTGACTTAGTTTTCGACTTTTTCCAACCAGTTACGTTATTTTGAAATGTCTCGCCTCCAGAGCTTAGGCAATTATCTCTAACTAAACGGTGCACGTTTCAATAAACAATATAACCGCTGTACATTTCCCCCAGGTGACTACAGTTTGCAGCTCACGTGACCAATATCCAATATTTATTTATCAAATGCATCCACCATATTTATATCAGCGCACGAACAAAGAGCGAATAGGAGAGCAATGTATGAGTGTGGTGTGAGAGGATGTTTGTGTGTGTGTGTGGAAACGTTCGATCAAATATATTCAGATTCAGTAAGGCATACAAAAAAATGGCATGAGTTTACTATACTACTAGCTGACCCGGCAAACGTTGTTTTGCCTCACTTAGGGGTACAGCGCCATCTATTGATTACTTACTCAACCCAGTCGAAAGGTATCGACATCTGTTAGAATCATTTGGAGTTAACAGATAATTGTGACTGTCAAAAAATAACAGACAATAATTAGCAATAAATTAAAATTGCGACTATAATTTGAGATTTAAACTATCCTATCTCTCAAGTTGGATCGAACTGCACATGGTGTGCGAATTTTATTATAATCGGTTAAGTGGTTTAGGAGTCCATTGAGGACAAACATTGTGACACGAGATTTATATATATTATTAAGATTGCATCTATTACAATATACTACGTCACAAAAAATATTTAAATTCAAGTCAACCTTACCACTGTATCTTAAGGTTGAGTTTCGACTAGTGCCGTAATAAACATAAGCTTTCTTGCTCCGCGATAACAGCTATAAAATTGTATGACCGTACGCAGTGGGCGTTAGAAAATTCAACTGTATTACTATACTAATAACGCTTAAATTCCTCAAACTCAAATAAGACCACACTCTTACTTGTGATTTTATTTTCCTTGCCGTTTTTAGAGACATTATTACCAAATATAGTACATTTTTTTATCGAAGGTAGAAAATAATATTGCCATTTAGCTCAAAAAATGCAAGTCTGATTTTGATAAGGATTTCATAGTATAGGTACAGATACAGATACAGATACAAATAATTTATTAATAAATATAGATATACAAGTCATTCTTCAATGATTATTTAATATACATATGTCAATTATTAATTATGTAGTTTGTCATCGATGAATTCCTTGACACTATAGTGTGCTTTGTTAATTAAATATAATTTAAGCTTACTTCTAAATATGTAAAGGGAAGCTGTATTTCTGATATACTCAGGCAAATGGTTGAATAATCTGGGCCCACCGACATACACGGACTGCTCAGACCTGGCCAATTTAGGTAATTATCCTTCAAATATTACAAAAGTGAAAGTTTGTGTTTAAGCTTGTATGTTTGTTGCTTCTTCACGCTTAAACGTCTGGACTGATTTTGATGAGATTTACTTTGAAGATAGGTTACACCTTGGATTAACAGATAGGCTACTTTTTATTCCGGATTAACTTCTTTTGTCCTGGATAAAACTAGTTTTATCGTGAGCTGGGTTTTAATGGAAAATCCAGACGGGAATCGTAAATGGATATAAATTGTAGCTTCAAATATATTTTTATTTTCATTTTACGATATGAATGATATGATTCTGAGAAGGAATTTTCAGTTGCGTAGTTTGTTTACAGTTCTGAATATTTCAGAGAGTTGTATGTACGAGTATGTTCAGAAATTTTGATGAAATTACAAACTTTTCAATGAAAAAGATTTTATTTCTGATTGGTTTTTAACTGAGCGAGATTCATTTATTTTTTCCAAAACAAAATTAGGTTAACCATTTTGTTTGACGACCTCGTTGGCGTAATGGTTACCATGCCGGTCTGCCTATCAGAAGGTTCCGGGTTCGATTACCGACACGGCCAATATCTTTGAGCTGAACTAAATTTGTTGGCTGTCGGTCTGTGTTAAGTATGTATCAAGATAATACAAAATATGTATGTACTATATGTAGTATATCAGTTGTGTTAGCAACCATAATATGAACTAGAAATGGTTCAGTATGGGGTTAACCATGGGGTAAAAGAGATCTTTAGGCTTGAAAATCTCAACACCAGAGCCTAGTTACTCAGTTGTAAGGAAAAAAAGATTTTAGAGGTAAAATATAGTAGAAAATCTATAGAATGAAGGATTTTCAAATTTATAATTGTTGAATTTGAGCCTACCAAATGGTAAACCATAAACATACTCGTAATAACTACATAGTACAAAACAAAGTCGCTTTCTCTGTCCATATGTCCCTCTGTATGCTTAAATCTTTAAAACTACGCAACGGATTTTGATGCGGTTTTTTTAAATAGATAGAATGATTCAAGAGCAACGTTTATATGTATAAATAACATCCATTAATTAGTGAAAAAACAATGTTATTTTTGAGGTTTCTAATGTGTATCATTATTTTTTCACATTGCAAACGCAGGCTGAACCCTACGAGATTTATCAAAATAATGTACTACACATTGAAAAAGTGTACAGAAAACTCCGCGATGTATATGTTTGTCTGTAGTGTATTTAGTATCAGAATTGCACCCGTGCGAAGTCGGAGCGGGTCGCTAGTTAGTATAGATATTGAGGAATAATTTAGAATAGATATTGAGAAATTTTATTGTTCATAAAGCTCAAACCTTGACGATATACTTAGCTAGTCGACAAGTTCGTACGATGTTTATTAAGACATTCCGTATAGACCTACGAGTATTAATACCACCACTAATAGAAGTTTTATTAGTAAAAAAACAATTGTTGTTTAAACAATATTTATTATATGGCCTCCCTAAGGCTGGTCGAAGGTTGTATTTAAAAGTAACTGGAACCTTAAAATTTCCTTGTCATACGAACTACAGAAAATTGGTTTATCAAGACCCAGGACAGAAAAGCGTGGAGATCATTGGAGGAGACCTTTGCCCAATAGTGGGATAGTATAGGTTAGATAAAGAAAAATGTGAACCACGGTAAATTAGCTTAGGTCACGTAGAAGCGTTTCAAGCGTCATGTTAAAAAATTATAACAAATTAAGAAACATTTCACATCCGACTGGTTATCGCCATACCAAACCATTTATACTAGTTTGTGTTATGGTTGCTAACAGCTGATATACTACATATACACACATACTTTATATTGATACATATTAAGCACCCGTATCGACCGCCAACAAATTTAATACCTATGATACTGAATTTATAGTCTAAGTACATACTTTTCAAATTCAAATCACTTTATTCAGATAATAGATATCCATTAATAATTCAAAATTTAAAGTTATCCCGATTCATTCCAAATTTTTACCGAATTTTCTGGTCCAGTTTTTTTTTGAGTTGGTATTGTGATTGTTTGCTTGTTTAATATAATGGTTCGCATATTTTATTTGGAACCACTGGTGTATAAAACAAAAGATCTATTGGGAATCTTCTTTACAAGAACTATTATTACGACTTTCGCTAAGCGAGTTGACATTTTAGCGGCAATACAAATAGAAATAAACGACTATAACTTGACATGAAAATCTATTTCTGAATTATACTGTAACCTTTAAATTTAGAACGCCTGTAGCTCGGCTAGCTAAGGTGATCTGACGCGATCATCGAAGCTAAGCGACGGTCGATGCGGACTGTGTTTGGATGGGTGACCATACACAATACTGTCGTATTTCACGTGAAATTTTTATATACTGGACGCTACCGTGGGTCGGATGACACGTTAAATTGTAGGTTCCGGCTGTTTGTCATAGCACAAACAGCCGTTAAGCCAAGTCAGAGGCCTTCGGGCGGCTTGAAAATTCTCGATACCAGTTCTCTATTGACGCAAGACGCAAGTACGTGTGTGATCAACAATGGACATTAAAAACTATAGTAGATTGCTTCCATTTCCGCGCTTGGAAAGCTTTGTTGATATCTAATCTCGCCCGTACTTCCGCCCGTAGAACAAATATAACATAGAAAGCTACAAACGCTACGGGTCTTAGCTCTGGAGTAACGCTAAAATTTCAGTTTCTTTTCTTGCACCATACCATATAAGTTTTTCTATGTACACTTTCTTGGAATTGGTTGCCTGGAAGAGATCGCTCTTAGCGATAAGGTCGCCAGTTAAGAAAGAAAGAAAGAATCATTTATTTTTTGACACGAACAACAAATAAAAATAATACACAAGAAACATAAAACAAAACATTACGTTAAGGTTCTAACTTCTAAGTACTTTATTTAATTAATTTTCTTTTTTGTGAGTTTTTTAATAAAATGTTTATCTTTATACTCGTATCTGTCTATAGCTAAGAGTGAACCGGTTTATTCTGGGCAAACGCGCTCCACCTTAGATCGCAATATCGCTTACTACCAGATGAATTGCCTAAAGAGGAACCTGTTTACTTTACCTAAGAGGAACCTGTTTACTCTGCCTATTATTAGCTGTGAACCTAAGAGGTGTATTAGAAACTGAGAAAAAAAAGTTGTTTAATATGCACTTAGAAAATACACTCTTAAAGAATAAAGCAAAACGGAATCTTAAATGAAATTATACAGATCTAGTAATTTTGCCCATGCATCAATTGTTTTGGTACAGCTTAATATTTTTTACACGCTTTATATTAGCTTCACCTGTATGTTTATAACCGACTTCTTTGGGCACGATTTTGATCCACTCTAAACGGCCAGATTTCGTTGAAACTTTGTAGATTTATTGAGGACCGATGACAATTTGATAAAATAATTACATTTTTTTGTATTTTTGTTTGTATGTTTGTTTGTAACCGACTTCTTTGGGCGCGATTTTGACCCACTTAAAACGGCCAGATAAGCGTGTTTTTTTAGTTTTTTAAAACTACTATTATTTATTTATCTTGCCGTTTGCTTGTATCTGCATCGGAATTACCGTGACTGCTAATTTCCCCTCAACAAGTTATGTAGTCTAATTCTGGAAGCTTTCAGAAGCTGTGTTATGTTTTACTGCCATTTTACGAGTTTCGCACATGTTTTGCTTGAGATCGCTCGCAAATACGATCTCTAATGGATACCTCCATAACCCGCGGGGACCTACTTTTATTATTTGTTGATGTATCGATTTATGGATCAGTTTTAACGTAAAGCATTTTAAGAGTGTCTTTGGTATATCGTGGCGAATATTTTTTGTTCTATCGTGATTGATAAGAAAGACAAAGACAGAGACAAAAACATAGACATAGACAGAGACTAGAAGAGATAAGAATAGACGGAGTAAACAATAAATAATTATGTTACTTTCTTACAAAAATATCATAATTTGGTAAGAATTTAATACATAGTAATAAGCTAAATTAAATGTAAATCTACCATAAACGTACGAGCTGGCACTGTCTTAGTACGTAATTACATTTAGTTAAATAGAATACTAGTAGCGCGTTGTTATTTATAATAAGATTTAATAAGTTGTAGTTTATAACCTAGTGTACCTAGACGAAAGTTTTTAAAAGGCAAAGTTAGCCTAGGAAAAACCTAGTATATTAAGTTAATATTGTGTAGAATAAGAACGCTGTACATACATCTTATCTTAATATATATAAATCTCGTGTCACAATGTTTGTCCTCAATGGACTCCTAAACCACTTAACCGATTATAATAAAATTCGCACACCATGTGCAGTTCGATCCAACTTGAGAGATAGAAGAGTTTAAATCTCAAATTATAGTCGCAATTTTAATTTATTGCTAATTATTGTCTGTTATTATTTGACAGTAACAATTATCTGCTAACTCCAAATGATTCTAACAGATGTCGATACCTTTCGACTGGGTTGAGTAAGTAATCAATAGATGGCGCTGCTATGGTAAATCTACGTACGTGTGATATAAGCTACACTATCTATTTTTCATACCCCTAAGTGAGGCAAAACAACGTTTGCCGGGTCAGCTAGTGTTGTAATAATTATTTCAATAAAGTACTTACAAAATCAAAATCAAACAATAAATAAATGACTGGCTTGTATATCTCAATGTTGCCTCTACTGACCTGATTGTGTTGCCAGGTGGCAAGGTCCCAAGCATGTATGTATATGTAGTATATCAGTAGTAGTATATCAGTTGTTAGCAACCATGATATGAACTAGATATGGTTTAGTATGGGGTGTGTGAAAAGTGTCCTAATATTAAAAAAATCAATTGAAATAGAAAGAGACAAGAATAGATAGAGTGATAAATGATGGAGAAATAAATGACTGGCTTGTATCTCCAACGTTGCCTCTACTGACCTGATTGTGTTGCCAGGTGGCAAGGTCCCCCCGGACCGCACGGTGGTGGTGCGCGAGCTGCGCACGGTGTCGCTGCCGCTGTTCGCCTGCATGACGGCGCTGTGTGTCGCCGGCATCATGGCCGCCGTCGGCCTCATCGTCTTCAACACCATACACCGGAGACGGAGGTGAGTGTGATACACCTCATCATACTACTGTACATCAAATACTAATAGATGGCGCTACATGTCGAATCATACATAGGTAACTCATCACACTAGTGTACATAAAATACTAATAGATGGCGCTACATGTCGAATCATACATAGTAACTCATCACACTAGTGTACATAAAATACTAATAGATGGCGCTACGTGTCGAATCATACATAGTAACTCATCACACTAGTGTACATAAAATACTAATAGATGGCGCTACGTGTCGAATCATACATAACTCATCACACTAGTGTACATAAAATACTAATAGATGGCGCTACGTGTCGAATCATACATAACTCATCACACTAGTGTACATCAAATACTAATAGATGGCGCTACGTGTCGAATCATACATAACTCATCACACTAGTGTACATCAAATACTAATAGATGGCGCTACATGTCGAATCATACATAACTCATCACACTAGTGTACATCAAATACTAAAAGATGGCGCTACATGTCGAATCATACATAACTCATCACACTAGTGTACATCAAATACTAATAGATGGCGCTACATGTCGAATCATACATAACTCATCACACTAGTGTACATCAAATACTAATAGATGGCGCTACATGTCGAATCATACATCACACTAGTGTACATAAAATACTAATAGATGACGCTACATGTCGAATCATGTAGTACGGTTTTTGACAAGAAGTTGAGCGTCTATTATATTTATTAGTTCATGATCACTATACACAGGAGACGGAGGTGAGTCATACTAGTATACATCATCTTCTATACTATAAGACTCTTTGTCCTGACTTATTCATTCATTCATTCATCTATAGACAACGCAGAGCCCAAACGGCTAGTCCTAGGGTTGTGAAATTTGGAGGGTGTATTTGTTTTAGTATGTAGACGCGTACTAAGAACGGATTTTTGGAAATTCCACCCCTAAGGGGGAGAAAAGGGGTAAAACAGTTTGTATGAAACTTCTTTGTTTTTGAACTTATAGCAATGAAATTTGGAATATGTATAGTTTATGTAAAATTAAAAATAATGGTATCAAGTTTTTTTGCCAGGGCTGAACAAAAGGTTTGTTATGGGGGGTGAAAGTTTGTATGGAAAAATCTTTATTTATCAAGTTAAAGTCTTGAAAGTTGTTATGGTAGTAGTTTATTGAATGGTTAAATTAAAATTATAAAAACTTTTGCCAGGGGTGCATTAAGGGGGATGCCATTGGGGTTGAAAGTTAAAAATGAAAGTTTTGTGTTTTTGAACTTAAATGTGTAAGGGGGGTGAAAGGGGGTAAAACAGTTTGTATGAAACTTCTTTGATTTTGAACTTCCAGCAATGAAATTTGGAATATGTATAGTTTATGTAAAATTACAAATAATGGTATCAAGTATTTTTGCCAGGGGTAAACTAAGGGTTTGTAATGGGGGGTGAAAGTTTGTATGGAAAATTCTTTAATTATCACATTAAGGTCTTGAAAGTTGTCATGGTAAAAGATTATTAGATGGTTAAATTAACATTATATTTTTTTGCCAGGGGTGCATTAAGGGGGATGCCATTGGGGTTGAAAGTTAAAAATGAATGTTTTGTGTTTTTGAACTTAGAGGTATAAAATTTGGAGTGTGTATATATTTTAGTACTTAAACGTGTACTAAGAACGGATTTTTAGAATTTCCACCCCTAAGGGGGTGAAAGGGGGTAAAACAGTTTGTATAAAACTTCTTTGATTTTGAACTTCTAGCAATGAAATTTGGAATATGTATAATTTATGTAAAATCAAGTTTTTTTTTGCCAGGGGTTAAATAAGGGTTTATAGGGGGGAGGGGGGTGAAAGTTTGTTTGGATTTTTTTTTATTTATCAATATAACAGTCTTGACGTTGTTTTAATTGTAGTTAATATGGTGGTTAAATAAATTTGTAATGATATTTGCTAGGAGTGAATTAAGGTATGCCATTGGGGTTTAAAGTTCAAAGGGAAAGTTTTGTGTGTTTGAAATTAAATACTTATGAAATGGAATTTAAGTATGTGGTTTACTTAGTGGTATGATTCACGTATTCTTATTATTTATATTCAAATAATGGCTTGGAGAAAACGATCTAATCTGTAGCATCACCACCAAAATAGCTAAAACAGAGGTTTACTAGATTTCAGGAATCGAATGCGGAAAGACAGATGCGGCTCATTTTGATATCGTAGCAATGTAGTGTTTACATAAAATTGGCACGGGAGTAGGATACAATAGATTTTTTCCACAGGTTATGCGAAAAGCGACCTACACGCGGGCGGAGCCGCGGGCAACCTCTAGTTATCTATAAAATACGAATAGATGGCGCTACATGACGAAACATACATGTTGTACGGTTTTTGACAAGAAGTTGAACGTCTATTACATTTATTAGTTCATTATCACTATACACAGGAGACGGAGGTGAGTGTGATACACCTCATCATACTTATTTACTTACTGCTCCCCCAAAGTGGGTGTTGGCCTCCGACAACAGACGGCGCCACTCGTCACTGTATATTTTTTTCAGCACTTACGACACGAGACTAGTTCTCAGTGTAAGTGCTGGTTGCCATAATAATTTATAAAAATAATCATTGTTTAATTTTGATTGCTGAAATTGGGCCTAGAATTAGAGAGAGATCGGGTGAATTATAGCTATAATACAACGCGGCAATGCCACGAGCGTTATGGGTACCTTTCCGTCAGGTTCTGTCTGGAGTGGGCTTTTAAATTAGTTTTATTAGTACTTTTTATTTTAATTTTCTAATTTATTTTGAAAATTGTATGCTATGTAAATTGTGAATGATGAAATAAAAAAAATCCAGTTAAGTAATGTTCATGTTCATAATGTTTTGTTTAAGCTTTGTAAATATTGAGAAAATAACGTAGTACGATTTTAAACAAGAAGTTGAGCGTCTATTACATTTATTATTAGTTCATGATCACTATACACAGGAGACGGAGGTGAGTCATACACGTCATCAATTTTTTTTTATTTGACAAAATTACAACGTTACAGTTTACGCTTAAAATAATAAAAAACAATATATTTTATTTAAAAAGTATAAATGTAGAGGCCCTGCCTGCTGCTTTAGCGTGAGCTGTGTTGCAGAAGTGCTAGTGTATGAATAAAACTATCAATATTGTATGTAATATGTATCAATAAAACATCATTATCAATAAAATACGAATAGATGGCGCTATGTGTACCGATTCATACACGTAGTACGATTTTCGACAAGAGGGTGAGCGTCTATTGTATTTATTAGTTCATGTAGCGCCTGTAGTTCGGCTAGCCAAGGTGATCTGACGCGATCATCGAAGCTAAGCAACGAGGTCAAGGCGATGCGGGCGGTATTTGGATCGGTGACCATGCACAACACTGTTGTTTTTCAAGCGGCATTTAAATCTGGGCGCTACCGTGGGTCGCATGACACGTTAAATTGTAGGTCCCGGTTGTGTCTCAGTATAAGCAGTCGTGAAGCCAAGTCAGAGGCCTTTGAGCGGCTTGAAAACTCTCGACACCAGAGCTTGGCCACTTAGCTCATACGAAGAATAAGATCACTAAACACAGGATACGATAGAAAGTAATGATTCACGTTAATAATGGAATATTTAGTTCAGTAGATTTCACTAACTATCCAAATAAGCAGCTATTTTAATGAGTCCGTTTGGACGGGTGGCTTTATTTTGCAGTCGTTCTCTTAAAAATAATGATAAATAATTTATTGGCCTTACAACATCTCGTCGCATTTGGCAAGTCATTCATTACATTTTGAATTACATTGATTTACATACTTATATAATACTAGCAGATCGTCCCGGCTTCGTACGGACTATAAAATAATCTAAGTTGCAAAGACAAACAAAATATAACCTATGTTATTCGGGGATAATGTAAGGTACATTATCCCAATGGTGAAAGAATTTTTCAAATCTGTCCAGTAGTTTCGGAGCCCCATTGCGTCAAACAAACAAAAATCAAACTATTTCTTAATATAATCTTCTATCCTCTATTATATTAAATGTCCATGTCACAGTGTTAGTTACCGTACTCCGCTGAAACGTAGGTCTGAGAATCGGCTATTATATTATTTTTCATACTCCTGCGGTGAGACGAAACAACGTTTGCCGGGTCAGATAATATTTGTATAGAGATATTCTTTAAAATAATGTATGTAATGAATTTCAAGCAAAACTCTTTTATATATTAAAATAACAACATAATATATGTTGGAACGCAATAGCTAACTCAGATTGTCATGTAAAGCAATGTTCATTCAAATGAGAAGCAGATAAGCATATTCTCAAAACAATCTCGGGTGCCCTTTGTGTTTCCAATGTGATTCAAACAATCATACACACACATACATACATATAGCTATAGCACACATATACAGGGTTGAAGGAGGCTCACGCATTTTTTTAAAGAGTTGTTTTAGTACGTCTACATAAACGACTTTTGTTTTCGGAAAATGTTTTATTTGGGATTTTTCAAGGCTAGAGTGAACATATAAATACAAATCATTTATTGATAACACCAAAGTTACAAGTCAAATAATATGATATCAATACAAAAGTATATGATATGTATCCATGTCAATTTTCAATTCTGATTCTATTAATATAATATCATTGTAACAGTAAATGATATTAATCAAATGTCAATTTTCACTTCTAATTCTAGTAATATAATATCATTACAATAGTATATGATATAAATCAAATGTCAATTTTCAATTGTAATTCTAATAATATAATAAATATCATTACAATAGTATATGATATTAATCAAATGCCAATTTTCAATTCTATTTCTGGTAATATAATATCATTTCAATAGTATATGATATGAATCAAATGTTAATTTTCAATTCTATTTCTGGTAATATAATATCATTTCAATAGTATATGGTATGAATCAAATGTCAATCTACGATTGTAATTCTAGTAATATAATATCATTACTTGTAATATAATTTATTATGATATGAATCAAATGTCCATTTTCAATTCTAAATTCGTATTTCTCGGCGATAGAAAACATGAGGAACCCGTAGTATGGCCGATATATTATGTATAATAGAGCATATTCTTGAAGTCAAAATAATGTTGCCTAGCACAACACACCGTCAGACAGACTCTTAAGAAGCCCGTTATTTCAGACTAGACATACTCCACCCTGGTCCACGTTTTCGTTGACTTATATGGTTACATGATCTACTAATCAAAAGTATAAAACGACTACTTACTTTATTATACGATGGAAATAAATGGATTTCTTGAATGAATGTATGAATGAACAAATGAATGAATGAATGAATGAATAATTTATATTATCTATATTGAGTCATTAGGCTAACTTTTGTTGTAAATAAAATACGAAACCTATTACCTAGTGTTCATAGTTTTACGTTCCTCGAAGTACTTTTTACGACTTTTTACGAGTACAAAATACGAAACTAAAATTTGACGTCCCTTATCCTATTATGTTAAATAAATAAATTCTATTCTTTTCATACAAAAAGTTAGGCCAATTTTTTTTTGCAATTTTTCAAAAGTTGTACTTAGTTATTTTTTTTTCAAGTTATTTGTGCATAGGCATTCTGAAGCCAACTTTGACAAGCGTACCGCAGGTAACCCTGTATATATCTTTATAACGCTTCAGGGAGGGGAATATGGTAATCGCAAAATTGACTTTTAGAAACAGTCACAGTAGCATATATGTAATTTAACACAGAATATATACAAACATATATGTTTATTTATGAATATTAGTTAAGTACTTGTGTTAATTCTGGAATAAAATAGCATATGTTGGGCCGGTTTTGTGCCACGTATTTTTTTTCTCTTATGTTTCTTGTGTATTGATTTTCTTTGTTATTCTTGTCACAAAATAAATGTCTCTTTCTTTCTTTCTTTCTATATCTGTTCTTCTTCTTCGTATGAGCTAAGTGGCCTAGCTTTAGTGGCGGGAGAATTTAAGCCGCCCGAAGTTCTCTGATTTGGCTTCACAACCGCTTGTACTAAGGCTAACAGCCAGACCTACAATTACCGTGTCATTTGACCCACGGTAGCGCCCAGATTTTTTTTTTACACACGTCTGGTTTACCTCATACTGAATAATTTCTAGCTAACACCACTGATATACTACATATACATACATTTATATTTTATATTGATACATATTTTACATCCAGACCCACAGCCAACAAATTTAGTTCATCACAAAGATGTTGGCTGTGCTGGGAATCGAACCCGGAACCTTTTGATTAGCAGTCCGGCATGGGCCATCACGCCAACGAGTTCTACAAATGCCATTTAAAAACGACAATGGATATCCATCCAAACACAACCATTTTTTGCACTTGCTTGATCATTTTTATTATCATTAATTATTTTGGTTATTATTATTGGTCACCCATCCAAAGCCTGTCCGCATCGACCGTTACTTAACTTCGTAGATCGCGTCAGATCGCCTAAGCTTGCCGAGCTACAGGCGGTTCAGTCATTCCCCGGTGGATGTCGTTTGAGAAGTCAATCGCGTGAAATAGTAATGTGAGGCCACTTGCCGCGGCCCTTCTCAATGTCACATACCCTCTATACGTGAACCTAGAGTTGACATTTGACATGTTTACTGGATGTACCAGGTTTCGCATGTCATCTATATATATAGGTCCTTACATATGAAATTGGCTTTTTTCGTACAGGCCACTTTAATGACAAATTTCTCGTCTTTGGTAAGGAATTCCAAATTCAAATTTGTACAGCTATAGACTCATGTATTTGTGCTTCGATGGTCGTCAATCATTTGTTTTTTTTCTTCTGTTTTTTTCTGTTTGCGTCACTCATTTTAAAAAATGGAAAACTTAAAATATCGCATTATTTACGAGTACGAGTTCCGCCGTGGCACTAGTGCTGCGGAAACAACTCGAAGGGTGAATGATGTGTATGGCGGTCGTGTTGCAAAAGAAAACATAGTTCGTTTTTGGTTCCAACGTTTTCGTTCTGGAAATTTCGACCTGCAGGACAAGCCCCGTGGACGGCCTGAGACTCAAGTTGAAAATTCAAGATTTCGCCCTTGTCTTGCCTTAATTTAAAAATAACTTTAGTGAAACGTTCATGTCTTCTATTCTGAGCAGACAAGATTTTATTATAGAAAACTATAGCGAAAAGACTGATATATTTAATATTATATTTTTTTCATCGCCAAGTAAGCAAATCAGTTAATTTATTTTTATTTGTATTTGTTAATTTTTGAATTTGTATTTATTAGTAGGCACATGTCCCATCCATGATTTAACCTCCATGTAAGACCATAAAATCTGCGGTCGTCGGCAGAGATCGAGCGCGCTAAAAATTTCAATCGCACACAAATAACACGGATGCCGGTTGGAGACGGAACGGAACGGATCGAGGTACGAATTGCAGAAATAACTGGTCAAGAGCGAGTCGGGAGTTCGGAAGCTTTCAAGTTTATGTTATCATAAAAATTTGGCAAAAAACGCGTTTTTGTATGAGAGCCCCCTTCAAATATTTATTTAATTACATATACTTACCTTTATTTAATTAATCATTAATCTTATCTCAAAAAAATCAAACTTTTCCGGTTTATATTTTGGTATAGATAGATAGACCAATTTTACATCATTTTTATGTTATTTTAACTAACTCAACATAAAATAGAAAACAATATTACATTTTATACAATTTAAAATCATGTCAAATATTTAAATCTAACTAATTTAAATACATTGGTTGAACCCAAGTCAAAATGTAAGCCTACGCGTTGTGTTTTTAATTGATAACTAAAGGAAATACATAATTATACATTACGCGCCCTAATAGTGAAATGTCGAGCTGAGTTTAAGAAAAATCTTGTAACATTTTATTAAAAAACTAATATTAATTCAGAATAAAAATAAATAATTAAAACTAGGACACATTTCACACACGGCTAGTTCGCCCCATACTAAACCATTTCTAGTTCGTATTATGGTTACTAACACAATTGATATACTACATATACATACTTTATATACATATTTAATACCCAGACCGACAGCCAACAAATTTAGTACATCACAAAGAAATTGACCGTGCCGAGAATCGGGATTAAACCCGGGACCCTCTGTTTGGCAGTCCGGCATGGTAACCATTACGCCAACGAGGTCGTCAACAATACAAATACAAATGTAAACCTAAAATAACAACCAATTTCTTCGTATTCAATGAAACAAAACTACCAAAATCTGGTATAAAAGCGTTTATGATCAAGATTTCTCCTCTTTATCCGCATCGAAACCACTTACGATAATAGAATTGGCGGATTAAAGAAATAATCAAGTAAATAGATACCTGAGCCCGCATACGAATCACCTATTTTAGAGGCTTTGGGTATATCTAATACTTTCCGTTAGAAGATGAGGACAAAACATTGATTTTTACAGTTATTTCGCTTTAAATCGTAATCGGTAAAAATAATAATTGGCCAACTGCGAGTTGGGCTTGCGCATGAAGGTTTCCGTACCATTGTTGTATGGGAGTCCCCCTAACTTTTTTTTTTATTAAATTATTTAAAAACGCAGCACAAAGGCTCACAAAATTCCGCCTAATTTAAATACAGTCAATTGGGTCAAAAATTGACAATTTGACAACCATGTCGCAACCATGGTTGTCATGATTACATTAAAATAGTTTAATTATTTATGTATAAGGCTGCGAAGTTTTCTAATCATCCCTCGTATGTTTGTTGTATGGGAGCCCCCCTCAAATATATATTTTGTTTAAATTTTATAGTTTAATTTGATAGCTTACATACATTTATTTTGAAATACATTTATTTTGAAATACATTGTGAAAATCTTAAGTGTCTAGCAGCTACCGTTATTGATATATAGCCAAAAAAAGACACGTTTATTGTATGGGATTCCCCTTTAATATTTCGCTTTTTTATTTTTAGTATTTGTTGTTATAGCGGCACGGGAAATACATATCTTGTGAAAGTTTCAGCTTTCTAGCTATTACGGTTTCTGAGATACAGCCTGGAGACAGACAGACAGCGGAGGCTTAGTAATATGGTCCTGTTTTTATCATTTAGGTACGGAAGCTAAGCATAGGAATTAATTCAGTTCAAAATTTGACCCAATTCCATTCAATCATTGTAGAGTGAAAGACTTACAAATATACAGATTCATACATACTATTCCAATGTATAAGGGCTATATAATAAATTTAATAAATTAATTATATGTTAATTTGTAAAACTGACATAATTATGTTTGTATATGGATAGTTTAATTTATTTGGGAAAAGACATTGCCTTGCAATATACAGTTTATACAACTCGTTTGGAAGCCTTTGGATTCCATATTATTATCTATCTAAAATAAGACACCAATTAAATATACACAACTTATTTATACACAACTTATTTATTAACTTACTCACACTAAACGATACATTACCATTGATTATGGCTATACTTATTTTAGAACGAATATTAACAATGTACAGAATACTTAAAATGGGCCAAACTTTCTTAACGTAGTTCTTATCTGCTCTCAAAATTCCGAATGTGCGATAGATTGCCTCCACCGGCCAACACTTAAGATCCCGGAAGTGATATATAAATTCAGCTATTGGTTCGTCGGTGCAGCCAATCCAATCGCCATCTTTTCTTTGATAAACCAATAGAAAAATTACAGAACTAAATATTCTACCGGAAGTATCGACTTTCGCTACTAGAGTAGCGACCAACCGCAAATAGATAGATAGATAAACACTTTATTAAAACACTCACAAAAAAAATTGGAACAAATTACAGAAAACACATAAAATACATAAAAGCTAGTGCCTTAACTGGCGACCTTATCGCTAATAGCGATCTCTTCCAGGCAACCAATTGCAAGAAAGAACACAAAGAAAGAACATAATGGCGAGGTGTAATAACATAAGTGTATATGGGAATTCAAATACATAAATAATATATTTTAACAAAATAAATATATAATAATAAATACAAAATATATAATACATATACACACACACACACACACAGTACGATCAAAACATTAAAAATATATAATAAAGGCAATCCATCAAGCTGAAAGAGATAAATATAATTTTTTTACAAATAGTGTCTATGGAGACAAACAGGTGGCGTTTCAGAGCGAGGTTTCGGTGATATTAATCACTGGTAGACGCGCTAGGTGGCGCCACGGCGAAGACAACATCATCATTTTGTAAATTTTTATATTTAGTTACTGTGTCAAATATAGATATTTGTATTTGTATATAAGCAGGAAATAGGACGAGGCAACTGGCCAAGCTCTAGTGTCGACTCTTTATCTCAGTTTCCGTTACAGCGAGTTAACGCGGTCGTAAAACTCCGCCGTTGGCCGTTACTTGTTATTTTCGTTCCGCACATTTTATTGTCCGTTACAACGGAGTGGAGCTTGTTCGGCTCTTTTGTTTTGGTTGGATGATTTTACACCGGGAATCGCTTGTTTTTCCCGTTAAGTGGCTAAGCTCTGGTGTTGAGAGTTTTATGCCGCCCAAATGACGTTTAACGACTGCTTGTACTATGACTGACACTATTTAACGTGCCATCTGATCCACGGTAGCGCCCAGATGAAAAATGCCACATTTTCCAAGACAGTCCAGCATGGTCACCCATCCAAAGACTGTCCGCATCAACCGTTTTGCTCTACCTCGATGATCGCGTCAGGCAGTCCGGCATGGTAACCATTACGCCAACGAGGTCGTCAAATTAGGAGGAGGATTTAGCTCATACGATACTTAGATAGATAGATAAATTCTTTATTTCACACACTTATTATAAACAAAAAAAAAACTTAAAACTAGTGCCGAAAATGGCGGCCTTATCGCTAAAAGTGATCTCTTCCAGGAAGCCAATATACTTATACTTAGCTCATAAGAAGAACAAATAATCCTCTGTAGTATTGTGACCCCTGATACATGATGTTTGTATGCCCTGCACGCTTACAAAATGAAACTGAAACGGTGGCTCATTATTAGAGCGTTTTATTGTTTTGACGAACTTGTACCTAATATTAAGTAATTTACTGTCTTTTATTGTATTTTTACCACATATTGACATTTTTATTTCTTAATAATTTTATGATTATATAACACTGGTCTACGGTGGTTTTGTTGCTTTGATATGATGATGATTTTGGGTCTATTTATACACGCAATTCGTGAAAATATCAATGATTTTGTAAGATCTGCTCTTGTTTTTTTCAACAAAGACTGAAAATTTAAATTAATAATAGTTCAAAATTCAATTTGTAGAAACGAGCAAATTTAGTACTTTTACGAATATATTCGTAATCTGGGCGGTAAAAACGTAAGAATTTGCGATAATATCCAGGGCAACAAAAAAAATATATTTTTTGTAGAGCCGTGTAATGAACTAGGTATTTAAGATACCGTATTTACATATAATATTTATAATTCCTGACATGTAATATTCCTTATGACCAATGAATGAACTATGAACTATGTGCAGAGTGATCGTGTGGTCGCACCCGGCGTGCAACACGGTGATGCTGTGCGGGTGCTGCGTGTGCCTCGCCGCCGCCGTCGCGCTCGGCCTGGACGGCCGCTGGGTGCAGCCGCAGCACTTCGCCGGTAAACATCTCCCAACTCCTCTTCTATCCTCTCTCTTATATTAGTGTCTCTTCTATCGTCTTTACTCTTATCTTCCAAATTTTCTTTATCCTATTTCTTCTCCACTTATATCCTCTTATCCCTTCTGTTATCCTCTTCTATGCCTCTTCTATTATTCTTTCCTATATATTGTCTACCAACTTCTTTCCTCCTCTTCTCTAACCTTCTCTCCTCTTCTGTCCTCTCAATCCTTATGTTACCTTTATGCCTCCTCTATCGTCTTCACTCCACTTATATCCTAAATTTTCTTTATCCTGTTTCCTCTCCGCTTATATCCTCTTATCCCCTCTTTTATCTTTATTAAGTAGCATAAATCTATAGTAAATTAATATTGTCTTCACTCCTCTTATCTTCTGTCTTCATTCGTCTTATTTTCTGTCATTTTCCTTTATCCTATTCCTGCTCCTCTTCTCTCCACTGCTCTCTTTCTCTCGTCCTATCTCCTCCTAAGTATGTTTTCACTGTCCTACACCTCTCTTCTTCCACCTTATCTCCACTTCTCTCACAATATTTCTTCTTACTTCATCGTCTCTACTACTTCCCTCTCTTTCTGTCGTCCCTTCTCTTATCTTTTCTCACCTTCTCTCCTCTTATTTCATCGTCTCCATTTTTTTATCCATTTCTTCCTTCTCTTTCTGTCGTCCCTTCTCTTATCTCCTCCATCTTTCCCTCACTTTCACTCTCATCATCTTACCCCTTCTTTCCTTCTCTCATTACTAACCGTGTGGCTGACCTGGTGTCCCTGGTGCCAGGCGTGTGCGCGGGCCGCGCGTGGTTGCTGTCGACCGGGTTCTCGATGGCGTACGGCGCGATGTTCACCAAGGTGTGGCGCGTGCACCGGCACACCACCAAGCCCAAGCCCGACCCCAAGCCCGGGGGGAAGGTCAGTACACACACTTTTCTACTTTACCTTCTTTTTACCGCTCAATTAAACAAGTATTACCAGCGAACTAGAGTAAACGGAAGAATAACTCCATACAATTGTCGCTTAGAATTTGAATCCATCTACGCACACAATTATACTGCTATCCCAACGAAATTCAACACACAAAGCTCGCACGCGATTGGTGCCGTGCCACACCATGTGTCGCCACGCGGGCGCGCGGGTCGCTGTTTTGCCCCGCCCACCGCGGTATTTTACGATTACGCGTGGAACCATTTTATCGGCAGAGTTACTATTCTATTTATTCTTGTTCCCTGTTTGCAACAGAAAAAAATCAATCTGAAAAACAAGTAGTATGCTTCTTATCAAATAGCGTAATAAAACAGTTTCATAAAACAGACGAATAATATTCAGAGCTACATTTTAACCTACTTACCAAACTCGTATGGATACCACATCACAGAACTTGTTACAACAATTTGAGTCTTATTCAAAGGACTTAAAGTCTATTTCGCATCAGCTTATCGTGATTCTAGAAAATAATTCTCAGTAAGGTTGTTCCAAGAATAAAATTGGATGTAAAATATTTAACGGCTTTCTTTGAACATAAATATTGAATACTTGCATACAGAATGTAGACATTGTATTTCGGTTTTTATGTGTGGGAGCGTCTTAACGATGTCCTTAACACATGTGAACCCTTCGTTCTACAACCCTTGAAAATAGGTTACGTTTATTCGAATTTCAAACAAAACCCAGAAGAATTATAAATAAATGTGTTTCTTTTTTAGATAATTGTGAGTTAAAGAATTTTGAATAAATAACTACATATAAAAATAAATTGATAACTACTTAATTTAAACAAAAATAGTAGAAAAGAATGAATGAATGATTGAATTAAAGAATGTCAGAATGTGAATAAATAAATGAATTCAGAAATAATTAACAACTGATATGAGAAAAAATGAATTATTTAGTCAAGATTGAATGATTGATTTATTCAAGAACAAATATATGACAGAATATGAATAAAAATGGCCGATTGAATGAATTAATATTTAATATAGTATGAAATGAATGACTTACAGAATTATGAATACATAAAAAATTTAATTCAAAATAACAAATCAATCATTAGAATTTATTATTAAATATAAAACAAAGCCACAGGTTTTTTTAGTAACATTTAATATATAAATTATTTGAATTGGAAAATATTATTTGTATTGATTGCCCTACAAAACGTTTAAGTCGAAGCACACACGCGTTTTAATATTAATAACTCGGAAGTAATCAAAAGGGAAACGAAAATTCATTAAACCAGATCGGTCCAGGATGACAAACAAACAGGACGATAGAAATTGTTTCCATTAATGAATATTGAATCCTTTTAACTGGACGAGTCTGCTAAATTAATGACAGAAAAATTGTTATGGTTTGTCAATGTTTCCTGTACAAACAATTTTATGTTCTGAATATTTTTTTTGACTTATAGTCTAAGAGCCCGTGAAGATCGTCCTTCACCGATCTGATAACCAGATGAGACGTATTTTTTATTAAGTATTTTTTATAAACAAATATGCCTAAAATTGCTTGTCTATCGAAAAGTGCTTATGTCTTTTTTTTTGCGCATGCTCGTGTATAGTCAAATGATAATTAAGCAACAATTATCAGAAATAAAAAGAACATTCTAAATGTTCAGAATCGTTGTTTCTCCTATGAAGCGCATCAAAATCGAATGAGTCACCTATTTTGACTTACCTGTTTACACCTGTTGGCCAGGTAGTTATACACTGAAATGAGTAGGCAATCATACCGAGGCATATTCTGTGTATTAAAAACTATCAGTGAAATAAATTTCATTTGGTTATCAAAAGTATGAAGGTGATGAAAAAAAAATCAATAAAGTTTATTTAATTAAAAATAGCCATGAGCACTTTTCGATGGGCAAGCAATTTTAGGCACATTTGTTTATCAGATCGGTGAAGGACGATCTTCACGGGCTCTTCTACTATTACAACTCTCAAGTTTTTTTTATAGATTTAGAAAGTATAGTTATGATAACTTTTCATTCATTTAGCTCGCTCGCACTTCCCATTAATTTAGCAGACTCGACCGGGTTTTAAGTCGACAGCGACTGAAATAATGAATTAAATACGATCTTGGTTAAAATAAACAGTCTTTCTTCCCACTCTAATATTGCTCTACTGCTTCTTGACAATGTTTTACTGCTTTTAAACTGTCTATTGAATTTATTAGGTTGCTTAAATAAGGGGTCATTATTTTAAATTAACTTCATTAAGGTTTAAATGAACTAGGTGTAAAATGAAGATATTTTTAAACCACGGGGTGTTTTAAGTGTGTTAATCTGTGTGTCGGTGTTTTTGTGAGTGCGTGCGCGTGTGTGTGTGTGTTTGTCTGTATATGGCATCGTAGCTATGGCACTGGATAGTATGTATAAGCAGAAAATAAAGAGTTTTTGTGAAAGTTATCCCGTTCTTTTAAAAAAAAAATCATTTATTTGGATATTATTGGCTTATAAGCTAGATATTATACACACCCTGACTGGCACGGCTACAGAGAATATATTTATCAATATCAAAATCAATATCACCTGTAACCTATTTAAGTATAAACAATAAAAAAAACTTACATAAGCAACAATCATTTGATTTAGTATGTAACTAGATTACTAGATTTAGGTTCTAAAGAGCATTTACGTCTGTGTTGCTAGTTAACATTTTATAAAACCTTACACATTCGTATGAATTTCGGCAGTTCCCTATATTATATAGGTGTTTCCTATAAAAGGGATAACTTTCACAATAACTATTTATTCAGTATTAGTTCGATAGCTACGATGCCACAAATTATTGTGGCCTTACATAACAACACAGTTCCTGTGCAATTTATGGCGTTATAAAGAGTGGTAGTTAAATGGAGAGAATGGGAGCATCCCATGAGTACCACACTAGGTGGAAGGACAGGCTCGCCACACCTGCCCACTCGATAGGCAAATTTGAAAAATCGGTCTACATTTGTGGCCCTAAGCTATACAATAAGCTACCTAGTAGTATAAGAGATGCAGCTTCTGACTCTATATTTAAAGCTAAATTAAATCAATTTTTTTGTAGGCAAATCCTATTATTCCATTAGAGAATTCCATATTGATAAGAGGTAAACACAAATTATATTTTTATATTATCTTGACTTGCAAATATTTATTTATCAATGAATGTCTGTATTCTGTATCATTGTATGGAATACAAGTTAAACCAACTAATGGAGAGAATGTATCATTGTATGGAATAAAGCTAAACCAACTAAAGCCAATTGATTTCGACGTTTTCGACCGTTTAGAGTTAAATCTAGTGACCTTACATAGAGTTGACACTGTTTTTTTTTATAACTTATAGGTTTGCGTTTGAGCACAGCTTGCCTGGTGTTAAACAATACTATGGCCTACGATGTTACACGCTTCCCTAGAAAATACCTATTAACTCTAGATTTGAAGACCCCCAGGTGGTACTTCTCAGGAAATAGAGACTCAGGAAGAGAATCCCAAAGTTTCGCACTCCTCACGAGAAAGGTAGAAGCGAAACGGCTTGTGCGAAACTTAGGGATTTCGACTGTATTATCTATGTCTCTTCGCTGAGTTTCTGCTCGTTCTGTGTATGGAGCTACTCTTCCGTTTATTGTAGTTCGCTGGACCATCGCGTCAGATGACTTATCGTCCGTGAACTTCTGAGATCTCCTATCTGATTATACGGACATTTTACAAGAGGAACAATAAACTGATTTATTTAGCCACCGTGAAGACAATTGAAAACATAAAAAATAAAACATTTGGTCATTTTTTAAATGCTTTTACTGATTGATTTTGATTTTGAAAATACTTTATTAACATAAGCTTATTATATGTTTGTACAGTGTTCTTATTCTACACAACATTAACTTACTATTTTAGGTTTTTATTAGGCTAACTGCGCCTTTTAAAAACGTATGTCTAGGTACACTAGGTTATAAACTAATTACTTATTAAATCCTATTATAAATAACAACTAGCTACTAGTATTATATTTATCTAAATTTAATTACGTACTAAGACCGTGCCAGCTCGTACGTTTATGGCAGAACAAATGCTTTTACTACTAATGTTGCAAAATAGCTATTATTTTGAGCTTTTCTTTATTGGACGGAAGTTGGGAGTTTTAAGTTGTAAAATTCTCAAATGTAAGTTAGGAGGTGTCAGAAGTTAAATAGAAGACAAAATTAAATATTTAGTGTACTTCCGCTGTGATCCGAAATCCAAAAAATCCAAATTAAGACAAGTAAAGGAAAAATCAACTAAGATCAATTAACCAAGATTAATTAACTAAGATCAATTAACTAAGATCAATTAACTAAGATTAATTAAGATTAACGTTACCTATCACAATTCGGAAATTTTTAACTCTACACGTGTTTCGCCTAACCACAAGGCATCATCAGGAGATGCTGACTCTTTGAACGACAAGTCGAGAGCTGTCGACTTGTCGTTCGAAGAGTGGAAGTACATTAATTATTTAATTTTGTCTTCTATTTACAAAGGATTTCCGCAAAGTAACGCCTGAGTCAATAAGCTGTGTCAGAAGTTGACGGACGATATGCTCGTGCTGTGTTCCAGCGCGGCGTCCACGGCTGGAAGCTGTTCAGCATGGTGGGCGGGCTGCTGGCGGTGGACTGCGCGCTGCTGTCGGCGTGGCAGCTGCGGGACCCCCTGCAGCGCCGCGTCGAGACCTTCCCCCTGGAGGCGGCGCGACACCACGCCGACGACGTCCACATCCGCCCGGAGCTCGAGCACTGCGAGAGCGAGCACAACGCCGTCTGGCTCGGTAACATACTTCTCATGAATTAATTATATACCTATTATATAAAAAAGGTCAGGTTTTTTTTTTACTCAGAATAGGTCAGCGCTTGACCACAATTCACCTGATGGTAAGTGATATTGAGGTCTACGGTGGATTGAGCTTACCTAAAAGGAACCGGTTCACTCTCGCCATGAAAACCGCTAGATTGTAGTCATTGGGGAACAGGGAATTCGGCAAGGAATTCCAAAGTTTGGCGGTTCGGACAACAAAGGTGGAGGCAAAACGTTTTGTGCGTGCATTGGGCACCTCAACCGTAAACCGATGCCGCCTTGGCGTTTCCCTGCTCGTCCGATAGTGGAAAGGGGCGGGGGGAATCACTTCATGTAATTCAGTCGTACACTCACTTCGCAAAAAAAAAATGGTTGCCTGTAAAGTCGGTTTTACGGGCGAAGATTTTACGTGACAACGTCTGCCGCGTGCTGCGCGCGCGGCAGACCGATCATAGTTGAGTGGGAGAGAGACGCAAGGCATTCGGCGGGCCTCTCTCTCGTTCGGTGACTCATCGTAACGTTACCGGGCGTTACACTTTTTCATAAGTGACTCCCAGCCGCAACATAATTTAAGACGTTGTCACGTCAATAATATAGCATTACAGAGACTTAGTCTCTAAAGCGCTACATTTCTTAAAAATAACATGTAAACACTAAAAGTAAACATTTGCACAATACTTAATTAAATATAAAAAAAAAACTAACAATATACAAACACTTAAATTACTACAAGAAAGGAGACTTAAATACATGGAAAGACTGAGATAAATAAAATAAAACACATGAAAAAATAATAATAATAATAACTAAAAGATAGTCAGTTATTGTACACTTAAATTGCTTTTAATAATGTCTTTATTTTCACAGTATGTTAGTGTACTTTTAGAGAACTGGTACCAACTGTCCGCGAATATACTAGCTGACTTATTAATCTTTGGAAAAGTAAAATTAGGCTAGTGTACTTATTTCTTACAATAATACTAGCTGACCCGGCAAACGTTGTTTTGCCTCACTTAGGGGTACAGCGCCATCTATTGATTACTTACTCAAACCAGTCGAAAAGTATCGACATCTGTTGTGATAATTGTGACTGTCAAATAATAACAGACAATAATTAGCAATAAATTAAAATTGCGACTATAATTTGAGATTTAAACTATCCTATCTCTCAAGTTGGATCGAACTGCACATGGTGTGCGAATTTTATTATAATCGGTTATGTGGTTTAGGAGTCCATTGAGGACAAACACGATTGTGACACGAGATTTATGTATATATTAAGATAAGATATTCCCATCCCAATTTTATATAGACATTACATTGCTACGATATCAATACCACTAAGTGAACCACATACTTAAATTACAATTCTGTAGTATTTAATTTCAAAATCACTAAACTTTCCCGTATTTGAACTTTTGAATTCAATGGCATCTCCTTATTGTCCCCCTGGCGAATGTTTTCATAATTTTATTTTAACCACTTAATAATCTACTGCCATAATAATTTTCAAGACTTTAAGTTGATAAATATAGAATTTTCCATACAACTTTTACCCCCATTACAAACCCTTAGTTCACCCTGGCAAAAAAAAACGTTATTTTTAATTATACACAAACTATACATATTTCAATATTCATTGTTAGAAGTTCAAAAACAAATATCTCCAAATAACATTAGGCTATATTTTGTGTCTCATTGCTACTCAGATTATTTTAGAGCCTAAGTCGACATTAATAAATGATTGGTACCAAAATAAATATACTTAGAGTAATTCTTTAGACGGCAATTTTTTCTATATAATATATTCCGTTTACGATTTACCTATAGCGAAACACTGTAAAATTAAGATTCAGCCCTATCTTCGCTGTAAATTATTATATAAAACTACCTTCTAAAATATGTCTGTAATTCATATAGTTGTTGAATAATAGAAAGGGAAGTAAGCTTTTAAAAGTTCCCCCCTTTTATAGCGCTACTTGTAGCTACGAGCAAAAAGCGACGTTAAAACAATGAGACTGCCGCCATTGTTCGCTGTACAGGGCTTCTGCTCATAGAACGGTGACGATTCCGGCGTGTATTAAACTATCTCTGTCTCTTTTCATCAGACTAGAAAGGGACTGGATCAAATATGCAAAACGTAGGCGGTCGGCTCCAGCGGAAGACCAGCGCTGATTGCTTGCAGTCAGCACACGCTGAGCTGGGGCCGGTTTTGTGACACGTCAATGTTTTTTTTATTGTTTATTATGTTCTTTTGTTGTCTTTGTGTCACAAAATAAATGTTTCTTTCTTTTTCAATTATATCGACTACTAGCTGAACCGTCAGCGTCGTTTTGCCTTAAAAATAGATAGTAGCCGATTCTCAGACCTACTGAATACGCATATAAAATTTGGTAAAAATCGGTCAAGCCGATCCGGAAGAAGTGCGGTAACTAACATTATGACACGGAAATTTTATATATTAGAAGATTAGATAAAACCACAAAATATCTACGTTTTTTATATGTGACATGGTTTAAGTTGTTCTCTCTATGGTTTAGATGGTGCCGTCCCTATCTAGTAACTAAAAAGAGGCATGTGAGATTACATTTTGTATGCTAGAATTGCCACCATTATAGCTCTAACTTCTTGAATACGTCGTGGATGAAACCCTATCGTTGACGTACCCCGAGTCCTCTAAAGATTTTTGACATTGCGCTTTATGTTTATGTATTATGGTAGCTGTTATTATTTTGTATTGTTATTATTATCGCCTTTCGAAATAAGTAAATTAACAGATGGACTGGCTTAAATATACATGTAATTTACTATTTGTAATTTAGGTGTTTAAATTTTAATTATTTTGTATATTTTATTTTATTTTATTGGGTCTTTTAATGTAATTTATTTAATCCATATTCATTATATAATAATTACATCATCAGATAAATCAATAAAAAAAAAATCTATACCGTGTATATAGCTTGTTTTTTCGAAGAGGCTCTGAAACGATTGGACTGATTTGAAAAATTCTTTCCCCGTTGGGAAGCTACATTATCCCTGAGTAACATAAACTATGTTTTGTTTCTCTTTGCGGTTTACATTATTTTATAGTCCGTACAAAGCCGGGACGATCTGCTAGTAAATTAATAAAACAATCATTTAAATACAAAACCAAACCTTAATAGAAAATTCGTTTTCTCTTGCAAACAATCGTTTACTCGTAGTTATGCAAGCGAGACAAATGTTTTTCTCTATTACCGTGAATAATAACCCTGTACATATAAGCATAATGCTCTTACGTATATGAGCGGATGTTCTCAGGTTAGACGTTAAAAGTTCCCGCGTCACGCAAAAGCTTTAAAATATGCGAAAGTTTCGCAAAAGTTGTTCGCAATTTTGACAGTTAGAATAACTCTGTACGCGTTTCTTGTGCTGCAATAACAATTGTGCCCCGGGAGACTGGCGGGTACTACGGTACTTTTTAACCATGATGGTTTTATTCACACCCACAAACCATAATGGTTACATTCAGTTCAGTTTTGGACAAACTGAAATGGTTACATTGACGTGATGCATAAAAGCATTAGCAGCCCACTATACGTTCCATTTACTGGGACTCGGGGCCTTCTCTTACAAGGAGAGATAAATATAGGCCATAATCCACCACGCTGGCTAAGTGCGGGTTGGCGGATGTCACACGTTTTTCGGATATTATGGTCCTCAAACATGTCAGTTTCCTCACGATGTTTCTTTTCACCGTAAAGCGAGTGCAAATCCACACATAACTTGAAAAACAAGGCATTGGTGTAGGGCCGGGATCGAACCAGGGGCCGTCTGATTGAAAAGCAGACGCTTTTTTTAACGTCATATAAACTGACGGACGCCAGCTGCTCGTGTGTGTCTGCTGCTACGAATAAGCATGACTCGCTGTCTCTTTGTAGCGTCTGTAGCTCGGCTAGCTATCATGGTCTGATGCGATCATCGAAGCTAAGCAACGGTCGATGCGGACGGTGTTAGGATGTGTGACCATAATTACAACACTGTCGTTTTTCAAGTGGCATTTTCATGTGGGTGCTACCTTGGGTCGGATGACATTTTAAATTGTAGGTAGGTTCTGGTTGTTAGTCTTAGTAAATACACTCGTTAAGCCAAGTCAGCGACCCCTTGGGTTGATTGAAAACTTTAGACACCAGAGTTGGCCACTTAATGAAGAAGAAGATAAAGAATATATTTAATAAAATAAAATAAACTGGCGGTCGGCTAACGAGTATCGAGTATACCTGAGTAGCCCCCGCAGGTGGTGAGCCGGCAACTGGTTTAAATTAGTTTGTAGAGCAACAATCTCTGTTTGTCCGCAGATACCAGTTTCGGCAGCCTCGCTTGCCTACACTGTGTACTCTACTCTAAAATATACTATACAAGGTGTTTCTGAGAGGTGTGACAATGTTAGTCTTCTTATTCTTCTTCCTTGCCTGATCCCACTATGTAGGGTCGGCACAGCAATTGTTCCTTTTCTACTCTCCTATCTCTACACTAACTGCTTTCTCTCTCATGTCCTCATTCACACGCTTCATCCATGTATTCTTCCACTCTCCTCTATCAGCCGTTATCCATACTTTTACTCTTTTCTCTCTCATGTCCTCATTCACACACTCCATCCATGTCTTCTTCCACTCTCTTCTATCAGCCGTCGTCTCTACACTCACTCCTTTATCTCTCTTGTCCTCATTTACACACTCCATCCATGTTTTCTTCCACTCTTCTCTATCAACCGTCTTCCCTACTTTCACTCCTTTCTCTCTCATGTCCTCATTCACACATGTCTTCTTATATCTTCTTAATATATATAAATCTCGCGTCACAATGTTTGTCCTCAATGTTCTCCTAAACCACTTAACCGATTATAATAAAATTCGCACACCATGTGCAGTTTGATCCAACTTGAGAGATAGGATAGTTTAAATCTCAAATTATAGTCACAATTTTAATTTATTGCTAATTATTGTCTGTTATTATTTGACAGTCACAATTGTCTGTTAGCTCCAAATGATTCTAACAGATGTCGATACCTTTCGACTGGGTTGAGTAAGTAATCAATAGATGGCGCTGCTATGGTAAATCTTCGAACGTGTCATATAAGCTACACTATCTATTTTTCATACCCCTAAGTGAGGTAAAACAACGTTTTCCGGGTCAGCTAGTATGCTTATAATAGATGAAGTTAGACCATTAGTTTTGTGGCAATTATAACTAATGAACAATAAAAATAAAATATTATAAATATAAATATAAATAAATGAAACTGATATTAGCTCATTAACATGTAAAATACTGTCTTTAAACAACAAAAAAACAAACTCTTCCCAACAGCACGTCTGAGCACATTTAAAACGTCTTATTTTATGAAATTAGTCGACAGACAAAGGGTTTTACTTTCTAGTTCCATTTCGCATTGTGCGCCTTTGATGTCCGGGTTCTCGCGAAAACGAAATAAACTTTTAAATTACACAACAAAGGCCAGATGTTAATGACGACTTTTAAAAACGCTGTAATGAAACGGGTGAAGATGGTATTACCAGTGACGTCATAAAAGCCTTTGACGACTCAATTTATCCTATATTAGCAACCCTATTCAACAAAATTATAGAGCATGAATATATACCTACTTCCTGGAAAACCTGCACTGTGTCGTTACTATATAAAAAAGGAAACCCAAACGATGTGAGCAATTACAGACCCATAAGCCTCTTATCAACATTATATAAAATATTTACCTCAGTTTTACTACGGAGAATCAGCAGGAACATAGAAGACAACCAACCGAGAGAGCAAGCAGGTTTTCGAAGGGGCTACTCTACTATAGATCATATATTCACTTTGACACAAATTATAGAGAAGTACCAGGAATTCGGCAAGACATTTTATCTAGCATTCGTTGATTACAGTAAGGCTTTTGACTGTATTAAGCACGGACAGATTTGGAAGACTCTACACGATCTAGGAGTCGAAAGCAAATATATAAATCTGCTAAAAAGCATCTATAACAATTGTAATGCTAGAATAAAACTGGAAACTGTCGGCAAACCGTTTAATATAGAGAAAGGCGTTAGACAAGGCGACTCTATATCTCCGCAGCTGTTTATAGCTTTACTAGAGCAAATCTTTCGGAAAATAAACTGGGACAACAGAGGAATTAACATAAACGGAGAATATCTAAGTCATCTGCGCTTTGCCGACGATATAGTTATACTGTCGGAAAATCATACAGATCTTCTAGAAATGCTTTCCGATCTAGATAGAGAAAGTAGAGTATGCGGCCTTCACATGAATATAGAGAAGACCAAAGCCATGACTAATGATGACAAAATACCAATAATTGTGGATGACCAAAATATTGACTACGTAGAAAATTATATATATCTAGGACAAAACATACAATTGCTAAACAGAACAGAAAAAGAAGTGGAAAGGCGAATAACACTCAGTTGGAAGAAGTACTGGAATAATAAAGAAATATTCAAAGGTGATTTTCCCATGCACCTAAAGAAAAAAGTCTTTGAAACGACCATTTTACCCACTCTAGTGTACGGTTGTCAGACATGGGCCCCAAATAAACAAGTTCTAAAGAAAATACGAACATTCCAAAGAGCAGCAGAAAGAAGCATGTTAGGTCTCAAATTACGTGACCGTATTAATAGCAAAGTTATACGGAGAAGAACAAAAATAATAGACGCTCTACATATGGCTGCAAAATCAAAATGGAAATGGGCGGGGCACACGGCGAGACTAGGTGACAACAGATGGAGCGAGAGAGTCCTACACTGGGATCCTAGAGAAGGGAAAAGGGAGCGGGGAAGACCTATTAGAAGGTGGAGAGACGACATAGAGTCTGTCGCAGGCAAACTATGGACGAGAACCGCGCAATCAAGAAGCACGTGGCATGAGTTGGAGGAGGCCTTCGTCCAGCGCTGGACGATCCCTGACGATGAATAAAATAAAAATGTTTTAAATTTGGACATGTAAATACACTAAATGTTTGTGATATATTTGAAATAATGATAATTACTTTGACAAAATGACATATATACTCAAAATTTGACATTCTAATAAATACTTTTTGACATTTATATTAAACTATAATTTGTAAATAATCTAAAAGAATACCAATTTTTATCACTAACTTTTAAAATAGAATAAGATTGTTTGTAAATGCATGTATTTAAGTTGGGAAATAAAGGCTATTTTTATTTTATTTTATTTATTTATTATTTTATAATGAAACGGACCTCTAACGGATTAAATGAGCATCTTTTTCTGTTCATTGTGTGTTTGTATTACGTTGTAAACAAAATGTATCTTAACGGTGTTTGACATGTTTTTGTAATTACACTCTGAATTTGACAAGCAAAATTGGCTTTAATTAGCGATGCGCGACTGTGAATGATTCCAGTCGAATTATTCGACTTTATAAATCATTCGACTCATTCGAATGATCTCCGAAAATTAGTAACTAACATGATACCCACTCAAAATTAACCGGACTGAATGAATACTACATTAGTTACTACTTGAGCCGACTCCACTCCAACGATTCATTCATATTTCATTCATTTGAAACTAACAAGTGACAGTGACAAGTTTCGCAATCGAGTCAAAACGCCATTAGTAACTAATAAGTAGTCATCATTCGATTATTAACATTAGTATATTACTAATATTCAAGTCGAACGTGTAAATTAGTAGTTGTACATAATTCGACTGGTCAGATTATTCGCATCGCGTATCGCTACTTACTTCTTCATTCTTAAACGGCTGAACCGATTTTAATGAAATTTTGTGTGATCTTGGATTATTATATTAGACACATAGGCTACTTTTTGTTCCAAAAACAATCGTGGTTCCCGTGGGATACGCATATAACTTCAAAATCTATGTTACTCCTTCACGCTACAAAGGTCGGACCGATTTTGATGAAATTTACTATGAAGATAGGTAAGACCTTGGAGTAACACATAGGCTACTTTTGATATTGGATTAACTTCTTTTTGTCCCGGATTAACGCGGATAAGACTGCGGAGCGCAGCTAGTAAATAAATATAATCAAATTTTTAATCCTAAAATAGAATGTACTATGCCTGCCAACTAAGAATAGGACTGTCAAACCGCCATTTTGCTCAATCATACGCGCTAACGTCATTACCAAAGTGTATGGTGTGCAAAAAAAACTAATTATATTCAGCTCATATGTTTAATGTATGCTGTTTTGCTATCTTAATATATATAAATCTCGTGTCACAATGTTTGTCCTCAGTGGACTCCTAAACCACTTAACCGATTACAATAAAATTCACACACCATGTGCAGTTGAATCCAACTTGAGAGATAGGATAGTTCAAATCTCAAATTATAGTCGCAATTTTAATTTATTGCTAATTATAGTCTGTTATTATTTGACAGTCACAATTATCTGTTAACTCCAAATGATTCTAACAGATGTCGATACCTTTCGACTGGGTTGAGTAAGTAATCAATAGATGGCGCTGCTATGGTAAGTCTACGAACGTGTCATATAAGCTACACTATCTATTTTTCATAGCCCTAAGTGAGGCAAAACAACGTTTGCCGGGTCAGCTAGTTTCTTATACATTTTACGGCAAATTCATTATAAATGAGTAGGATTTGAAAGTAAAAGCATATTTATAAAAATATTTTTTTTTCATTGCTGGCACTTCTTTTTGTACCAAATAAAAAAGTTTATTATGGTCCTTACAGCACTTAAGTCGAAACTATCCAAAACCAATGTCTTGTCACGTGTTTTTTTTAGGTGTTGTTAATTTGTCTTGGATACTTCTTACCTGTAGAATTAATTAATCCAAAATTATCCAGTAATAAAATCAAGAATAATTATTCAATAATAAAATTTATATCTATGAACCAAAAAAAATAATTAATTTATTTTTATGCTGTCTTTGCTGACAGTACTTTTTTGACAGTTATCGTGTGAAGTTGAAGCAAGCGCGATCCTATTCTTAGTTGGCACGCATAGTTGGTAGCGATTCAGCGGCACACACGACTAAACTAAATTTAAAGAAGCCCCGTCTCTTTTCATCTTAGGTGGCCAGAAAGAGACGGCACGTTCTGAGCCACACACAAAACAACTAAAATCACGTCAAATATGAAATATGTAAGCGATTTTAGAGCGCACCCAATTAATTGTATCAGCTCTAAATCTGACGTGTTTGACGTGATTTTAGATGTTTTGTCTATGGTTTAGATCGTACCATCTCTTTTTGGTCTTTTTGACGAAAAGAGACAGAGCTACTTTAAATTTAGTTTAGTCGTGTGTGCCGCTGAATCGCCACCATAACTCATGAATTTATTTGTGTTATTTGATTAAACCACTAACCCTAACGAAATGAGCTAAGACGGAGTTTTAGGAAAGTTTTTGTATAATTAAATTTACTGTTAACCCTCTCTAGTTAAGTTCCTTGGAAAACTCATCTCTCATAATTATAATTAAAGTAATATTCCGCGAACGTGCTAACTCAGAATAATTTTAATCAGATAGACATTTCTTTTTGTTAAAAGTTTTTTTCTCCTGATACCAAGTTACTGGAACATTTTTTTGCGATGAATAAAGTATGTATTTTAAATTAAAAGAAAGGCTTCCTTAAATAAAATTAAAACTCTTTGATAACGAAACAATATTTGTTTAAGCTTACAGTTATTTTAAATATTATTTGCCTTCAACAAAAGATTTGTTTTTAACAGTCATTTTTGACAGTTCATAAACAATGTATCTAGAGGAAAAGTTTGATTTTTCGTTTGTTTGTTTGTTTGACGCAAACAGGCTCCGAAACTACCTTAACCGTTTTGAAAAATTCTTCTTGAAATATGAAATTTGGAATACAGTAATACCCCGGACTTACGCGATAGGTGGGACCGAGCGCTATCCGCGTAAGTCGAATTCGCGTAAGTCGGGGTACAATTTTGCATATACATACCTATAAAGTCATACAAAGTATGTTTAAATGGGACCGGAGACTATAATTTAGGAAATATAAAACAATAATTTAGGAAATAAATTTTAATTTAATTCTAGATAATATGACAAACTATATTAATAAAATGTATAAACACAATCTGAAGTGCGCGGCTTTCAAACAAAAAACGTTAAAATAGGCGAGAAAATTAAATCGCGTAACTCCGAATTCGCGTAAGTCGAGGTAGCGTAAGTCGGGGTATTACTGTATATTAAGTTTATGAAAACTCAAAAATAATGATATATTTTTTTGCCAAGGGTGAACTACTACTGGGTTTTTATAAGGGGTTGAAAGTGAGTGAGGAAATTTCTGTATTTATCAAGTCTTGGAAGTTACTGTAAAAAGCGGACGGAGCCGAGGGCAAAAGCTAGTGATCAATAAAAATCTTATTATTATTATTATTATTAGCATCTGAAAAGGTTTGTTAAGCTATTGGTTTATCTCGTTAAGCAAGGAAATGTCTGTAGCTCCCATCATCAGAACAGCTTCGTGCTAACCTTGTATACTATTAAAACTGAAGATCTTCTAATATACAACATTTCCATGTCACAATGTTAGTTACCGTACTCCTCCGAAACGGCTTGACCGATTTTTACCAAATTTTGTATGCGTATTCAGTAGGTCTGAGAATTGGCTACTATCTATCTATTTTTCATACTCCTAAGTGAGGCAAAACAACGTTTGCCGGGTCAGCTTGTCTAATATATAAAATTTCCATGTCACAATGTTAGTTACTGTACTCCTCCGAAACGGCTTGACCTATTTTTACCAAATTTTGTATGCGTATTCAGTAGGTCTGAGAATCGGCTCCTATCTATTTCTCATACCCTAAGTGAGGCAAAACAACGTTTGCCGGGTCAGCTAGTCTAATATATAAAATTTCCATGTCACAATGTTAGTTACTGTACTCCTCCGAAACGGCTTGACCTATTTTTACCAAATTTTGTATGCGTATTCAGTAGGTCTGACAATCGGCTACTATCTATTTTTCATACCCCTAAATAAGGCAAAACAACGTTTGCCGGGTCAGCTAGTCTAATATATAAAATTCGCATGTCACAATGTTAGTTACCGTACTCCTCCGAAACGGCTTGACCTACTTTTACCAAATTTTGTATGCGTATTCAGTAGGTCTCAGAATCGGCTACTATCTATTTTTAAGGCAAAACAACATTTGCCGGGTCAGCTAGTTTCTATATAAGTGCACCAATTGTTAATCCAATCTGACAACGGGAAGTGGGTCTAATTAACCCTTCAGGTTTCTTATCGAACAAACACGGCAACATATCATGTACATTATAATACATACTCAAAATATAAGAGTACATTACAAGTTATACAGGGTTAAAGGTGACAAACGCTAAATATTTTAAAGGCGCCTTAGGTACGTCTAGATAAACAATTGCAATTTTACGACTCAAAGAAAAGCGTGAAAAATCTGGTGTTTCATTATTATTATTAAATAATATATTTTCAGAATAAAATTTCATTCCATAAAATAAAATTAAAACAAATAGAATAAGAATAGTTTATTTATCTAAAACACATGTAAATTCACAATTAGTTTTTACTAAAATCCGTCGTCTTATAAATCTTATTAATTTACGCTATAACATTTTTCTTGTGGCTTCTGCACTAGGAGAACCCTGTTTCACAAAAGCCACAATCATACAAATCAAAACAAAATATAGTTAGTAGAAAATGTCAAAACTAAAATTATAATTTCTCTCCAGTCACAATTCTCAACCATTTGTGTTGGATTGGGCAGTCTAACCGATCATTGATCATCATCAGAATGCCGAATTTATAATCATTATGAAGATAAATATATTTTAATTTGTTTTATTTTTTACTCTTGATGGTTTTGCTTCATAGAAATTCTTGCTTCAAAGAAATTCATCTAATGGTAAGTAATATTGTGAAGAAACCGGTTCATATGTACTTTAAAACTGCCAGTTAGAAAATTATCGGAATAGCAATAACATTGTTATGTCAGGAAAAATGTGGTCTATGGTTGTGCCAAATCAGGCAAATCTGGAATACAACTCCCAAGACGCTGAGGTTTTTTTTATGATGGATAGGCCAGCGAGAGATCGAATCTCACCTGATGTTAAGTGATGTTACGCCATTTGCGACTTTTGCTTCAAAAATAAAAATATGTTAATGTGTATGTTCATCTAGTTTCGAACACAATATAATTAGCTATTGACTACCAACCCAGAGGGTCCTGGATTCGTTTTCCGGGATGCTGACATCTTTTTTATGAACTAAATTAGTTAGCTGTCCGTCTGGGTGTGAAATATTTATCTATATAAATTATGTATGTATTTATATGTAGTATATCAGTTGTGTTAGCAACCAGAATATACAATTGTTTAGGATGGGGCTAACCTGCTGTGTATGAAATTTGTCGATATTTATTTATTTAATACATGAATACTATGCAATTTTTTTTGAAGTGGAGATGGGCAGGACACTTGGTGCGTAGAGAAGTCTCTAGGTGGAGCAGGGCAGTCACCGAGTGGTATCCGAGGAACGGAAAACGACAAAGAGACAGACCACCAGCCCGATGGTCAGATGACATCGTTAGGCACGCTGGAAAGAGCTGGTGGAAACTCGCTGAAGACCGTACTGTACGGCGTGTTGGAGAGGAGGCCTATACCCAGCAGTGGGAAGACACAGGCTGATGATGATGATGATGATGCAAATTTTAGCTAAAACTTTGGTAATTAAAGGCTTTTCAAGTGCAAAGCATAGATTGTAACCTTCACGAAGGTGAGCTATATCGGTTTCAAAAAAGTAGTGTTTACGTAAACAGCGTAAGTTGTTTATATGTTCTAAAACCGTCCTTGAGAATTTTGCATTAGTTTCCAGTAACCCTGTAGAGAAGCTTGTAATATAATTTGGCGAAAATCCCTACCTCGCGTGTTGGTGGCTTGTTTCAGTACAGATGTGGCTGGTTCCGTCTTGTAACGCTAATGAGATAATAATATAATGTGGCTGCCGGAATATATTTGTGGCTCTTTTAATTAATTATTCATGTTAAGTAGATTCAAGGCTTTGACTTTAAGGCAATGAATGACAAGGGTAAAATCACGATTTTACCGTTTTTTCGTTTAAAGAACAATTCTAAGAATATTTATACTCGTACTTATTTTGGTATGGTATAATGGTATGTATGAATTAAAAATAAAACTGTTTCAAAAAATCTAAAATTATGATTTAGGATTTTTGCAATTTTGTGCCTTTGGCTTCGCCGTAAAACCAAACAACGACAAAACAATAACCAAATATTTTTTTTGTTTTTGTACAATAATAATAATTAAAATTTTCAAAACATCTTTCAAAATAAAAAACAAAATTAAAATAGGACTATATAACTAATTTAGAAGACCACCCCAGACAGAACCTGAGGAAAAGGTACCCATAACGCTCTGTATAGCGATGGGTAGTTTTTGCACCAGGTACGATTCGGAGCGGAATTCTAATAAACCAATTCATATCAACTAAAACCCAATTCCAAAAGTGTGTTGCAGACGTAGCGGAGTTCAAACAAACCATTTCGTATCGACTAAAACCCAATTTCAAAAGTGAACCTAGCCCGTGTTACAGACGTAGCGGAATTGAAACAAACCAATTCGTATCGACTAAAACGCAATTCTAAAAGTGTTTCTAACATGTACTTAGTCAGGTCATAAGTTCTGTCACATGTGTAATATGAGATAATTTAGACATGTTTAATATTTATGTAACCATTTATATATCAAAATGAACTTAATAAAACATAGATCCTTATGGTAATAAAGTTTATTCAAAATGACCCCCGCGATTATGAATATAGGCCTTCAATCTGCGCGGCCAGTCATCTATTGGGGCACGAACGAGGTCCATGTCAATATCGGCGGCTGCCTTAATCAAGGATGCCTTGAGCGACTCCAAATCAGGATGAGGCTTTGAGCAGGCTTTTTCCTCCAAGTGTTGCCATATCTTGTAATCTAACGGACTCAAATCTGGACTGGAGGAGGGCCAGTCTTCGTGTCGGATGAAGGCGATTTCACGCGCCGCCAGCCAGTCTTGTGTGCTTTTCGCTCTATGGGCTGGTACAGAATCTTGTTGGAATACCCAGGGCCTGTTATTAAACATGGCATGAGAAACAGGTTTCTCAAGGTTCTTAAGGACTGTATTTTGATACACAACTGCATTAGTTTTTACGCCTTTCTCACAAAAATGTACCTCAGTTAAGCCCCAATAAGAGACTCCCAGCCAAACCATGATCGAGAATAGAAAATGACCTCGTTGGACACGCGAAATACGGTTGCTCGCTTCTTCACTGCTGTGTGCGTACACATTATCATTTTATTTGTTGTAGCTCTCTTCAATGGTGAATTTTTTTTCATCCGAAAGAAGAATTTCGTGACGCTTTTTTCCTGCGTACCGCTTCAACAAAGCGCGGCATCTCTTCAGTCTCAGGTCCA
Source organism: Mellilla xanthometata (assembly GCA_035578125.1). Lineage (NCBI taxonomy): Eukaryota > Metazoa > Arthropoda > Insecta > Lepidoptera > Geometridae > Mellilla > Mellilla xanthometata. The sequence goes on along the minus strand of JAPUBQ010000049.1, from coordinate 1,333,173 downwards.
TTAAACGAGCGTCCAAACGATGTCCTGTTTTCTCCGATATGCCCTAAGCCCTAAGTCTTCATTTAACACCCTTTTCACCGTGGTCCTGCTTAAACCCATCTGAAGGGCCAACAGTTTCTGCTTACGTATGGGATTTCTTTGAATTCGCGCCTTCACAGCTTTTATCACTACTGGAGTCCTAACAGAGCGAGGTCGACCACTTCTTGATCTATCATCTACACTAGAGTCTTCATTGTATCGATTTATGGTACGATAAACGAATCTTTTGGTTATATCCAAAATTTTTCAGTAAGTCGAAAATCTGAATTGGCGCGTTAGCGCAACGATGCAATGCAATAACCCCGATACGGTCTTCTTTAAGTGCCCATTCCATATTTAAAAATGAGGAAAATTCTAAAAAGTACATATTTTTATTTTCATGAAAAATGCGGAATTCGAATTCAATAAATTTTTTTTGGCCAGCATTTTAAATTCAAAAGTTTTTATTGTGTGACAGAACTTATGACCTGACTAAGTATTGTAGGTGTAGCGGAATTTAAACAAACCAATTTGTATCGACTAAACCCCAATTCTAAAAGTGACTCTAGCACGTGTTGCATTCGTAGCGGAATTAAAACAAACCAATTCGTATCGACTAAAACCCCAATTCCAAAAGTAACTCTAGCTCGTATTGCAGGTGTGCTGTACGGGTACAAGGGGCTGGTGCTGGTGTTCGGGCTGTTCCTGGCGTACGAGACGCGCTCGGTGAAGGTGCGCCAGATCAACGACTCGCGCTACGTGGGCATGAGCATCTACAACGTGGTGGTGCTGTGCCTCATCACGGCGCCCGTGACGCTCGTCATCGCCAGCCAGCAGGATGCCGCCTTCGCCTTCGTCTCGCTCGCTATCGTCTTCTGCTGCTTCCTCAGCATGGCGCTCATCTTCATTCCTAAGGTGAGCTGCTTCTAATACTGGAGCATCACTGTCACCCTCATTCCTAAGGTGAGCAGCTTTTAATTCTGGAGCATCACTGCCATCCTCATTCCTAAGGTGAGCAGCTGCTAACACAGGAAGATGACGCTCATCTTCATTCCCAAGGTGAGCTGCTTCTAGTACTTGAAGATGGCACTTATTTACTTCCCAAGGAGAGATTTTTCTAGCACTCTCTAGTACGTAGGTCACTATATAAGTTTTGTGTTACTTAAAAAAACAACATGTTTGGTTATAACCAACATATCATGTTAATAGCTGTGCACAATAATCTACTTTACTTTTTATATTTTTTTCCTGGGATTGAATATTTTTTTTATAATAACAGGAGGAGCACAGATCTGAAGGCATGTTTTCTACGTGCTGGTTGAACGCTATCACTGCCTCTTCGGAGTTGGTCAAAGTAAAACCTCTCATCAAATCTTTGATTTTGGGGAAAATACAAAAGTCACAGGTCGGGGCTATGCGTAGGATGAATGTCGAGTTGTACCTTTTCGGAAGCCATAATCCACCACGCTGGCCAAGTGCGGGTTGGCGGATGACACACGTCTTCGGATATTGTGGTCCTCAAACACGCCAGTTTCCTCACGATGTTTTCCTTCATCGTAAAGCGAGTGCAATTCCACAAATACATGAAAAACAAGTCATTGCTGTAAGCTTTTTAAATTTGGCTCATAACAATCTCCAATAGTCCTCGAATTGTCTCACAGGTAATCCGGAGGTTCGTTCTTTTAAAGTCCCAACTTCCCCATATAACCCTGTAGGGTCATACCTACGCGTAATCATAATAAAATGTTGATTAAACCCCTCGAAACCTTATATTTTTTCCATTAGTACCCACCCTTGCCAACTCTCACCCTCGGGGGAAACTCCTGGAATATACCCGACCATTATCTCGCTTCAACTGAAAAAGGTTTGAGAATAATTTTCTAGATTCAACAATGTATTATGAAAATTATATGAGACGGTTGTAAAATTACACTCTTCTTCTTCTTCGTATGAGCTAAGTGACCAAGCTCTGGTGTCGAGAGTTTTCAAGCCGCCCGAAAGCCTCTGACATGGCTTAATGACTGTTTGTTCTAAGACTAAAAGCCGGGACCTACAATTTAACTGGTCATCCGACCCAGGGTAGCGTCCAGATGAAAATGCCACTTGAAAAACGACAGTCTTGTGCATGGACACCCATCCAAAGACCGTCCGCATCGACCGATGCTTAGCTTCGGTGATCGTGTCAGATCACCTTAGCTAGCCGAGCTACAGGCGCTACAGTGAAATAGGACCTAATAAATGTTTAAGAAGAAAAATGTTTAAGAGCGAGTATGGATCCCTTCCTACGCGAGACCAACTAGCACTTGGCCAATTATTTTCACCGGAATTTAAAAAAAAAAAAATATTATTATTTATCCTATTTATTTATTTTTTATTTTTCCCTTATTATTATTCCCGTAATATACGTAGGAAGAGAGGTAGAACCTTCTAAAAATAACTGGCAGAACTGAAGTAATGAAATTGAGATTGTGTTGTCAGAGAATCGACCGTTAAGGCGATACGGAAGCAAAATAAAACATAATAATAATTATATAAAAAAAATATGTGAATAATTTAATATTCATATTCAAATCGAATATGAATATTAAATTTAAAATGAATATGAATATTAAAAATACTACCATTTATAATTATATGGGTTTAATAAAAAAATCGTAAGATAAAAATTAAATAGTAGTCAAGCGCTGACCTATTTAGAGTAAAACAGTTACGTGAAGATATTGGTTTAGGGAAAATAAATATAATTAGTTGAAAATTTACTTAAAAGCTTTTAAATATGGTTAAATGTGGATAACAAAATCGTTTTTAAGAATAAACTAATATCAATGAACTGAATTGATTTCGATTAAATCTGACAAGGACGTAGTTTAGACTTAAAAAAAGCGGAAAACACCGGGCGCAGCTATTAATTTCAATACTCAAAATTAAAAAAAAAATACAAATATATTTATTCGTTAAAAATTGTACATTTACACTTATTCACTAACCCTCAAACTTTACGCATTCGCGCCCGTACCTTGGAGGCTAGTGCCTTCCAGTCACTTAAATAGTTTATGTACATACATAGTTTAAAGATTAATTTACAATGATACATATACTCGTATAAGACGTATTTAGAATTTTGGATTAAATTAAATTACAATAATACAGCTTCTATACATTATTTAAGGACATAATGGTCTAGTTAAGTAATACATAAATATTTTCTGATCAAAAGCAATAAAGATAAAATAAAATATATATTATCAAATTTGATCAAATATATACCAGATTCAGTGTTGCATACAAACAAAGCACAAAAAATGGCATGAGTTTACTATACTATTGTATCTATTACAATATACTACGACACAAAAAAATGTTTCAATTCAAGTAAACCTTACCACTGTATCTTAAGGTTGAGTTTCGACTAGTGCCGTAATAAACAAAACTGTCTTGCTCCGCGATAACAACAATAAAATTGTATGACCGTACGCAGTGAGCGTTAGAAAATTCAACTGTATTACTATACTGATAACGCTTAAATTTCTCAAACTCTTACTTGTGGTCTTATTTTCCTTTCCATATTTAGAGACATCACCTTAAAACTAGCACATTTTTGATCGAAGATTATCAATAATTTATTATTAATGAATTTATTTCGTGACATTCCTAATGGCGCGCTTCGGGTGCTTTGAAATATTATGTAATGAGTGACTGAGTGACAACAACGCCTTAACTAAATCGTGAAGATTTATTCTCAGCGACAGCGGACGCAGATGGCTCTTTCTAATCTGGCAACACTAATTGATCAACATTCATCCTTATCAGATACGATTGCTGTTACACAGGCACACTTTCTTAAAGACTGACTTTACTTGATCTAGATAAACAGTTTTTGTTTTACTATCTTCTTAATATATATAAATCTCGTGTCACAATGTTTGTCCTCAATGGACTCCTAAACCACTTAACCGATTATAATAAAATTCGCACACCATGTGCAGTTCGATCCAACTTGAGAGATAGGATAGTTTTAATCTCAAATTAAAGTTGCAGTTTTAATTTATTGCTAATTATTGTCTGTTGTTATTTGACAGTCACAATTATCTGTTAACTCCAAATGATTCCAACAGATGTCGATACCTTTCGACTGGGTTGAGTAAGTAATCAATAGATGGCGCTGCTATGGTAAATCTACGAACGTGTCATATAAGCTACACTATCTATTTTTCATACCCCTAAGTGAGGCAAAACAACGTTTGACGGATCAGCTAGGATGACCTCGTTGGCGTAATGGCTACCATGCTGGACTGCGAACCAGAGGGTCACGGGTTTGATTCCCGGCACGGCCAGTATCTTTGTGATGAGCTAAATTAGTTGGCTGTCAGTCTGGGTGTTCTTCTTCTTCTTCGTATTAGATACGTGACCAAGCTCTGGTGTCGAGAGTTTTCAAGCCGCCGGAAGGCCTCTGACTGGTTTAACGACTGCTTGCACTAAGACTAACAGCCGGGATCTACAATTTGACGTGACATCTGACCCTTAGTAGCGCCCAGATGAAAATTCCTCTTGAAAAACGACAGTCTTGTGCATGGTCACCCATCCAGACACCGTCCGCATCGACCGTTGCTTAGCTTCGATGATCGCGTCAGATTAACTTAACTAACCGAGCTACAGGCGCTACAACCTTAATAAAGGTATTAATTGCCAAGTAGAGTAAATATTTTTAAATTATGATAAATATTAAATCCAAGAACAACCAGCTATGAAAATGATTTTTTTAACCTTTGAAATTTTGCTTATTCTGCATGTTAGAATTGAAACACTTTTACTCATTAAAAAAAGTATTTAATTTAATTAATATTGCCTTTCAATTAATATAGACTGATATTTCCAAAGTTGTGAAACTTCCAAAGGCAAAGCTTTAACTTGATATTATTGTGTGGAATCTCGACGCTTCCGCTTCGAAGCCTCAAGGCTTGCTTGCAAACAGGAAGTTACGTCATTACGATAATGCTCACTGGAATTCGATAATGAGGGATGTTTCCATGCAAATCAAATAAGTTTTTTTTGTAAGGTCCCGTAACTAAAAGGTAAAAACGGGACCCTATTACTAAGCCTCCGCTGTCTGTCTGTCTCCAGGCTGTATCTCAGAAACCGTAATAGCTAGAAAGCTGTAACTTTCACAAGATATGTATTTTCTGTTTCTGCTATAGCAACAAATACTATTAGATAAATAAATTAAATGTTTACCCCATTCATAAACGTTTTCGTATTTCTTTGTTATATGTAATTTTTGGTCTTTGTCTTTACACCCTCTATCCATTCACAGAATATTTAATTATTTTTAGAATAGTTAACTTTGTCTTAGATTTACAATAAAATGTGTTTTTTTTACGCTGGAAGGGCTAGCGCTTCTATCAAATAAATATATACCAGATTCAGTGTTGCATACAAACAAATGGCATGAGTTTACTATACTATTGTATCTTTTACAATATACGACGTTACAAAATATATCACTGTATCTTAAGGTTGAGTTTCGACTAGTGCCGTAATAATAATAAGCTTATATCTTGCTCCGCGATAACAGCTATAAAATTATACGACCGTACGCAGTGAGCGTTAGAAAATTCACCTGTATTACTATACTAATAACGCTTAAATTCCTCAAACTCAAATAAGACCACACTCGTACTTGTGGTCTTATTTTCCTTGCCGTTTTAGAGATATCACCTTAAATCTAGTAAAGTTTGCATCGAAAGGCTAACGCTAAAACTTGGGATTTTACTTTACCCGTGTGTGTGTGTCGGCAGGTGATCGAGGTGATCCGGCACCCGACGGAGCGCGCGGAGAGCGGCCGCGGCTCGGGCTCGGCGGCGCCGGCTGAAGAGGAGAAGTACCGCGCGCTCCTCGAGGAGAACGACGAGCTGCAGAAACTCATCGCACAGGTACTCACTCTCTTCTTCTCCTTCCTTTTCTTGTCCTCCTTCTTCTTCTCATTTATAATCTCCTTCTTCTTCTTCTTCTGCTTCCTCTTCTTGTACTCCTTCTTCTTCTCATCTATATTCTCCTTATTCTTCTACTTCGCCTCATCTTTTTCCTCCTTATTCTCGCCTTTCTTCTTCTTATTCGTCTCCCCTTACTTCATCTTCTCCTCTTCTTCTCCTTCTCCTCCCTCTTCTTCTTCTCCTCCTCCTCATCTCTTTAATCATTCTTCTCTTTCTTCTCCTCATAAAAAGGTTCCTTCTCTTTTCTTTTCTTCTCCCTCTCCAGAAGAAGATGAAGATCTTCTTCTTCTTCTCCCCTTCTTCTCCTCCTTTTCCCCTTTCTTCTTCTTTTTCTTCTCCCTCTCCTTCATGTTCTCCTTCTTCTTATCCTTTATCTCTTTCCTGAAAAAAAAAGGCTTAGACTATTTTTTGTACTAACCTAAAAGTGATTTCATCCGATCTGGCATCTGACTGGGACTGGCTTGAAATCTCTTTATTCCAGAGACAAACAACTAAGCACCAGCGAAAGAAAAATAAACATTACCACGTAAGATTTTATTTCAAGAATTCTAAAATCCGTTACCTTTCGTTTTTGACTAATGTGCTTAGACACATTTCACACACTGCTGGTTAACCTCATACTAAACCATTTCTAGTTTGTATTATGATTGCTAACACAACTGATATACTACATATACATACATACATATTTTATAACGATACATATTAAACACCCAGGCCGACAGCCAATAAATTTAGTTTTTCACAAAGATGTTGGTCGTGGCGGGAATCGAACCCGGGACCCTCTGGTTGGAAGTCAGGCAAGGTTAACATTGCGCCAACGAGGTCGTCAAACTACTTTAATTACGGTAGACTCCTCAAGCGGTAGACAATTTAATCGTCTTGTCTATTTTCTGCGCTATCTATATTTATCAGTTAAGTAATTGCTCACTGACCTATCTCTTACATGCGATCAAAAAACAATTTGCTTACCTTACTTTGCTTTTTATACGCATTATATTAGCTTCACCTGTATGTTTGTATGTTTGTTTGTAACCGACTTCTTTGGGCGCGATTTTGACCCACTTTAAACGGCCAGATAAACGTGTTTTTTAGTTTTTTTTAACTACTATTATTTTATTGATGAATAGGCTTACGTTTGACCGCTAAAAATTGTTATAAGAACATAAACACAGGAATTTTATATTAAAATCAAAATACAAAGTTGCCATGTCAAGAAATAAGTAAAATATGCTAAAAAGTTTAGATATTTGTCAGTAAATTAAAATTAGAATAATCATTTTCTAAGAACTCTTGATATTTTATACACAGTTTTCGACAAAAGAAGTTCTTTAACGCAATAGTGAAACTTCACATCGTTTTCAATACATTGAATATGTTCGGGTATTTTGTTGTATAGTTTCTGACCTGAGCTTAGGGAGCTTTACAGACATTGCCAATCTATGTGTAATTGGTTTTAATAATTGGAATCGTTTACCAGGTCTAGGCTTTGAAAGGGGATTCTTTTGATATTCATGTAATTTGGACCGGGTGTATTTTAAAATTTCAAATATGTAGACAGACACAGATGTTAAGATGCCTAAGTTTTAAAATGGTCTTTACAACTATCTCTTGATCTGGATTCTATGAGAACTCTTATGGCATGCTTTTGCATTTTTTTTATATTTACGTTTACTTTACGTTCATAGTCTGTAGAAGAACCAAATTACGATTATTTGACGACCTCGTTGGCGTAAAGGTTACCATGCTAGCCTGTCAATCAGAAGATTCCGGGTTCGATTCTCGGCCCGGCCAACATCTTTGTGCTTAACTAAATTTGTTGGCTGTGGGTCTGAGTGTTAAATATGTATCTATATAAAATATGTATGTATGTATATGTAGCTGTGTTAGCTACCGTATCACGAACTAGAAATGGTTCAGTATGGTGTTAACCAGCCGTGTGTGGAATGTGTCCTAATTTTTATTATTATTATTATTAAATGATTATCACGTATGATAAAATAGAATTAATATATGCATAATATATTTCCTTGAGTTGAAATGAAGAAGTTATGGGTTTTAGTTGTTTCATTGTATTAATTCCTTTGGACATCTTTTTATGAGTATAATCGATATGTTCCTAAAACATTTAGATAATACTAGTCTTTCTTCGATCGATAATACTTGACTTTTGGGTCGTGAGGCGGCTCGACATCCATCGCGTTTTTCATCAATTACTCAAAGTGGTAGAACAAAAGTTTGTAATAAAATTGGCACTAAAATGTTCTTTGTTAGTAAGTTACCCTCCACATCGTATGTAGGTCGCAAAAGACATAAAGCACGCGGAAACAGAATTCCTCAAACCAATTTCGCCATTTATTGCGCTGCAAGTTTTATAAGTCAAACCAACGACCGTCTTTAATATGCGTTTGGAAAAGGCGGATTCTCACACAGGTCTCTGTCGTTCATTTAGTTTATATATTTTTTTATTATTGTAAAACAAACAGGCATTTATGATAAATAAATATAAATAAATAGATGAGAATAATAATACTAAGCCTCAAAGTTCATCACTTATGGTTTTACATACTTAAACACAAATATATAATATTATAATGAATTAACATATAGAAACACAAAGCCTTAATTATAGTTTAATAAAATTGTTTTAAAAAACAAACAACCGACTTCAAAAACACAACTAAAAAGGGAAAAATAATTTTAAGCCTAAATCAAATCAAGAATATATAAATTGAATAGGAGAGTTTATTTCATGTACTTATAAAAAACTATTTGCAATTTTTACTAATCCTGTATTCTTGGAGTCGGTGCCAGCAAAGAAAGACAATCGAAAACAGTTTTTTTTAACAAACATTAATTTGTTCTTATTAGATGGCACCGACTTCAAGAATACAGGATTACTAAAAATTGCAAATAGTTTTTTATAAGTACATGAAATAAACTCTCCTATTCAATTTATATATTCTTGATTTGATTTAGGCTTAAAATTATTTTTCCCTTTTTAGTTGTGTTTTTGAAGTCGGTTGTTTGTTTTTTAAAACAATTTTATTTTTACATTTTTAGTGGTTGGTAATGATATTTTGTTTAAGTTTTAGCTATAGAGAGCCAAATAAACTTCACGATGAAAAAATTTGGCGTGTGCCAGGCAGGCAACCAATTGGGAGCAAATCGAGCTGGATGCGAGCGAAGCGAGCGCGAAAATGTTCACCGTATTTGTTCCAACCGTTTGAGCATAAAGAAGTCCAAAGCAGCACAAATTACATAATGTTTGTTGTGTCAAAACGTACTAGAACCAATCGCGAGCGAAGCGAGCGCGAAAATTTTCACCGTATTTGTTCGAACCGTTTGAGCATAAAGAAGTCCAAAGCAGCACAAATTACATAATGTTTGTTGTGTCAAAACGTACTAGAACCAATCGCGAGCGAAGCGAGCTGGATGCGAGCAAAGCGAGCTATGCGCGAGCGAAGCGAGCGCGAAAATTTGCACCGTATTTGTTCGAACCGTTTGAGCATAAAGAAGTCCAAAGCAGCACAAATTACATAATGTTTGTTGTGTCAAAACGTACTAGAACCAATCGCGAGCGAAGCGAGCTGTATGCGAGCGAAGCGAGCTATGCGCGAGCGAAGCGAGCGCGAAAATTTTCACCGTATTTGTTCGAACCGTTTGAGCATAAAGAAGTCCAAAGCAGCACAAATTACATAATGTTTGTTGTGTCAAAACGTACTAGAACCAATCGCGAGCGAAGCGAGCTGGATGCGAGCAAAGCGAGCTATGCGCGAGCGAAGCGAGCGCGAAAATTTTCACCGTATTTGTTCAAACCGTTTGAGCATAAAGAAGTCCAAAGCAGCACAAATTACATAATGTTTGTTGTGTCAAAACGTACTAGAACCAATCGCGAGCGAAGCGAGCTATGCGCAAGCGAAGCGAGCGCGAAAATTTTCACCGTATTTGTTCGAACCGTTTGAAGTCCAAAGCAGCACAAATTATATAATATTTGGAGTGTCATAAGCCCAGGACATCCTGGGGGAAATTCCATCGAAGCGGGATAACTCCTAGCGAAGCGAGCGCGTAAATATTTTCCTTATCCGTTCGAGGGTCTTGTCTATTAATATATCAAATTTTACAGTTCCTTCTTCCACTAAGTATGACCCAAGTGGCCAAGCTCTGGCGTCGAGAGTTTTTCAAGCCCCTGATTTAGTTTGACCACTGCTTGTACTAAGAGTAGTGGTCCAGGCCCAACAAATTAACGTGTTATCCGAAGCACAGTAACGCCCAGATGAAAATATCACATTTTTTTATGGAAGTCTTGTGCATGGTTACCCATCCAAAGACTGGCCGCATGGGCCGTTGCTTAGGGTCGATGTTCGCGTCAGATTATTTTGTTAGCCAGGCTGCTAATTTTATGAGTGAAATCTGTATTTCCGTATGAGCGCGAAGAAGTAAAATAGGTTAAAATAGACTTTTAAAATAAAAAGTAACCTTCGTGTTATACAAGGTCTAGTCTACCCCCTATATCAAATTTTAGCGAAATCAGTGTGTCATGTGTTATTTGGTGCATCCCACGGGAACAGTAATTATTTTCGGGATAAAAAGTAGCCTATGTGTAAACACATAGTTTATCCTATCTTAATTACAAATTTCATCAATGTCAGTACAGCCGTTCGAGCGTGAAGAAGTTAAAAAGATTTTATATGTTATTTGGTGCATCCCACGGGAATAGTATTTATTTTCGGGATAAAAAGTAGCGTATGTGTTAACACATAGTCTTACCTATTTTCTTCTCAAATTTCATGAATATCAGTACAGCCAAACGAGCTAGAATCTCTCTTCATGCGTAAAAATAACCTAACTTTTTAGGTTTTTCTTCGATTTCCCTAGGAGTCCATCATCAGAACCAGTTTTGGTGACAATGGGACCAATTCAGAACCATACTCTTTCAATTAAAAAAAGAATTTTGAGAATCGATCCACAAATGGCTGAGAAATCGGTGAACATACATAAAAAAAAAAAAAAATACATACACGTCGAATATATAACCTCCTCCTTTTTGAAGTCGGTTAAAAATAGAATGTCAAAGCCATATAAAGATGACCTCGATAGCGTAAAGGTTACCATGCCGGACTGCCAATCAGAAGGTTCCGGAATCGATTCCCGGCACGGCCAACATCTTTGTGCTTAAATAAATTTGTTAGCTGTGGGTCTGGGTGGTTAATTTGTATATTATCTGTATAAAATATGTACCTATGTATGTATATGTAGTATATCAGTTGTGTTAGCTACCATAACACAAAACTAGAAATTCTTTGGTATGGGATTAACCAGCCGTGTGTGAAATGTTTCCTAGAAAAACAAATACATATATAATTTAATTATGGCCGTTTAGTTTGTTACGTCGCGGTAGAGCTTAATCTGACTAAAACATTGAAATTAAGCAATGGTTGATGGAAACAGTTTTCCACTCTTGTATGTAAAAATCACACCACCCGGTTGAACTTTTCAAATTTCCGAAAGCAGCCTTAAAGTGACTGGGATCGTAACAGCAAAGGAAAGTATGGACGAGGATTATTGCTTTGAAAAAAACCTCACAAAAACGAAATGAAGATTGAAACTTTGCTGCGATTTGCGAAGCTAATTTTTTAACACACTTCTACGAGTAAAATTATTAAAAATTACTTAAGAAACCTTGTAAAGATGGCCATGAAAAACTTTAGTTCCTTAACCGTTTGGAAAGTCATGGTAAAGCTCTGATAGTGATTTTTCCAAGGCACGGTGACTAAAGAAACCAAAATATATAGAAACAACACTCGTCATTAATGGAACTAAAATGTATTTCAAGTAAAAGAATATTTTTTATTTATTTATTTATTCGACATAACAATATGGTTCATAATCCTAGCCAAGTAATAAATATCCTTATGCTGAAATTTAGATTTAAGGTTAGGTTGAGCTCAGTACTCTGCATTAGGACGACCTCGTTAGCGTAAAGGTTACCATGCCGGACTTCTAATCAGAAGGTTCCGGGTTCGATTCCCGGCCCGGTCAACATCTTTGTGCTTAACTAAATTTGTTGGCTGTGGGTCTGGGTGTTAAATATGTATTTATATATAATATGTATGTATGTATATGTAGTATATCAGTTGTGTTAGCAACCATAATACGAGCTAGAAATGGTTCAGTATGGGGCTAACCAGCCGTGTGTGAATGTGTATAAAAAAAAAAAAAAAAAAAAAATTAGGACAAAAATGTTGCCCTGTATGGCAGTGCTGCAGAAACCCCGTATATAGGTATCTTCTTCTTCTTCTTCAACCTTTTCCCACTAGGTGAGGTCGGCACAGCAAGTTTTCCTCTTCCACACGATTCTGTCAGCTGTCATATCCACATTCACTACCTTTTCTTTCATATCTTCATTTACACATTTCAGCCACGTATATAGGTATATACCTATTATATTATGAACTAGCTGACCCGGCAAACGTTGTTTTGCCTCACTTAGGGGTATGAAAAATAGATAGAGTAGCTTATATGACACGTTCGTAGATTTACCATAGCAGCGCCATCTATTGATTACTTACTGAACCCAGTCGAAAGGTATCGACATCTGTTAAGATCATTTGGAGTTAACAAATAATTGTGGCTATCAAATAATAACAGACAATAATTAGCAATAAATTAAAATTGCGACTACTTATAATTTGAGATTTAAACTATCCTATCTCTCAAGTTGGATCGAACTGCACATGGTGTGCGAATTTTATGATAATCGGTTTAGTGGTTTAGGAGTCCATTGAGGGCAAACATTGTGACACGAGATTTATATATATTAGATTTGTATCAAAGGTTGTATCAAATATCGCCAAACCAAGTCATAGGCCTTTAGTCGGTTTGAAAACTCTCAACGCCAGAGTCTGTTCCCTTAGCTCATACGAAGAAGAAGAATCTCCCCACACCACCTCAAAACCTTGTCTTGTCCAAACAACACACGCGCTAGTGAGAATAGCCCGCTACATATTTAACGTGTTATTGATTGCGAGTTCTCAGTAAAATAAGTTTACTGCGGGGCAAGGACTGGACGAGGATGTATAGTCTTTCCACTGTTATTTCCACCTCTCAGTAGAAATCCACCCTATTAATAGTCTTTCTACCATTATTTCCACCTATCAGTAGAAATCCACCCTATAATAGTCTTTCTACCATTATTTCCACCTATCAGTAGAAATCCACCTTATTAATAGTCTTTCTACCATTATTTTTACCTCTCAATGGAAATCCACCATATTGTCAGGACAGCAAGGAATAATTTATCTTGTAAAATATTTTGTTTGAGCCGGTTTATATTAGACATACGACATAGTTTTATCTTAGACCGCAATGTCATTTAACATCAGATGAGTTGTGGTCAAGCGCAAGTCTTCATGCATAATAAAAAAAAGTTTACGTTAATCGTGGAAATTTAATGTCGATATTCCTCGCTGATTTCAAGTAAAATGACGGTGGTTACACTTCGTTTGACATATGACAGCGACAGACTATCGTTTAATTTGGAGACAAAGAGTATACGTAATCATTTTGTGTATTCATTTATGTAATAAAATAAGGAATATAATTTGTGTTGCAAAGATTTTAAAGTAATTTACAAAAATATAACCTCAAACGTAACAACATTAAAAACAAAAACTTAAGTAAATGTAACAGATATTAACTGATTATTGTCTCTCCCGGAGGATAAATTATCCACTACCCGTGCTTGCCCCGCGAAGTACCAATTATCCATGTCCCAAGCGGTTGGTAGGCGGGTCGTGATATAAAATCAATAGAGCCACTGTTATCTAATAACTTTACTTTGACGAGGCAATCAAATTAACTACGAGGATAAACTCCTCGACGATCTCGTTGCCATAATGGTTACCATGCCGGACTGTCAACCGGGTTCGGTTCCCGGTACGGTCAATCTTTTTGCTGTACTAAATTTGTTGGATGTGTATAATATGTATCGATATAAATTATGTATGTACGAGTATTAACATGTACACAATATGACAGATTATATTTTACAAAACTGATTTAATGTGGGCAATAAATAAAATGTCTTTATTAGTCAATAAGTTATACAAACAAGTCAATAAGTTATAAAAACAATGTAACAAATGTACTCTTTTTTTGTGTACATTATTCTTTTTATCTTTGTACCAAATTTATTGATATCCCAATAAACAATTTGATTTGATTTGAGTCGAATACATAAACTGATAGATTTCAAATCTAATTCAGCCGTCAACCCACAAAATACTGGGGGTTTCTACATTAAAAAAAGAAGTAGTTTTGAAAAATATGTCATCCGCACTATTTAACGGCGGCCATCTTGAATCTGCTTTACCAAACGTAGCTATTAACACAATTTTGCTTGATTTAGTCACCCACAAGGTAGAGTAATGTAGGTCATGTAGGTACATGTAGGTAAGTGTTTAATAATACATCATAAAGCGTAATATTCAAAGCAAATAAATAAAATTTAAACAAATACTAGGACACATTTCACACACGGCTGGTTAACCCATACTGAACCATTTCTAGTTCGTATTATGGTAGCTAACACAACTGATATACTACATATACATACATACATATTTTATATAGATACATATTTAACACCCAGACCGACATCCAACAAATTTAGTTCAGCACAAAGCTGTTGGCGGTGCCGTGAATCGAACCCGGAACCTTCTGATTGGCAGTCCAGCTTAGTAACCATTGCGCCAACGAGGTCGTCAGCAAAGCACCATTTAATTGGAAATTGGACTGACCAAATCAAGGCAGCAGTTGGAAGCTCCTTGAATGACTGTAGCCGGTTGACATCCAGCAGACAGAGATGGCGAGATGTCGTGAGGCAAATTATATCCGCCCTCTCCAGTGACCCTCCATGACGATCACGACCGCTCTGACAAGAGCGTCACGAATTAGAAGAACACAATTTTAAAACAATAATAATAGCTTGAAAAAACTAAATAAACACGCTTTTTATAGAAAACCGTAATTTTATCAAATTAGTGTATTGTCATCGGTCCTCAATAAATCTACAAAGTTTCAACGAAATCTGGCCGTTTAAAGTGGGTCAAAATCGCGCCCAAAGAAGTCGGTTACAAACAAACATACAGGTGAAGCTAATATAAAGCGTGTAAAAATATATTAATTAAAAATGGTTAAATTAAAATTTACATATGTACTTATACTTTTTTTCCTTATTCCACAGAAAGAGGAGCGCATCCGGGTGCTAAAGCAGAAGCTAGTGGAGCGGGAAGCGGCCGCGGCTGACCTCACGCAAGGTACGGGGGTCATCGCTGACCTCGCGACCGCGACCTCAGACTATGGCACGTCCACCAACTACACCCGCTCCTCTCGAGCCTCCGTGTCTGACCTCGACTTCTCTGAGAGCTACCTCTAATAACTACCCTCATTTATTGTCAACTACCTTTGTTAGAAACTACCCTCATTTATTGTCAACTACCTTTGTTAAGAACTACCCTCATTTATTATCAAATACCTTTGTTAAGAACTGCCCAAATTTATTGTTGACTACGTTTGTTAAAACTACCCTCATTTATTGACAACTACCTTTGTAAGAACTACCCTTTTTAACAGCCAACTTAAAAAAATACTTATTTTAGAAAAGAGTTTTGTATTTGTAACCTATTTTTTTAACACAACTTTTCTGGAAGTAACTTCAAATAACTGCCCTTATTTATTGTGAACTACCTTTGACTAAATCTACCTTTATTTATTGTCAACTACTTCAATTAAGAACTATCCTCATTTATTGTCAAATACGTTTGTTAATAACTACCCTCATTTATTGTCAACTACCTATGTTAAGAATTACCCTCACATATTGACATCTATTGATAAGAACTGCCCTTTGTTTAAAAAATAGTCCTGCCTTCACTTTTGCCTTTGATTCATTGTAAACTAATCTTGATAAGAAACATCTTTATCAACTACCAACCAACCAAAAAAACACTTATTTTTGAAACTAGCTTTGTAACCAGTGTTTGTACACAACTTCTCTGGAAGTAACTTATAAGAACTATCCTTTTTTATTGCAATCTACCTTTTACTAAATCTACCCTCATTTATTGTGAACTACCTTGGATAAGATCTTTCCATTTTGAACTACCTTTTTTACCAGTTTTTGAACTTAACTTTTCTAAAAATTACCTCTAAAATCTACACCTATATATTGTCAACTTTTGATAAAATAATACCCGCATTTGTTGTGATAAAATCTACCCGTTTTTTTGAAAAATAGCTTTTTCACCCGTCTTTGTATTGTTACAAGTTTATATAACTTTTCCGAAAGTAACTTTTAATGAACACCCTCATTTCTTGGGGACTACATACGTTTGAAAAGATCTGCCCTTAATTTCGAAACTAACTTTGTTTCTCCTTGTTTGTACTTTTCTTTTTTACCGATCACTTATAACTACCCTCATTTACAGTGAATTATCTTTGATAAAAACAACTGCCGTTTTGTAAAAAACAAATGTTTTGCTGTGTTGCCATGTAAAAACTTTTTTACTTAAAAATCGAACTCAAATCATTGCATTTATTTATTGTGAACTTTGTTATTATTTTTATATTTTCTTTTGTACCGTTTGACCTTGTTTATTGATAAAACTTGATTATTTTAAAAAATTGATTTATTGAAAAATTATATAGCTGGATGAGGATAGCTTAACATTTATTAATACATAATAGTAAATTTCTGTTTTCTTATTTGCATAACCAAATGAGTATGCAAGTATAGAAGAAACGAACGTCAATTGTTTTTGGGGTTCCGTACCTAAAAGGTAAAAACGGGACCCTATTACTAAGCCTCCGCTGTCTGTCTGTCTCTAGACTGTGTCTCAGAAACCGTAATATTTAGAAAGCTGAAACTTTCACAAGATATGTATTTCCCGTACCGCTGTAATAACAAATACTCAAAAAAAAAATAGTAAGAGCCAAACAATAAACCTGTGTAAAATAAACGTGTTTTTTCGTATTTTATAACGGTGTCTGTTAGATATAAATTTTCACAAAATCTATAAATGTATATAAGCTACCAAATTATATTAATAAATTTAGTATAAATACATATTTAAGGGGGGGTCCCATACAACAATGGTACGGACCCTTCTTGCGCGAGCCCAACTCACACTTGGCCAATTATTTTTATTGACTTATACCAAATGTTGTCATCCGCCAACCCACACTTGGCCAGCGTGGTTATCTCTCTCCTTGTGAGAGAAGGCTTCGAGTCCCAGCATAAGGAACGTACAGTGAGCTGCATATCACATTTCAAACCACTCAAAAAATATCACTACAGTATCGAGTTACGCGACAAACGTTCAGGCTGAAATTCTTGTGTAATGTTATCGGTGCTATCTCCCCCTTCCTCTCCGCCCGCTCCCTCAAATGAGGAGATTCCCTCGCCCCAACAATAACCCAGATTGTCAAACGTGATTCTAGTTCCTATGATACGACGATGTTGTCAATACTTGGTTTGCTTTTTAAGGTTGCGTACTCGAAATTATTGCGTACTAGTAGATTGTCGCACGGACTATAATATAATCTAAGTTGGAAAGAGAAACAAAATACAGCCTATGTTACTCAGGGATAATGTAGAGTAAAAAAAAAAGCTTCCCAACGAAACAATTTTTCAAATCGGTACAGTAGTTTCGTGGCGTCAAACAAACAAACAATCTTTTCCCCTTTATAATTGTTTATTTATTAAGTGAAACCTTGATGGTGTTTATGGCTAATAATTATTTGTACGAACAAACAGTCAAGTTTACGTCCAACGGGTTTTGATGCATTACGAGCGTCATAATCGGGGACGAGCACATCAATGTTTTAAATCAGTTTTATGTTTGTAGGGGGTAAAATACATATGTTTTACGTTGCGGTTATTCTTTGTTCTAGTTATTTTGACACTAATTCAATGTAGTTATTTAACACCCGATTTATGTGTGTGTGTGTGTCTATGGCAACTTAGCTCATGAGCGGATGAACTGGTTTCGGTATTGTTCTAAGAAATATGTTAGTCGGGAATACTTAGCTTTCAAATTCAAATTCTTTTATTTCAAGATTAAGTCCCATATCCAAATGTTACATAAAATTATTATTAGTAAAATAAACTGTATCAAAAATATATGGTAAAAAAAAAGTCAAATTTAAATACAAATAAAAATAATATAAATAAACTTCAGTGATAATTAATATAAATACAGAGGACAAGTAGGTCAAAACCTCCTCACAAAAGCTTTGTTTGATAAAAATCACTCCAAAATGGCCGTCGCTAAAAATATCGGAGTATATATTTTTTCATAATACCCTCAATATTGTCTCTAACGTAAGATATCCGCCACTATAAAGTATTCTCAAGGTTTTCTATTTTTTTGATTTTATACTTCTTTTCTTATTAACTTTAAACGCCATAATTAGACATCAACCTTATTTCTCAAAAAAAAAAAACAAATCCTATTATAATATATCCAAAGGTTCTAGTTTAATAATATCTTTAGTCGTAACAGCCTTTCAATAAATAATTCAAAGAGCTGATTCTAATAGAAAATGAATAGAATCCGTTTTCCGATCATGAAAGCTATCGAGAGAATGTATTTGTATCTGCGGTGAAGCAGCTCGATCTCCAATAGACATTCTTACCTCTAATTGCTCGCCCGTGGCCAGACACCGCCCGAGACTAGATGCTATTGACTGCTCATACAGCTTCTTACAGAAAAAAATGGTTGCCTGTAAAGTCGGTTTTACGGGCGAAGATTTTACGTGACAACGTCTGACCGATCATAGTTGAGTGGGAGAGAGACGCAAGGCATTCGGCGGGCCTCTCTCTCGTTCGGTGACTCATCGTAACGTTACCGGGCGTTACACTTTTTCATAAGTGACTCCCAGCCGCAACCTAATTTAAGACGTTGTCACGTCAAAAATAGCGAACTAGAATAAACGGAAGAGTAACACCATACAATTGCCGCTTAGAATTTGGATCCATCTACGCACACAATTATACTGCTATCCCAACGAAACACACACACAAAGCTCGCACGCGATTGGTCGCCTCAAGACAATTTACGACCAATTGACGACCTCGATGGCGTTAAGGTTACCATGCCGGACTGTCAATCAGAAGGTTCCGGGTTCGATTCCCGGCCCGGCCAACATCATTGTGCTAAACTAAATTTGTTGCCTGTGGGTCTGGATGTTAAATATGTATCTATATAAAACATGTATGTATGTATATGTAGTATATCAGTTGTGTTAGCAACCATAATACGAACTAGAAATGGTTCAGTATGGGGTTAGTCAACCGTGTGTGAAATGTGTCCTAATATAAAAAAAAAAAATGTTAGCACCCAGCTGAACACGCCACTTTTAAAACGACAGTCTTGTGTATGGTCACCCATCCGTCCGCATCGACCGTTGCTTAGCTTCGATGATCGGGTTAGATCACCTTAGCTAGCCGAACTACAGACGCTACTGTGTCTATATGGTTACTAAATGCTACGTAGATATGTAGAAATGGAAGTTTTAATATAAGATACATAACCTAAAAAAGCACACTTACTCTAACAAACCTACGCTCTATCAACAAGTTATTAACTCCATGTTTCCACCCCACCTTCGCTCCAAACATTGTATAGAAGATGTCATTTGTATTCAATTCCAGTCGTCGCTTGCCCGCGCCTAATTGTTGCGATAGAATGGAACACACCGCTTCTCTACCAGATTATATTATCTATTCCATTATTATGAAAACCTTTGCCTTCTGCTGATCCCATCTCAAGGGGTTCACAAGAAGGGGTTCAGTTTGAAGGTCAATGTGTTTAGTGGATTGAAGTTTTTGTACACTACGAGGCTATTCGTAGGATATGCAATACTGTTTAAGAGCGATTTTTGTATGTGACAAATAACTTTTGTTTTTGGCCTTTTGGAAATTCATGTAATTAATAATTCGTTTCTTCGTACATTTTGACAGGTGTAGACAAACTTTTTGTAGTAGCACCAGTGAGTGAGAAATTAAAAAGTGGGAGGTTAGTGTGGTATGGGCATGTGATGCGTAGAGAGGAGATGCATGTTACTAGGAGATGTATGGAAATGGTAGTGCAAGGAAGAAGAGCAAGAGGCCGCCCGAAGAAGACATGGATGGAGTGTGAGAATGAGGACATGAGAGAGAAAGGAGTGAGTGTAGAGACGACGGCTGAAAGGGGAGAGTGGAAGAAGAAAATTTGGTGTTCCAACCCCACTTAGTGGGATATGGCAAGGAAGATGAAGAAGACTAAATTTTTATATAGAACTGCTTTTTTCAAATTCCCGAAAATTTTTGAATCAAAGTTGGTATGTACTAAAGGCGCCTTTTTAAGGTTATCTTTTCTTACCATGCATACAGCTAGGTATTTGATCAGCAGGACGTATAGCCACATAAGCCAGCGACATTCAGGTCGAAGGTGGGGCATGCTTAGTCTGGAATAACTAGCTCTCGATGATGATACTGGAACACATCGTAAGGTGCTTGGTGTAATATTTTCTACTTCAAGGTAGTTGCTAGCCAGGTGAGCACTAGATTATAATCTATCACCATACTATGATTTCCTCACTGTGTTTTCATTCACCGAAAACTCAAACTCAGATGCGATGATCGAAGCTACGTAAGATAACAACAAGCCCGCCTAAGCAGTCATCGCTTTGAAATCTTATCTAAACGTTTCTCATTAACAACTTTTTTCAATGTAAACCGGGCGAATCGTTTGTAGGCAACCCTGATTACTTTCCATCGCGTCGTCAATCTTCCGAATGGGGGTTTCCAACCGCCCCTTCTGCCGAATCAGTGTAAAGAAACTTGATTTCCCTTTGTATTCGAGTATTGGGCCCGCCGGAGTTTTTCAAAGGGTTATAAATTCATCGCTTGTTGCAAATCGACGGCCCATAAATCCTTCAGCGCTTGACACCCCTAACTGAGATGTTTGTACTTCAACCCTTTTTATTATTATTCCGACTCAATCGAGCACCTAAACCTTAACACCGAGGTATTGTTCAGTTGTATAGTATAAGTTTAAAACTTAAAACAAGTATTTCTAGACAAAACGAATAGTAATGATGAAAATAAATTTAAACATAAGAATAATAATATTAAATACATGGGTGGAGTGTATGAATGAGGACATGAAAGAGAAAAGAGTGATTATGAGAGACGACGGCTGATAGAGGAGAGTGGAAGAGGAAAATTTGCTGCCGACCCCACCTAGTGGGATAAGGCAAGGAAGAAGAGATTTGGTGCACAGTTTGTACTTGAAGGTTACTAGAATATATTTGCTTTCGATTCAAGAAATTTATTTACAAAACATTTTCAATGGTCTTCAACTATCTTCTCCTCAAATCTGTCACGCTTTATTTTGTAATCAGATTCGTGCTAGCGTTTGTGGCTACTTCAAGTATTTCTGTGGCTCGATTAAATACTACCCTTTTTATTTGATTCCGACAATGGTCGGTTGTCTCCCCTCCACTCTACAGGCCCGCAGCCGCTCTTCAGTTAAGCTATCTTGAATTATTCAAAACAGTTTTCTCCTAGTACGTGTATTACGTCTTTTCCAATTCTTTGTGGCTTTTATATTATTTATAGGGGTCTGTGCCCACATTGTTTATTGATATCCTGAAACCTGAATGCGAAGGGGAGTGTGGCCAATAAATTGACTTGCTTTTTGTTTTTTCAAGTTTTTTATATGTTGAAATTGGATTTCTATACACACTACAGCTAATCATTTTTACGGCAAGGCCTGTAATCACCAGTCAGCGGCACTATGACCTAAGTAAGGTATTGAGCATGTCTAGTCTGAATTAACTAGCTATAAAGGTAACTGCTAAAGCTCATCGTTAGGTACTTAGCGATCTTTTTTTCAACGTGCCCTACCACCATGTCATGGTTTCCTCACGATGAAAGAAAACCTTCACCGAAAAGTTCGAGCTAGGATTTTTTCAGGTTATGGTACGGAACTTCAAAAGCGAGGCCGACTCAGACTTGGCCAATTTTTGTATTTATTGTTTATTGGCAATCAAAATACATTATCTGAAAAGATTTATTAACAACAATTACAAAAAAAAAACCAGATAAAATACTATATACAAACTTAAAGATAACAAGAAAATCAAAACACTACAATTTAAATTAGAATAAGCTCACCATCCAGGCTGTCGCTGCGGGGCAGAGTTCCCAAGATGCTGGCAGCATTACCCCGTTGAACAGCTACACTTAGTCTTTGTAAGAAACAGCTGCCAGCTCTTGGATCTCCAGAAGCGAGGACCAACCGTTAAAAGTTTTAACGTTCTAGGTAGTACGATTCATGGGACACATACGAAAAGCAAATTTAATGGATAAACAATTATATATATGCTACTATGCATATATATCAGTTTACTGCAGGGCAATACCTTCCCTCTCTTTCCCCTATGTTATTTTCGATTTTATATTAAAGGATAAAACAATCAAACCTCAAGTAAAATTATAATTCTTGATTTATTTTTACATCTTTTTTAAATCTTTTGTGAATGAAATATGACGTAAATGTAAAAACAATAAAAAAAACACATACTTCCAACATTTTCCATTTAAAACTAATTTTATAAAAACTTATGTGTACTAATTTTATATATTTGAAACTACTTATGTAATTTACAAATAACATTATCATATACTTTGTCTTATTTTACTTTCATTAAGCTTCTATAAAGCTATTTTATTTTTAACATCATTTATATTCATACTTTATTTATGTTGGTCTTCATGGCAATACTTTAAATTTATGCAGTCTTAATACATTCTCAGAAAACGTCTTTGATATAAACTTATTCGTCTTTTCATTCGTAAAATTATCCTAGATCTTAATTTTTTAAAGTAATTTTTTACTTTGATTAATCATGAATATTTTTAAGACAAAATTTAACTGCCTTCTCAAGAATTGCAACAATCGCTCATTCGCTCTTTTAACTGTTCTTTTGTTTTATTACACTTTTAAATTATCTTCTAAATACAGAGGATATATAATTTTTAAAAATATTTTTAACATATAGTAGTTCTTCTATCATCATAAAAACAGTGTCAATTTTCGCGTCTCTCTCTGTTCTAATTCATTTTTTACTGATATGACATGTCTATATAACTTATATAATATCATCATCTCTTTTCAATGTCGTATGTGAAACAAGGATGGTTGTTTTTTTTGGAATCGAGCCCAATACTTATAAACTACCTATACTCCTACTAGACTGATTTAGTGGTACTTTAGAAATATAACTAATCTCTTAACTACCCACATGGTATAAGGAAAGGGGATGTTAAGCCAAAATGGGTCAACCAATATAATAAATACTAGTTTGAAATTCACGAAAATAAAGTCGTAATTACAAAAAAAACTGAAATATATCCTAAAATATAAATAGTAATACAATTATTTCTTTATTTTATTAGTTACGATTTATGGATATGAAAAATTAGAAGCTGTTTGTTTATATTTGACCTATTTCAGCTTAGCATAACCCTTTCCTGTCATATTTACACTCATAAGACTTTGTATGGACACTAAGCTTTATTTTTATGTATATTTAAATGTTCTATCGAAAAAAAAAAGAATTTATTTGATCTAAACTTAATATACAGAGTTACAGATAAATAACGCTTTTTTATTAGAAATTGACTTTAGACCAACTAATTTTACAACTTTTGGAAAATTCGTGAAAAAAACAGCAGTTTCATTCCAAAAGATCGATTCTCTACGAAATCTTTGGAATAACCGCTTTTTTTTAATTTCCAAAAGCCTATAAGTGTTTTTTTTATACGTGAAATTATTAAATTCTTTAAAGTTTACGCGTTATTTATCAGTACCTTGTATTTGAGGTACTGACCTTATATTTTTAGTGTCCATACTACTACTCCAAACGAAGCCTTTGCGATGAAATTGGCTGACCTGAAAAGCCAGAATCGTCTGCAAAGGGGCTCGTTTGTGACTCTTCATTGTCTCTAAACTCAATTGTAAACTATACGTAGACCTCTATATTTGTTAGGTTAGCTTTAGAACTCTCGAGAAATAGACCTAAGCATCGCTACAACGATCTTTTATGCATTTTAAATATATTTACTTAAGTCGATGACTAACACTTGAAATTTTCACTATCATATTTTTTCTGGCACGTGTTGGATTTTAAATAATATTTAAATATATATATTAGTTTAAGCTCAAGTTGGTGTTGCCATTGGAACTTTTGTGTTAAATATAAATTCATATTTTTGATCTAGACTTAAATAAAATGTTTGTTAATATTTAATATTAATATTAATACGTATTTTAATAAAAGTTTGGTTTTTACACATTTTTATTGCTATAGACGCTGGTAGTTTAAGTATTCATGCAGTCAAATCTCGTTATGATAGCTTTGGGTGCCGAATTTATCTTGTGCCTGTTATTTCTACATAAGTTAACATTACAACGTGTTTCTAAATCGCAAATTCATTTGTCAAAATCTATTCCGTGTCACCTGACCGCTTCGATTCCAAGATGGCGGCCGAACGGATTGCAAAATTTAAAAAAGGAATATTCGAAATTCAAAAGAGAAAAAGACCATTGCACTCGTGATTGTAAGCTCAGTTATGTGGATACAGTGACGTATAGGTATGTGTAAGTGACGTTATTGTGCTGTTAGTAGTTTAATAATGTTGTCACCCCGTAGCACCCGTCACCCACACTACCTGCCTGCCACGACCTCCAAACCGCTGTAACAGTACTTATTCCACACTTATTACGTAGCCTCTGGTACGTGTCAACGGAATAAGGATAGAATAGGTACGGATTACGCACCGTTTGGTGATTGTGGCTTTATTGTGCATGTTACCCACACTGTTACCTCCACCCTAATAAATGCCTACACCCTTATTGCCAAATACCTATAGAGGAATTCACTTGATGTTTGTCCGTAAAGCTGTCCGTGAAGATTGTGAGGAAAGCGTGGTTTTATTATTCACGCTTGGATAAATGATGTTGTAGAATTATTTGTTGTCCTGCTTTGTGCAAGTTTCCCCTTGCGTGGTTCCTGCCTAAATGCTGAAAATGTAAATCGAAAAAAGTGATTCTTGTCAGTCTGTTGAGTTATTACGACTTCTTTGGTTATCTAATTTGAGTTTAAAAATATAATTACAGTTTCTTCAAATAATGAAACTTAGAAAATCTCAATCTTATTGACTTTACAATTAAATCTTTGTCTTTTTCTTATTATAACATGCTCTATTTTGAACAAAAATACACTTGCATCTGTTCCTTAGCACATTTAATGCTATATCACTTGTATCACAATTTAAAATTTTCCAACCTAACCAATATGGCAATGCACGAAACAAGCACAACCTGAAATATGTCTTTCTTCTTAGTTTAAAAGAAAAAAAAATTTATAACCTCTAAAACAGCAATTTGGTCTGAATTGGCTCACAGAATCATTGGTTCGTCCAATCGTTCCAGTCATTGGAATGAATATAACATTTGACCATGACATACTTATAATATTATATATGGAATATAAAAGAGTATTATATACGTTCGAATGTCTCAGCATTCGTATATGAATGTTCAGTAACTGTATATGTGTTAATATATATGTTATTCTCAGCTGAGTAACGAGATTTCCTTGCATGAATGAGTATTATATTTGTACAGCTTATTTTATTATTTATTCCTTCGTATTTGTTGTCCGTGCGAAGCAAATATTTCGTTTCTGCGTATTAATTCTCTGGAGAAAAATATTTCGTAGAAACAGATATTTCTGTTTTTGTACAGCCTGTATTATTGGAACAACATTTTTCTTAAAATTTCAGTGAAGATTGTCTTCGTTGAATACGGGAGCTTTATTTTTGATTAACAACGCTTAATTACGATTTTATTTCCATTTTACAAAATGATATAGACAGAAAACTTCATACGTGATAGAAATTTGCTGTACAAACTATAGTATAGGTAATTGGTTTGCATAGTGCTTGATGTTAAAACGCTTTTTTTATAGTGTCGTCTTAGCTTGTTTTTGACGCTTCACAACTGAAAGATATTTTGCTAATCGCTAGGTTAATATAAACTTTAGAATAATGACTTAATGATCTTTTTCTCTCTTGGCAGATGTAAAGGACGAACACATCTGATCGGCTGCAAAGCAAACGTCGTCTTAATTAGTTGGTAATCTTTAATTTACATTAAAAAGTTTAATAAAATAAGAATTACACCTTAGAACATGTTTGTTTATATTAAATTTAAGAGATTAAAGTGTTCTTATTATATATTTATTGATAGTTAACTGATGATATAATAGACACTTATCAAGTTTTGGAATGTAAGTTTGTTAGAAGATCGATATTGTCCTTGTTAAATTAGATTTCTCAAAGTAGTAGGTAGTTGTAATTTTTTTGTTGTTAATTTCAATGTTATATGTAGGAAATAAATATTTATTTTATTTATGTTAATAATGTTACATATATGCGTTAACTTATGAATGTGACAAGCTTTTCCACCACACTTCTTGTGCCAAGTAAATTGTGTCCACGTTGTACTATAAAAAGAAGTAAACATATATTATTATGAACTTGCAAATAACTATTTTTTGTGTTATAATTTTTTTGTTCTTATATTAATCACGTTTGCCTTTGAATATATATTATTTATATTACATTAACACAGAAAACACGGCTTTATTTTTTTACACTGACTTTTTTAAGGCAATTGAATAAACTAACGAGTTCATATATTGTTAAAACAACACTGTTTTGAGATGAAATATGCACAATAAGTTTTCTCATGCTAAGTTAAGCACAAATAAAGCTAACACTTTCTCAAATTGTTTTCGTAACTACAATGGGTTCTCTTATTCATTACGAAGAACCTAAAGTTAGTGGGTACATATAATGTGACATATCACAATTAACTTTAACTTTTGATGTTGTTGCAGTGTATTGAATAATCTGTAAGAAAAATGACATAATATACCATCACAAATATATAATGAATTATTTAAAATATTACAATCAAATTTTTGTAACTTGTTGATTTAATTGTTTTGTTATAAATTAAAATTGATGATAAATAATCGACACGGCTCATCAGTCATAGTGATATCAAATGCCAAAATAGTTAAATAAAGAAATTAATTGACAAAGTATTTTATTGTACCTGATTGCACAATTGTTTTAATTAGATAAATTCAATTTTGTTTAATTTCTTATTAATATATATATCTAAATTAATATAAACTAGATTAATTTAAAAAGGTTATAAAAATCCGTGCATAAAAAAACAAAATTATGATATTCGAAATAAGGTTGTTATAGATAGTAAAATAAAAATAGCTTAAAATTTATTACATAGTTTCTATTTATTATTTAGTTTATTTTATTAGAAAGAGCTGAAATAAATTTATTTGTTATAATATCTACAAAATAGTAAAAAGAAATACAGCACTGCCAAGATAATGTTTAAAAAGTAGACGAAAATCGGATTTAAGAATATAGATGTAATCTTAAGAGAATTAGGGAGGTAGAATTAGTCTACTCAATTATTCTGAAAAAACACATTGTATTAGATACCGTACATTTATTATTTTTAAAACGTGATAGTTTTAATTTTATTTAATCCAAGATTGTTTATAAATAAGACTTTTATTTTTATCTTACTTCATAACCTAGTCATTAATAAAATCAGATATTATTTTAAAATTGAGTTTTTTTTAATATTTTTCCCTAATAATAATATTAATACTTACATTTTTTCGAAATTGGTTCAGTACATTTCAAATTTAGGTCGATTTTCCTATGTATAACTTCAAATAGGAAAATATCATTTCAAATTCACTGGTTCTATAAAAAAAAATATGTCAACGCAGAACACTGCACCATTATTCTAGATTCATACTTTATTAAGTACAATGAAAACCACTTTATTCAGATTTATACAGGGCTATTCGTCAAAAGCGAACTTAACGAAAAATTTAAATATGTTTAACTACTAAATTAATAAACACAAAAATAACAAAAAAATATTAAACAGTATTTGCCATTTTGAAGTAAAATCAATTATTCATAATGTGAATACAAACTATGGTCTGAATAAACAATTACTTAGAAATATATTGTACAAGCCATTTTGATATTTTTATTCTTCTAACATTGCAGCGAACGCACGCGGTTTCGCCGAAATGTGCTTGCCACCCTCAGTTTAGAGTGTAAAAACTAACCAAGCTAGTTTCGTTGCGCGCTTTTTCGAATAACTCTGTATTTCTCATATATATTTTGGCTCTGGTTCAAATATATTCAGTATTTAAACAACGCGACTTAAATTCAAGACAATCCATCCAAATAAAGTTTGTAGCACAATTTTATTACGTTTACAAAACAGGCCAGATTGGTGAAACTATGTCAATTTGTAAACACGCTTTCAATATGTTAAATTGTATTTTTATGCATGTAATGTTATATGTGTACTAATGTATTATTGTATTTTGTTTAAAGCGATTATGGGCAAAACGTTGAGTTTACAGTTTTATCGTGTATGTTGTGCGTTGTATGCTGTTAAAATAACTGGAATAAAAGTGTAATCAATGTGTATAAAGAACTATCATACGAATGTTTGGTAGAATATTGGCACAAATCAGAGTTTGGGCGCGGCGACACTCGACTATTTTAGGTATTATTCAGCATGTTTGAAATCTAACATATGTCATAGAGGCTTTAACAGATTGCAATCTGTTTAATTCAACCGAAAAATTTCATCCTGTAATGTTTTCACTGACATTTTATTTAAGAATTTTTTGAAAGCTTTTTCTAAAGTTGGAATTATAAATAAATCGTATTTTTATCTTACTAACTTTAACCATATAGAATAAATAACGATACGAGTAAAACTGTAAAAACAAGGTTTAGCCCGTGTCGTCGTCTTGAAAGTTCTTTACTAGATGTACATATTATTAATACGAACGCATATTTTATTATTATTATACCTATTAAGTACGTCAAGTATTTAATTAAATTCAAATATTATGAATTCAATTATTTGAGGAGTATTTGATTTGTGACTGTTGGTAAAAAACAAGGAAAAATAAACATGTTTTTTGTCACCAAACACCTTACGGTGTGTTGTGGCAACGTTCTGGAGACATTAATCACAGACTAGGCATGCTCCATCTTAGGCCAGATTGTACGCCACTAACTGGTGTGGTTACGCGCTTGCCTTATGCCTAGCTGTATGGCGAGCAAAACAAAATATTCTTATTGTGTTTTAGAATCAATAAATGTTTTATTTGATTTGATTTAATTTAATATACTCGCACAAGCAATTTAGGCCTTGGCGGAAGATTTGACTGCATAGAATTAGTCACCGGTTCACGTATTATGATTGTTAATTAAACTAAAGATGTAAATAACATTGTTTCTTAAATTATAAATGAGTATAGAATAATCGTTGACATTCTAAATTTTATTACGATTTGAAGTCATGTTCAATTTTATTGTGTAACTAACGCTAAAACCACTTTTGGATTAGCGTTTCTGACTAGTAACCCTGTATTGATAGCTTTGTACAAGGTGTTTCGTAACGCGTGCGATTATTGTAAAATTAACCTATATCGCATTTTATTTTATACACGTGTGATGATAATTTAGTATATAGATCGTTATTAAATTCAATTTGTAAATTTAATATTACGTTATTGTTAATATATTTATTTGAATTCTATAGTTATCTTTAATTATTATGTACTTACTCTGTTTTTTATATATGAGGAAATTAAACGTTTTTATTATCACTAAAATCCTTATAATGCGGCAATTTAATATACAATTTTATTGACCATAAATAATACAAGTTAAAGGCAATTTTGGCACCTTTCCCTCCACCTCCATCTTTAAGATTAAGTTATTCGTTGTTTTAACTGCTCTTTGTAATTTCTTTGAACTTCCCCTTCGTAATCTTTTTTCTCTGAATAAATTACTTACTGAATTTTACGTCCTCAACTTTGAAGACTTATCAACTCAATTTTTCATTCCTAACACTTTTTAACCTAGTTAAAAACACCTTGTACGGAGTATTTTTTTTTAATAAAACGTGATTGTTTAATTTAATGTGTTAATTGAAATGTAATTTTGAAAATAATATAAAATTATGTATGAGCCTGGAAGCTCAGTCCCGAGAATGCGTTTTACAGCTGAAATAATATTGTTACAAAGTTGTACAAAGTTAACGCTGACTCAACCCATACTTCATAATAATAATAATATTTTTTACTGGTTAAAAATATTTTACAGATCAATTACATAATTAAAAAATCATAAAAAAAAAACAAAAATATACATGAGTACATTCCAAAAGTATTCAATATATCATATCTGTATTAAAAATATCATATATCGTAAAGAGTTTCCTAGAAAAGTCAGCTACATCATCCACAGCTGATTCTATCCCACTGCTGGGTACAGGCCTCTCTCCTGTTTTGCCATATGTCTCGGTCCTGTGCCAATCTAGTCCAGGTTCGCCTTGCTACGGCTGTAATGTAGTCGACCCTTGCATCTTGCCGCTGGACGTCTTACACTCCCTTCCTCGGCCACCACTCGGTTACTACGAGACTTTGCTCCACCTATCATCCCATCGTCTAGCCAAATGGCCTGCCCAGCTCCGACAGACTGCATATCTAGAATTTTTATTCATCATAAACCATACACAGCGGAAGACCAGCGCTGATTGCTTGCAGCCAGCATACGCTGAGCTGGGACCGGTTTTGTGGCACGTCAATGTATTTTTTATGTTTCATGTGTATTGATTTTCTTTATAGTTCGTGTCACAAAATATTTTTATTCTGTCTTTCTTTCTTACTTAAAGGCGGCTTTAGTTTGTCTAGACTTCGGAAAAGAGAAAGTGAATATGGTAAGTCGCAGAAAAAAATGATCTTTCATTATGTCACAATTGGCTTAGCTAAAAAATAACAACCACTATATTGTGTTACGCAAAGTTTGCCTTTTCAAGAATAATGATCTGTTAGTATGAAGGTTTTTTTACACGACAATGTGTTGAACATTAGAGATAACTTGTTCAATAAACGACTGATATGTCAAAGTTCAACTTTTCGCGGTAAAAAAACTTTTACGAGTGGAAAACATAGATTGTAACATTGACGTACGATTGGCTATAAAGGCCAGTTTAAGCTGAAAGTTTAAGTTTGTTGGTTTATATATACTAAAGCTAGCTCTAATAAAATTAATCTTCGGTTTCACGCCAGTAAACCCTGTATGACTGTATTTTTTTTATTAAAAATATAGTTTATATGTACCCTAAGCTAACAAAAGTAAGACTTTTAACCTAACTTAGACTTACCCAGATTTTTTAGTACCAAAATGTTTACAACTAATACGAATATTTACAAATCTGTTAACTGTAAAACGCATTCCCTCACGCCCCGCTAGCAGAGCAGTGGGATTGAAAATTTTATCCACGCCTGAGAACAAGACACGAACTTTTACATAGTCTACTTCTTTTAAGTGTGAAAATAGACGTTAACATATATATATTACTAATGTATTTTATCATATATTTTTATTTTTATTTAATCTAATCAAACCAATCTTGCTCGCGCCCTGCGCAAAGGCGCCTATCACACTCGCAGCATTATCACGCTGAATGGCAATGGCCAATGTTTGCTCTAATAACATTATTATTTCGTAATAACATAGTGATTTTGCAGCATTATCTTTACCTTGTAGAGCAAGAGCAAGATATTTCATACACGCAAATAATTATTATTATATTCGTTTCGCTCAAATTATATCCTTAAACAAATAATAGGATTCAACCTCATTGGTTTAACTAAAGATTTGAACTAATAACTTATTTTGTCTATGGATAGTAAGTAAACGAAACAAAAATAAAATGTAGTTATGCGTTTTTGAAAAGAAATGTGCTAATCCTACTGCTATGCTAAGGAGGCCATCGCGATCTACATTTATACCTATAGCTATTTTTTAATGTTCGAAGATTTGGTTGTATGTACCTATATTGTATAAGTTGACCCACCCTGTGTAAATAAAAAATCATCGAATGATCTGAATGTAATTAAAATAACGTATTTTTATTTCATATAACCCTGTATATAAAAATTCTAGATAATTATTGGAACGAAGTTGCTTATCGCGCGTTGTGAAAGGGCGCTAGACGGAAAAAATTCTTACGAAAAGTTGTCACGACACTTTTTGCTATAGTAAGCTATTCTAAGCTGTGCGACGTGCGCATGTTTCTCTGTCTCTCTCTCTCTCTCTCTCTCTCTCTCTCTCTTATAGAAAGTAAGTCAGTTATTTTCATTTCTATTTTGCACTGAACATCGTGGTGTCGTGACGATTATTTTTGTTTAGTGTTAAAAACATTTTATTACAATTCCTTACTAATTAATCAAAAGGAACTTCGTTCCATCCGGGTGTCACTTGACACATCTCAAGTTTTTTATACTAAGTATACCCGGCGAACTCCGTTTCGTCACAAAGTTGAAATGATCCCTGATTTGTATTTTGCCACTGCCCTCACGGAGCCCGAGACCTTTCCAACGAATGCTGTACCGTGGAAATCGGTTCGTGCGTTCTGGAGTTATAGCGGCAGGAAGGAAAACCACACTTATTTTTATATTATAGAAGAAAAGAAAGATATAAGTCCAGGTAATACAGAAAATATTTTGAAGTTAATTCTCGCTCACTTGCACTATTAGATGTGTGTGAGCAAGAGGGACGACTTCACAAGTTTTTTTTATTCCTGCGTCGTATGAGCTAAGTGGCCAAGCTATGGTGTCGAGAGTTTTCAAGCCGCCCGAAGGCCTCTAACTTGGCGTAACGACTGCTTGTACTAAGGCTAACCCTAAGAAGCCAGGACCTACAATTTAACATGTCATCCGACCCTCGGTAGTACCCAGATGTCAATGCCATTTTAAAAACGACAGTCTTGTGCATGGTCACCCATCCAAACACAGTCCGCCTCGACTGTTGCTTAACTTCGATGATCGCGTCAGATCACCTTAGCTAGCCGAGCTACAGGCGCTTTTTTATTGACGCTAGATAATGTCGAATCTACTTTCTACTAACATTATAAAGGCGAATGTTTGTATGTAAGTTTGTATGCTTGTTATTTTTTCACGCTCAAACAGCTACACAGACTTTGATGAAAATATATTATTTATAGATAGGCAAATAGGCCGCTTTTTATCCCAAGTTAGTATTAGGACGCAAAGTTAATTTAGCTATCACACTAATATAATAAATTCGAAGGTTTGAGAATGTGTGTGCGCTGTGTGTTTGTGTGTGTGTGGCCTTCTAATTGTCCAAACGTAAATGCTACTCTACTTATTTTAGAGGTTTTTGAAAGGTCTCACTCATCCATCGGCCATTACTTAACTTCGATGATTGTTTCAGATCACCTTAGCTTGCCGAGACAGCTTTACCAGTAACCCTGTATAAGTATAAGCACGGGTCACTGTATAAGTTTTCTTTTCCTATAATATAATATGATATATTGACATGTGCCACACAAAGGTAGCTCCATCCATCACTGAACTACAATAGATGTCGTTGCAGGGTCAATGAACTTTGGACAATACGTATTTTTTTCAGTACAGCTAAGCATTTGACCAGTAGAGTGACTTTCAAGGGGGCTATACGGACATTATAGTATTGACGAGTTTTTTGAAACTGAAAAGAAACGTTACTACACAGATAACGGTTGTAATTTAATTGTGACATATTACTAAATTAGATGTTATATATTTATTTTAATATTTGACATCAGGAATAATGTTAAATTATAATTGTAATTATTAATTATTTATATTTGAAAATAAGGAATGAGTATATTAGAGGAAGTTTGAAAGTAGCACCAGTTAGTGAGAAACTAAAGAGTGGGAGACTAGCGTGGTATGGGCATGTGATGCGTAGAGAGGAGATGCATGTTAGTAGGAGATGTATGGAAATGGAAGTGCAAGGAAGAAGGGCAAGAGGCCGACCGAAGAAGACATGGATGGAGTGTGTGAATGAGGACATGAGAGAGAAAGGAGTGAGTGTGGAGACGACGGCTGATAGAGGAGAGTGGAAGAGGAAAATTTGCTGCCGACCCCACCTAGTGGGATAAGGCAAGGAAGAAGAAGATTAATAAAATGTTTATCTGTTTATCATAGTTAGGTGGTTGTCGACAGATTTTTCAACGTGAGGCTAGCCAGGCGAGCGAAATTTACTTACTACCATGCTATGGTTTCCTCACAATGGTTTTTTTCACCAAAAATTTGAACTCTTTGGCAGGAATTGAACCTACTGCCTGCAGTACGCAAGGCGACGGCACGCCAGATTGTGCGGTCGTTGCTTCAAAAACTACTATACTATGCATATATTTTTACACGCTTTATATTAGCTTCACCTGTATGTTTTTATGTTTGTTTGTAACTGACTTCTTTGGGCGCGATTTTGACCCACTTTAAACAGCCAGATTTCGTTCAAACTTTGTAGTTTTATTGAGGACCGATGACAATACACTAATTTGATAAAATTACGGTTTTCTATAAAAGCGTGGTTTTTAGTTTTTTTTTACTATTATTATTTTACTTAACTTATTAGAGTTTAAAAAGCAATCATTCCTCAAACAACACGTTGATTCAACAGTGGACATCATTATGGAAAACTTAAAGCTTCTTCTTCTTACAAGCAAAGTGGCCAAGCTCTGGTGTCGAGAGTTTTCAACCCGCCCAAAATCCTCTGACTTGGCTTAACAAGTATTTGTACTAAGTGTTCACTGTTTATAACGTTGGATTTACGTAGCAACGTGAAGAAGACGCAACTGAAAACGCCGGTTCATCGACTTGTGAAATTGGAGAGGTCCGTTTACGTGTTGGGGCCCGCGATCTACAACCGCGTACCCGCGACTGTCCGGGATGCACCTTCCACCGCCAGCTTTAACACTACACTCGGGGTTTGGCTAGTAGATACAACTATTTATAATATTAATGATTATCTATAATTGAAAATTGACATTTCATTCATATAATATACTATTGTATTGATATTATATTACTAGAATTAGATGTGACAATTGACATATTTTGATTATTATCATATACTTTTGTAATGATATTATATTACTAGAATTACATGTGACAATAGACATTTGATTATTATCATATACTTTTGTAATGATATTATATTATTAGAATTAGAATTGAAAATTGACATTGATACATACTCGTATCATATTTTTTTTTTATTTATTAATGATAAATGGGCTTACGTTTGACCGCAGCTTGCCTGATGTTAAGCTTGACTGTGGTCTAAGATGTATCACGCTTGCCTAGAAGGAACTTATTTACTCTAGATTTGAAGACCCCCAATAGTCTAAGAGCCCGTGAAGATCGTCCTTCACCGATCTGATAACCAGATGAGACGTATTTTTTTTTAGTATTTTTTATAAACAAATATGCCTAAAATTGCTTGCCTATCGAAAAGTGCTCATGGCTTTTTTTTTGCGCATGCTCGTGTATAGTCAAATGATAATTACAATTACAATTATCAAAAATAAAAATAACATTCTAACTGTTCAGAATCGTTGTTACTCCTATGAAGCGCATCAAAATCGAATGTGTCACCTATTTTGACTTACCTGTTTACACCTGCTTGCCAGGTAGGCAAGCATACCGAGGCATATTCTGTGTATTTAAAACTATCATTAAAATAAATTTCATTTGGTTATCAAAAGTATGAAGGTGATGAAAAAAAAATCAATAAAAGTTTATTTAATTAAAAATAGCCATGAGCACTTTTCGATGGGCAAGCAATTTTAAGCACATTTGTTTATAAAAAATATTTAATAAAAAATACGTCTCATCTGGTTATCAGATCGGTGAAGGACGATCTTCACGGGCTCTTCTACTACAAATTGTACTTCTCGGGAAAAAGAGACTCAGGTAGAGAGGCTCATATACTTTTGTAATGATATCATATTATTTGACTTGTAACTTTGGTGTTATCAATAAAAGATTTGTATTTGTATACTACTAATATTACATAAAATATCCCAGTATTCCCCGAATGTCCCGAAATATCCCCAATATCCCGTAAGCCCCCGACGTCCGAGTATTTCCTGCCTCGTACACACCTGGTGGGTGACATCCTTCCCAGTAGGAACAAGGCTTTCCTCACCAAACAAAAAGCTTCAGCAGGTAAAGGTAAGTTCACACGGGGATAGTTTGGTCTAAAAAGAAGAAAATTGGGTATTTGAAAAAAAAATTTTTAAACATTATGACGTCACACGCGCTCGGGTTTGTTCGGGAGTTGTCGGCGTGTCTTCGGTACTGGATTCAAAAATTAATTTTTATTTTGAAATAACTTTTGAATTATTGCAAAAAAAAAAAAATAGTTTTGTTATAAAACTAATATATAATCTTCTATTTATCACAAAAAAAATTTTTTTTCAAATACCCAATTAATGATTAACTTAAAAAAGTTAACATTTTTTTAAGGGAATACGTATACCTATATTTTTCTTATACCTATATTTTTTACATTTTTTGTATTAAAAGCTACAAGTAATGAGCCTGCATCTCTAAACTAAGCATGGAAGCTTGTATATTAGAGATGCATTAGTTTGGTCTAAAAAGAAGAAAATTGATGATTAACTTAAAAAGGTTAATGTTTTATTTAAGGGAATGTGCGAGGTTATCCCTTAATAATTAAACTATAATCTAGCCTACTACGCTAATAAATAGTATTACTTTAACATTGACGACCTCGTTGGCGTAATGGTTACCATGCCGGACTGCCAATCAGAAGGTTCCGCGTTCGACTCCCGGCACGGTCAACATCTTTGTGATGAACTAAACTTGTTGGCTGTCAGTCTGGGTGTTAAATATGTATCGATATAAAATATGTATGTATGTATATGTAGTATATCGGTTGTGTTAGCAACCATGATACGAACTAGAAATGTTTCAGTACTAGTAGTAGACCTTTCTTGTGAGGAGTGCAAAACTTTGGAATTCTCTTCCTGAGTCTCTGTTTCCTGAGAAGTACCACCTGGGGGTCTTCAAATCTAGAGTTAATAGGTATTTTCTAGGTAAGCGTGTAACATCGTAGACCATAGTATTGTTTAACACCAGGCAAGCTGTGGTCAAACGCAAACCTACAAACTGTAAAAAAAATACCCAAGGGCGAGTCGAGTTCGCACATGAAGGGTTGGTTCATTAAGGGTATAGGAATATTTTTTTTCTTAAATAAAATTTATATAGAATTGCTAAATATGTACAGTAATATGTTTCAGCACAAAAGGAGCCGGTTCAGTAAGTGCTGTGAGTACACTAAATACTCCATCGCTGATTTGAGAAGTATTTGAAGTGAAAATAAATAGGTTAGGGTGTGTATACACGTGCTTATGATGTTACGAACAAACCACAGTAGCTAGCAAAGCCCTCCTAGCCAGGATTAGCGCGTCTCAAGCCGCTTCTTACCTTTACTTTATAATCTGCTACATTTAACTTTTGCACAAAAAGGTGTACATTAAAATATGTAATTTTTTATAAAATGTAGCAATCATTTATTTTCTTAAATATTACAAAGCTTAAACTAAACGAATATATCGTATCATTATATTTTACAGGACTTAATAGTATTTACAAAGCTTATAAAAGACGATAATTTAGTAAACTAAAAAAATAATAAAAACAGAATAAAAAAATTAAGACACCAATATAGCAATTGAATAAAGGCTTTTTTACTTTTTTTTTACTTTTACTTTTACTTTACATTTAACAGCTTTGTTGCCACTCGCAACCATAAGTCAGACAGTTAGTATATTTAACAGGTATAAATCGTTTTTATTTTTGAGGTTAAGTACTAGGAAATTTAACCAATTTTAAATGTCTCAAACATGAAGAGTCAGGACAACCTGCCAACGATGGTATCCGGAGTAAAGGTGCACATAGATGGCTAGCCTCCCCGTCTTATGCTTCAGTCTTCGGCCAATTTTTTTTACCAGTCTCCTCGGTTATTAACCCCAACTGCCCAGCGTCTCAACCGCGAAATGGATGTTTTTTTTAATCATTTATTTATTTTTTTACAGGGTTTTAATAAAATGTCACCCTTGTGACAGAACAAATTATATTTCCTAAAGCTAATTAATAAGTAGAATTTCTTAATTTAACCGCTGCAATATACATATCATACAATCTTCTGGCATCGGGGGCAGAAGGTTGCGACATAATACTGTTGCACCCTCCTAAAATGGATATAACAATTATTTTTAACTTATTTTATAGTATTTTAGTAAGTATATTATTTGAATTATATTTTCATGGTTTCAATTTCAGAAAAAGTGATTGTGTACATACATATACATACTTTATATCGACACATATTTAACACTCAGGCCGATAGCCAACAAATTTAGTTCAGCCGTGTCGGGAATCGCACCCGGGACCCTCTGATTAGCAGTCCGGCATGGTAACCAATACGCCAACGAGGACTTCAAATTCAAATAGGCTTAACACAGCGTTATGGGTGTTATAAAATATATCAGTAATAACAATTTGCCAGAACCATAGACAATGTTGTGTCAAATGTAGATATTTTTTACGCTAAATAGGCATTAGGTATTCCACCAAGCTGGCCAAGTGCGGGTTGGCGGGTGACACACGTCTTCGGGTATTGTGGTCCTCAGACATGCCGGTTTCCTCACGATGTTTTCCTTTACCGTAAAGTAGTGCAAATCCACACATAACTTAAAAAACAAGTCATTGGCGTAGGGCCGGGATCGAATCAGGGGCCTTCTGATTGAAAAGAAGACATTTTCCTACTGAATCACACTCGCTAAATGGACATTATTTTCGAAATTATGAAGCGAATGTGGAGCTTGCAGAATCGTTATTCATGTGTAAAAAGTAGTATTTAAAATTTAATAGAAATGAAAAACAAGTGCTGTTGTGTGGTAGTATTTAATGGGGTAGCATATTTGTTTAATGCAATTTGTAAGTTTATTTAATTTATTTTAATCTAAACTAAACTAAATTTAATCTACCTAGTATATTTATGTTATTACTAGCAGTTGCCTGCGGTACCGCCCGCGTGTAGGTCACTTTTCGCGTTAGCTGTGGAAAAAGTCTATTATATCCATAAACTACAACCATAAAAAATTTCAAGACTTTAACATGATAAATAAAGCATTTTCCATACAATCTTTCACCCCACATTACAAACCCTTAGTTCACCCCTGGCAAAAAAACTTGATACCATTATTTTTAATTTTACATAAACTATACATATTCTTAATTTCATTATCATCATTTATTAATATAATTATGCCTTATCGCTTAAAGCGATCTCTTCCAGGCAACCTTTGGATGGAAAGGAATTTATAAACGACTAAAGAAGGACGTAGCGTACAATAAAGAATAATAAAAAACATACATATAATATTAATAATCTTATCTTAATTTATATAAATCTCGTGTCAGAATGTTTGTCCTCAATGAACTCCTAAACCACTTAACCGATTATAATAAAATTCGCACACCATGTGCAGTTCAATCCAACTTGAGAGATAGGATAGTTTAAATCTCAAATTATAGTTGCAATTTTAATTTATTGCTAATATAATTTGTTATAATTAACTGTAAGTAATCTATCTATATAGTAATTGAATTATCAATGAAGTAATTCGTAAAAATGAAGTATCTTTTTGTACGTGTAACTAACTCCTAACCAAAAAGAAACCTGGCAATAACTAACCTTAGGCCTATATTACTTAAAGTAGGCGACCATACGTTTTTATCAAATCGCTAGAATTCGCAAAACGGACACAACCGTCAACGCCGTCTGCCCTCACGCGTCTGCCCGCGTTCGGGTCGCGCACTCAGCGATGAGCCACTTCTTCCCCACCGCACCTACCCCGCTCCCCCCACGCCCCGTTCGCCGGGCGCCGCTGCTGGTATTTATCACCGAAACGGTATTTATCGCCGAAATTGCTATGACTCTGCATTTAAAATCTGTGATATCTTCGAAAATATTTATTTAATTTACATGCTGTAAAAAGCCATGTTGATTTTTATTAAATGCACAATGTATTTAAGATACTTAATTGGATAAGGATTAATACTGTATTGCTTAAAATCGCTTCGTAAATAAGCCATTATTTCTCGTACAAAGTAAAGGATAAAAAATGGTTATTGTGGGTTATTCCTAAGAGATAAACATATACCATTACGGACTTTTTTGTAGACCTTTTTAAGTTGTACAATACTGTAGTAAATTGTTTTGATCTATCTTGTAGGATTCAGTCAGCGTTTGCAATGTAAGCGCAAAAATGTGTTTTTTTTTTTACGACCTCACATTAAAAACCTCAAAAATTTTAGCCTATGTGTTATTCTGATGTATAAGCTATATTGTGGTAAAGTTTCATTCAAATCCATTCAGTAGTTTTTACGTGAAAGAGTAACAAACATCCATACATCCATACATCCATACATCCATACATACAAACTTTCGCCTTTATAATAGTAGTAGGATAAAGTTCTGTATTTCTGTATAACTCTAACTGTACCCAGATCTTAGATCTAACTAGGTGACGTAACAAAGTCTTGGCAAACATGTGATCTAACATGAGCTAGCATTAACCCTGAGTAAGACTTGCGAGAGAAAATATTATCTTATCTTGTAAGATCGAGTCCGGTGTGTAACGAAAACATCAACAGATTAGTTGCCAGGGGCGGAGCTAGGGCGGGTGTTACGGGGCCTTTCAAAACCGGGGGCTAACATTGACCGACATTATAGGAACATTTGCAAAACACAGAAAGGTTTTTTTTTACTTTTAATATGTAATATTTGTATTTTCTATTTTAATTGATATAATTCATATTAAAATGTTAAAGCGCGTGTGATATGGTAATATAAACGTCTGCTTTTCAATCAAAAGGGCCCTGGTTCGATCCCAGCCCTACACTAATGACTTGTTTTTCAAGTTACGTGTGGATTTGCACTCGTTTTAAGTTGAAAGACAAATTCGTGAGAAAATTGACATGTTTGAGGACTGTAATAAACTCTATATATTTTATTACATTACAGAAATTTATTAATAATTAAATCTCCGAAGATGTGTGTCATCCACCAACCCGCACTTGGCGAGTGTGGTGGCCTCTCTCTTCTCGTTAGAAAAAGCCACGAGTCCTA
Source organism: Mellilla xanthometata (assembly GCA_035578125.1). Lineage (NCBI taxonomy): Eukaryota > Metazoa > Arthropoda > Insecta > Lepidoptera > Geometridae > Mellilla > Mellilla xanthometata. The sequence goes on along the minus strand of JAPUBQ010000049.1, from coordinate 1,291,881 downwards.
GCAGTTAGAACGTATAGTGGGCTGCTTATATTTTACATGTCAAAAACATTTAATGTTAGGACAACCCATGACCGTACTTAGCGCAAAAATGCTCACAAAGATTATGTCAAAACATTTTTTAATTCTTATGATGGTAACATTATATTAAGTTTTAAAAACCTATCTCCCCTTTAAACTAGTCTCACACTAAGTACCAGGGGTAAAAGCTATAGTAGTGGCGATTCTGCCGTACACACGACTAAACTAAATTTAAAGAAGCCCGGTCTCTTTTCATCTTAGGTGGCCAGAAAGAGACGGCACGTTCTGAACCACAGACAAAACAACTAAAATCACGTCAAATATGGAATGTGCAGGCAGTTTTAGAGGTGATACAAGTGAGTGCGGTCTAAAGTCGCCTATATTTTCTACATTTGACGTGATTTTAGTTGGTTTGACTATGGTGCACAACGTGCCGTCTCTTTCTGGCCACCTAAGATGAAAAGAGACGGGGCTTCTTTAAATTTAGTTTAGTCGTGTGTGCCGCTGAATCGCCACCATTAGCAGGTTTTTCATGAAAACTCTTGACACAAGAACTTAGTCCGTCCTCATACAAGGAAGAATAAGATGAAGTTAGGAAACGAGGACCGCCTCGCTCCGCCCCTGTATGGAGGTTGATGACAGGGCGAAGTTAACGAGGCGAAAGCAATTTGTTGTAAAAGCCAGATTATAAGATGATTGAATGGCGAGATCTACACTATACAGGGCTACTGCTCACTCATTAAACATTTTTAATGATTTGTAAGCTGTTATCGTAAGGCATGGTAAGTGCGTTCTTGCAAATATTTTTTATGGTTACTTTGAATGTTCAAAATATTTGTTTTTTTTTTATCAAAAATCTTATTATGCCTACAGGAATGGGAGGATCATGGCACTTACCCACCAGATGGCAACAAGTCATAGATCAAAACGTCACATACATATCCTACTAAGATAATAAATGCGAAAGTTTGTGTGTAGTGTGTATGTTTGTTACTTCTTTTTTATGAAATCACTATGAAGGTAGGTTAAGCCATGGATTAACACATAGGGTAGTTTTTATCCCAAAAACAAATATGATTCCCGTGGGATACGCAAATAATATATGTAACTTCTTCACGCTTTAACGGCAAGACCGATTGAAGAAATTTTTTGTGAAGATAGGTTAGACCATTAACACTTAGGCTAATTATTGACCCAGATTTTAAAAAAATATTAGGACACTTTTCACACAAGGCTGGTTAACCCCTGATAAACTACATATTCAAACATACATATTTAACACCCAGACCACAAACAGACAACAAATTTAGTTTAGCACAAAGTTGTTGGCCGTGTCGGGAATCAAACCCGGAACCTTCTGATTTGCAGTCCGGCATAGTAACGAGGTCGTCAAATTAACGCAGGTTAGACCGCGGGGCGCTGTTGAAAATGAAAATAGCCGTTATTACTATTACTCACAAATATTACAGAGAGTTATACATAAAATATGACATTATTATTGTTCATATAACAAATTATTATATTTGCTAATTTATGATGCTATTATTACTAAAAATTTTCAATTTATATTTTACATACGGGGCGCAGTTAATCTCTAATAAACTTTATATTTATCGCCTTTTAATTTTTTTTTACATTTCTATAATAACAAGTATAATGCCTTTATGATAAATAACCCTGTATACCAGTAATGAGGTACCGCAAGTTGGCGAGTTACCGCGCGCCTGATTACATCGCTGCGCCTGATCTAGTTATGCTTGGAGACACCCTTCTATACTTTACTAATACTTAGAGGGAAGTTCAAATTACTCCTCACTTCCTCCCCTTTACTCCATACAAGAGTTTAACATCTACATTCATTCATTCAATATTTAAGAGCTGGGCTCTTGTTCGGCCTAATCCTTGTTCTCCCTATACGACATGACTTATGCTCTCTCCTTTATTTGGTCTACAAATGATCGTCTAGGTCTTCCTCTTCCTCTCCTGGCTTCTATCTTTCCTTCTATGATATTTTTAATGAAATTGTCATTTCTTCTTTCTATGCCAATATTATAGAGGAAAAGTTTGTTTTTTGTATGTTTGACGCAAATAGGCTCCGAAACTACTGGGCCGATTTGAAAAATTCTTTCACCACTGTAAAGCTACATTATCCCTGGGTAACATAGGCTTTATTTTATTTTGTTTCTGTTTGTAACTTACATTGTTTTATAGCCCGTGGAAAGCCAGGACGTTCTGCTAGCAGTCTTTATTGTCTACAAGTAGATAATAAAGTATATTTCTTTCTATTTTCTTCCTTCCCCGCGATGACCCGGGCCCGCTAAGTCAACTAACTGTATTGATCGAACGAAAATAAACCAAAACTTTCAGGGAAAAGACTTGACCTTTACCGAAAGCAAAGTTTACTAAAAATATTTATGTATCTGTCGTATGAATCGTTACTGCGTGGCCAAGTCTGCTAAACGAAAGTGATTTTATTAATGATACAAAAATAACCTATATCATCCTACTAATATTATAAAGGCGAAAGTTTGTAAGTATGGATGTATGGATGTATGGATGTTTGTTACTCTTTCACGTAAAAACTACTGAATGGATTTGAATGAAACTTTACCACAATATAGCTTATACATCAGAATAACACATAGGCTATAGCTTATACATCAGAATAACACATAGGCTACAATTTTTGAGGTTTTTAATGTGAGGTCGTAAAAAAAAACACATTTTTTGCGCTTACATTGCAAACGCTGACTGAATCCTACAAGATAGATCAAAACAATTTACTACAGTATTGTACAACTTAAAAAGATCTACAAAAAAGTCCGTGATGGTATATGTTTATCTCTTAGGAATAACCCACAATAACCATTTTTTATCCTTTACTTTGTACGAGAAATAATGGCTTATTTACGAAGCGATTTTAAGCAATACAGTATTAATCCTTATCCAATTAAGTATCTTAAATACATTGTGCATTTAATAAAGATCAATATGGCTTTTTACAGCATGTAAATTAAATAAATATTTTCGAAGATATCACAGATTTAAAATGCAGAGTCATAGCAAATACCGGCAGCGGCGCCAGGCGAACGGGGCATGGGGGGAGCGGGGTAGGTGCGGTGGGGAAGAAGTGGCTCATCGCTGAGTGCGCGACCCGAACGCGGGGCGTGGGCAGACGCGTGAGGGCAGACAACGTTGACGGTTGTGTCCGTTTTGCGAATTTTCAAGGCACTAGCGATTTGATAAAAACGTATGGTCGCCTACTTTAAGTAATATAGGCCTAAGGTTAGTTATTGCCAGGTTTCTTTTTGGCTAGGAGTTACACGTACAAAAAGATACTTCATTTTTACGAATTACTTCATTGATAATTCAATTACTATATAGATAGGTTACTTACAGTTAATTATAACAAATTATATTATCAATAAATTAAAATTGCGACTATAATTTGAGATTTAACTATCCTATCTCTCAAGTTGGATCGAACTGCACAAATGGTGTGCGAATTTATTATAATCGGTTAAGTGGTTTAGGAGTCCATTGAGGACAAACATTGTGACACGAGATTTATATAAATTAAGATAAGATTATTAATATTATATGTATGTTTTTTATTATTTTTTATTGTACACTACGTCCTTCTTTAGTCGTTTATAAATTCCTTTCCATCCAAAGGTTGCCTGGAAGAGATCGCTTTAAGCGATAAGGCCGCCAATTGATTCGGCTGGCAACACCAGCTATGTTAACACGTACCGCGAACCTTTACTCGAAATTAAATAGAAATAGCTAAGTTTCTAGTGATTGAGGATATTAACCAACCTGGAAGAACCTGGATCATAACCAACAAACACTCAACGACATTTTTCTACCGGGTGAGATGAAGAAACACGTTTTTTTTTAAATATTGCACCATTGAACATAGATTGGAAACGTACGTTAATTTGAAATAATCCTGGAACTTGATTAACAATATCTCTTTGGGCAACAATTAATTTAATTTTCACAAACCACAAAACAACTGTACTAAATCCAATTTGTGAGTTTGACATTTGACAGCCAGACAGCTGGCACTGACATATATTGACCACAGAGTCAACAAAATGAATGAGCTGAATTCATAAAGGTTACTACACAAGTTCCGATTTTCATTTAATCTGAATTTAGAAAGAAGATTAACGGCATCGTAATAATTATATTTATAAATTTTTCAATTTAAAATTTTAACTGACTAACTAATATGGAGCCAGAAAACAGACCGTTCCTGCAGTACAGAAAATCTAATTCTCTCAATGATTTATCTACCTCTACATTGTTCGAGGCTTCAATGCTAAGTGCCTCTATAGAAGACACTCAGAATCAAGTACAGATTAATAAAGACTTAGAAGAGCTTAACTTAAAACTCGCATCTGCTGACCATGAAATCGAAAATTTGTCAAGTGAGAACCAATGTCTTCGAAATGAAATCGCTAATCTCAAAGGTATTGTGGCAAGATATAAAAGAGTTGGGTTTGCTGACAGTCCTATTGTTACAAGGAAAAGGAAAAGACTGCGTCTGCTATTGAATGCTGAAAATAAGGATGAAATTATTGACCTTACACAAGCAGAGTTATCAAAAGATTTTATAAATCAATATGAAGAATCCTATATACAAAATTCTGAAAAGGATAACATGAAATCAAATACTGAAGAGAATAATAAACCGGAAATATTACATGACGAAAGGAGTAATGAACCTATATCACCTTGTAAAAATCATGAACCAACCCCAGCTGACCAACAAGGATTGCAGCATAATAAATTATTAGGTACACCAAACGAAGAAAATGAAGATTCACGTGTAAATCAGCACCATAAAGATGTATCTGAAAACAGTGCATTGAAAAAGGTACTCGTGTTAGCTGATGAACAAGGACAGCATGTTCGTCTTGTATTACAACAACTGTTAGGGGAAAAATATATAGTTAAAGCTTTGTGGAAACCGGGAGCCAAATTAAATGATGTAATTAATTCTGTAGAATCTGAAACAAGCACCTACACCAAAAATGATTGTATCATTCTCTTGTCAGGTTTGAATGATGACAGGCCGTATGATTTTCTGTTTAGCCTCCGTTGTTGGCTCAAAACTGTTAACCACACTAATGTCTTAATTCCAGAGGTTTTGTACAATAAAACACTTAGGGAACAAAAACTCAACTATGAAATTCAATTTATATGTAGACAATTCTGTCATTCTATATATATTGATATGAACTATTGTAACCAAAGGCCAAGTAGAGATCAATTCTGCATCAATATGTGTCGTATTATACGTAAAGAAATCTTGCACATCAGATACAACAATGAGTTGGATTGCTATCAATCTGAACATAAATTATCGTTCAATGAAACTAATAAAGGTACTCAAACTGCTGAATATTATGACACCAATGCTAATTTAAACTATGAACTGCTTTCTAAAACAGTTAATAAAATTGACAAGGGCACTCAAACTGAAAACAACATACGATTTAGTAAAGGTATTTCAAGAATCTCCAGAACTGCCGAGACTATTAACAATATTTCAGTCCCAACGTCCACCCAAAACACTACTCAAAATAAGAATTTATTTCGTGTATAATAAACTAAAAATCTTCCATCAAAATATAGATGGGCTTATAAGTAAAGCCAATGAACTCACAATACATGCTCACAATTGTAATATTAATCCAGACGTAATGTGTATCACGGAACATAATATGATAGATGAAGACGTAAAATACCTTGTAATTCCTAACTTTAAACTGGCTGATGTGTTTTGTAGAAGTAATAGAAGTGGTGGTTCATGTATACTAGTACGGAACCATTTAAAATTTAAAGTAATACGTGAGGCAAAACAACATAGTATATGCAAAGTAGTAGAATTTACAGCAGTGGAACTTCTTGAACATAAAATTATAATTCTTTGTGTTTACCGATCACCGAGACCCAAACTATCATTTATCGAATTATACATAGAGAAACTCAACAACCTACTTATGACTATAAACCCACGAGGAAAAAAGTTAGTTGTATGTGGTGACTTCAACATAAATCGATTGATAGCTACTTCTGCGTCTAAATTATTTGAAAGAGAGCTATCAAACTTTAATCTTAAATTAGCTATTAATGAACCAACGCGCCTCAGTAGTAAAACCTGTCTTGATAACTTTGCCCACAATATAAGAGGTGCATCTGCAGTAGTACATGAACTAGCTATGTCAGACCACACGGCTCAAATACTAGAATGCCCTGTGAAAAAAACTTACTCAATTAAATTTTGGTTTAAACTTGTAAGAGAGTATAGTACAGAAAATATTAATAAATTTATGGAATGTCTTGAAAGTCTCTCTTTTAATGACATTTATGAACAAGAGGATTCTGATACAGCATTTAAAGATTTTCATGAACTATTTACTCTTTTTCATGATTTATGCTTTCCGTATATAAAGATAAAAATTCCCATATCTAAAAGCATAAAGTGGATGAGCAAAGGTATAAAAAGGTGTGCTGTAAGAAAAAGGCACCTACTTTGCAAATACAGATTTTCTAGGTCTAGTAATGATAAAGAGCTATTTAGAGATTATAATAGAAGATTCAAAAAAGTCATAAAACTGACACAAAAAGTTTAAAACAACTACCATATTCAAACAGCCACCAACAAATGCAAAGCCGTTTGGCAAATAATTAATAAATATACGCATAACATTCCTCCTGACGAAATAATTACAATTAGACACAACAATGAACTTGTTACGGACTCCATTCAAATAGCTAATATTTTTAATAATTTCTTTATTGATGACATTGCAACTAACAGTGACAATAATAATGTATATAATTTTAATCGCAATTCATTAACATTTAATCATTCTAATTCCTGTTTTATGACTCCAACCACCACACAAGACATATTAAAAATAATTGACTCTCTAAATAAGAGCAACAGCACTGGATATGATGGCATTTGCACTATGGTGATTAAACGTGTTGCTAATATTATAGCACCAGTACTAAGTAATTTAATTAACAAATGCTTAGAGAGTGGGACTTTTCCTACCTCTCTGAAATTAGCTATTGTCAAACCAATATTTAAGAAAGAAGATAAGCTAGATGTGAATTATTATAGACCCATAGCACTATTACCCATTTTTGCTAAGGTGTTTGAGAAGGTACTCTTTAATATAATTAGTGGCTATTTTGAAAAACACAACATTTTGACAGACAACCAATTTGGCTTTAGAAAAGGGAAATCGATAAATATGGCTATACATCAGTTTCTAAAAAATGTTTATACAGGATTGGATGACAAAAAACAAGTTAATGCTCTATTTATGGACTTGAAAAAGGCTTTCGATTACGTTAATCACGAGACCTTACTTTGCAAATTAGAACGGTATGGTATGCGTGGAATGGCTCTTAATATATTAAAAAGCTATCTCACGGACAGACAACAAGTCACAGAAATTACTAAACTCTGCCATTCAACTTTGACGGAAACTAAAGTGTACTCAAATACAAGGACAGTGAGATATGGTGTACCACAAGGGAGTATACTTGGTCCTTTTCTTTTCTTGACATATATTAACGATCTCCCTCTAGCTATTCCTCATCCAATGGTCCTCTTTGCTGATGATAGCACAGCACTGTTTATAAGTAAAGAAAATGATCGGGAAATAGAAATAAATAGTTCTATATCTTGCATTATCGATTGGCTTAAAACCAATAATCTAAAAATAAATTTGTCCAAGACGGTGTATATGAATTTTAAGTTCAAAAACTCAAAGCCAAGTTCGCTTAATATAATGCATGAAGGAAGACTTATAACTGAAACAAATTGCACTAAATTTCTGGGTTTGCTAATAGATGCAAACTTAAGTTGGTCGTCACATACTGAACAAGTTTGCAACAAACTAAAGCAATACGCTTATGCCCTGTACATGTTAAGAAAGGTGGCGAACCTAGATACTCTACTAACAGCATACCATGCATATGCAGGGGCTACTCTAAGATATGGAGTATTATATTGGGGTAACGTATCAGAAAAACAAACATTATGTATTTTTCGAGCACAAAAGAAATGTATAAGAGCTATAAGTGGAATACAGCGTACAGATACATGTGTCCCTTATTTTAAAAATCTAAAAATTTTGACATTTTCTTCTCTTTACATTTTCGAAGCAGCCCTCTTGATAAGAACGAATTTAAAAGATTTCAAAACTGTTAATAGTACTAGACACATTGGGAAACTTTGCATAGCAACACACAGAACTGTTACATATGGTAATACGATTTTTAACATGGGTGTCCTAATATATAACAAATTGCCTCTGATTATTAAGGAATCCAACTCGTTTTCTATCTTTAAGCTAAGACTTAAGAAATTCCTACTTGATAAGGCCTACTATTCTATAAAAGATTTTTTTAATGACAAATTGTGATCTATTTTATAATATCCTGACCTAATTTTATTTGTATCATGACTAAGTTTTACTCACCACAGATAATGTGTAATGTTTGTGTAACCGGCTATTACTTACTTGCTTACTTTTATATTAGTGCTAGATCCAACATAAATTTGCACACCCTAACGGGTATAGTATAGAGTACATTAAATTTTAATACCTATGTAACACCTTTCGACCTATACTTCGCAAATAAAAACATTTGATTTGATTTGATTTGATTTGATTTGATTTGTGGTACACTAATTTTAAGTTAATTGTTTTTTACTGTGCCTTTTTTATTTATGTGTCCAATAAAGAATTATAAAATTTCCATGACACAATGTTAGTTACCGTACTCCTCCGAAACGGCTTGACCGATTTTTACCAAATTTCATATGCGTATTCAGTAGGTCTGAGAATCTTCTACTATATATTTTTAAGGCAAAACAACGTTTGCCGGGTCAGCTAGTATGAGGTATATTTGTCAAAGTTACTGAAAATATTTAACGAACAATATTGTTGCGTTCACTTAAAGAAAATATTATATTATTGTATAAAAAACATATTAAAGTGAAAAAAGTTAAAACATAGTAAAGTGATATTTTTGTCATTATTATATTAAGTTTTATTTATATTTTATTTTTTATTTTAAAATAAATATGCTTATTATTAGTATTATTAAAGTCCACTCGCTTGCATAACTAATGTTTTTTTTAAATAAAAACAAACTCTAACGTTTTTTCTTTGCTGGAAATTATAAAAGCCAATACTTCATTCAGATTCAAAGCACTTTTTACAAATTTGATTATTTTATTTCATTTACTTATTACGGATTTCCAAAAATATTATTATTTTATAATATACAACTTAGACGAATGTTTCATTTTAATTTATCCGAGTAGTAATATAATTCCATCAATTCAAATGTCAGCACCGCGAACGCAAGAGTTTGTTATCTGTGCTGATTGAAGGAACGATTGAGTGAATGAACGAATGAAGATATTTCTTATTAGTCAGTAGTGCGTTCACTCGAGGTTTGACTTGAATTTGCTTCAGAATTCCACGAGACAGCGCCCGTGCCATTTGTGCGCACTGACAAGCAATAAAATCATAATGGCAGACAACGACGACGACTTACGACGATCAATTATTGTATTAGCAAAGATAATTTGTATGTCCCGGATTCTAATCCGTTTGAATACGAAAAATATTTAATTGTGCACAAAAAATACATACAATATCACTTGAGCTCATAGACATGTATATAATATGAAAGAATCAAAACAATAATTGAAAACTATTATCAACATAAAAAATAACAGAACGAAACAAAACAACAGTTTGGGTAATAATTATTTGTAATAAAAAATATAAATTATTCTGCCAAAAAAGGCAATAGAAGAATTTACATACTCCACCTTCATACTGTATCATTATATTGGTAGAGTTTTAAAATTGTACGACATTGATGATCTTTGTATCATTAATAGAATATTCGATCCGATTTTTTGCAGACTTGGCACCGTAGTAACAACTTATACAGCAGATATATTAAGGTTCGTTTTGGCAATATTTTTCCTTGAACTTTTGTAATTTAAGGTTCATTTCCTACTATGGAATCGATATCATTAATTGAATAATATTTGATCCATTTTTAGCAGACTTGACATGTTCTCGAACAAAAATAGTATCTCCTAATACAACGAACGATGAAGAACGTCGCGAAATGTTCATATAAAGGAAGTTGTTAGGGTATTACATATACATGGTTATATGAAAAGAATATGTCTAGAGGAAAGTTTAGTAGCGCCTGTAGCTCGTCTAAGATGTTCGGACGCAATTACCGAAGTTAAGCTACGATCTCTAACTACTGTATAGATGATGGGTGCGTATGCAAAAATAATGTTCCTAGTGGCAATTTTATCAGGGCGTTACCGTGGCTCGAATGATACACGCAACACATTTTAAGGCTTGGGTGTTAAGGGGCTCGCAGAGCGTAACGCTATGCAACGCCACGCCATGCCATGCCACGGACCGCCACGTGACGCCACGCATGGCATGCAATGCCATGCAATGCCATGCAATGCCATGCAATGCCATGCAATGCCATGCAATGCCATGCAATGCCATGCAATGCCATGCAATGCCATGCAATGCCATGCAATGCCATGCAATGCCATGCAATGCCATGCAATGCCATGCAATGCCATGCAATGCCATGCAATGCCATGCAATGCCATGCAATGCCATGCAATGCCATGCAATGCCATGCAATGCCATGCAATGCCGTGCAATGCCGTGCAATACCGTGCAATACCGTGCAATGCCGTGCAATGCCGTGCAATGCCGTGCAATGCCATGCAATGCCATGCAATGCCATGCAATGCCATGCAATGCCATGCAATGCCGTGCAATACCGTGCAATGCCGTGCAATGCCGTGCAATGCCGTGTAATGCCGTGCAATGCCGTGCAATGCCGTGTAATGCCGTGCAATGCCGTGCAATGCCGTGCAATGCCATGCCATGCCATGCCATGCCATGCCATGCAATGCCATGCAATGCCATGCCATGCAATGTCATGCAATACCATGCAATGCCATGACATGCGGAACCACGCCAACAGGTCATCTTACCCTCGGTAGTGTCCAGATGAAAATGAGTCTTGTGAGTCACTTATCCAAACACTGTCCGCATCGACCGTCGCTTAACTTCAATGATCACGTCAGATCACCTCAGCTAGCCGAGCTACAGGCACTACACTAATACCCGTAGATATATGTTAAACCGTCAATAATACGAAATGTAGAATAACTATAATATGTTTTTTCTACAAGTTGAGTTTTTAATTAATCTTAATTATTATGATTGTAATTATTTCGTTTGACATTTAAGTTTATTTAATTTTGTTTCAATGGATTAAGTATTATGTATGATTAAGTATTATATGATGAGAGTGTTAACTGGAGAAAAACTTTAGTGATGCTTTTTTTTGACATTTTTAATAATCCTTGACATTTTTAATAATTTGTATTTATTTTTCAAGGTGTTTGAATATTTTTTTATATATTAAGACATGATTGTAATTGTATGGAATCATTTCTGAATTAAACTATTATTATATTATTATTTTTATGATTTTGATTATAACTTATTGACTCAGGTGTTACTTAGCGGAAATCCACTATAAATAGATGACAAAATTAAATATTTAGTGCACTTCCGCTGTGATCCGAAATCCACACAAAGACAAGTAAAGGAAAAATCAACTAAGATCAATTAACTAAGATTAATTAACTTAGATCAATTAACTAAAATTAACGTTAGACTCTCGACTTGTCGTTCGAAGAGTCAGCTTCTCCTGATGATGCCTTGTGGTTAGGCGAAACACGTGTAGAGTTAAGAATTTCCGAATTGTGATAGGTAACGTTAATCTTAGTTAATTGATCTTAGTTAATTAATCTTAGTTAATTAAGCTTGGTTAATTGATCTTAGTTGATTTTTCCTTTACTTGTCTTAATTTGGATTTCGGATCACAGCGGAAGTACACCAAATATTTAATTTTGTCATCAATTTTGATTACATTTAATATGGTCTATGTCTGAAACAAAATGATTTGATTTTGTATAACCCTGTATAGCATAGTCTCGACACAGTGGTACGGAGGTCACGGTTTGCGGACCCATAAACTGCACGCTTAACGTATTCACACATTTACTGCTGACTGGCTTGCTTTCGCTCAACCATGGAGCGATTTTTTTTTTAATCCTTGATAGGTTAGCGTTTGACTACAGCTAGCCTGATGTTAAGCTGCACTGCAGTCTACGGTGTGACACGCTTACCTAGAAGATACCTATTAACTCTACTTTTGAAGGCCCCCGGATGATACCTCTCAGGAAACAGAGACTCAAGTAGTGAGTTCCAAAGCTTCGCAGTCCTAACAATAAAGGTTGACTCAAAGCGTTTTGTACGAAAGTTCGGAACTTCAACTCTGTATCGGTGTCTCTTCACTGACTCTCTGCTCGTTCTGTTGTAGAACGGAGATGGTGGAATCAAATTATGAAGTTCCAGAGCACACTCCCCGAAATGTGCCCGATAAAAAACCGACAAACTAGCGATTGCAGCTCAGTCGGGTGAGTGCCCGCCTTAAGTCCAGTAGGTCATGGGTTCAATTCCTGCCAATGTGCTCAAGCTTTCTGTGAGAGAAAATATCGTGAGGAAACTATTGTGTGGTGGTAAAGCATTTTCTAGTGCTTGTCTGCCTATCTGGCTTCCTGGCTCAAAAATCTTAAAGTAAGTTTTTTGTAATTGTAATATTTTTTTGGAAATTAATGTGATATTATGTTTAATTATTATTTAATTTGTAAATTGAAATTTTTAATTCTCTTTTTTATTTTATTTATTTTTCTTTTTGACATTTTTTTATTATATAGTTTAGACATTATATAGGTATATTTTTTCTCTAACATGCATGATTCCTTGTTACTTGAAAAATAAAGTCTTGAATTTGAATTTGAATTTTGATCTAGTTTTGACGTGACAACGTCTTAAATTAGGTTGCGGCTGGGAGTCACTTATGAAAAAGTGTAACGCCCGGTAACGTTACGATGAGTCACCGAACGAGAGAGAGGCCCGCCGAATGCCTTGCGTCTCTCTCCCACTCAACTATGATCGGTCTGCCGCGCGCGCAGCACGCGGCAGACGTTGTCACGTAAAATCTTCGCCCGTAAAACCGACTTTACAGGCAACCATTTTTTTTTTGTCATAACCCTAAGTGAGGCAAAACAACGTTTGCCGGGTGTCAGCTAGTATATGATGAAACTGTATAGTCAAGATTTTTCCTTTATCTTCGTCTTAAGTTTCAGGTAAGTTCGGTAAAAGTAAAGCTCAAGCAGAATGGTGACCTACACATCAAATATTTATACTGTAAATACTCCAACTATTGGGGGGTACTATGAATGTAAACTATGATGGGGTAAGTATTACGAAACCACCTTGCGCATTAAGGGTTCCGTACTATTTATTGTTGTATTGGAGCCCCCTTTTAAAAAAATATTACTTGAGGCAGTTACTCAAATTCAAATTCAAATAATTTATTTGTTCAGTTACTATTTTTACATTTTACCTACTTCCATATTATATATTACCAATTATAATTATCTATATTTTTTCTTTTTTTGTATTAAAAGCTAAAAGTAATGAGCCTGCATCTCTAAACTAAGCATGGAAGCTTGTATAAGAGATGCATACTACCCATTGGACATGACTGCAATAATTTGCATTGCATGCTGCAATAATCTATCTTCTATACTATAAGACTCTTTGTCCTGACTCATTCATTCACTCATTCATTTATTCATGCATCTATAAGCAAAACAGAGCCCAAACGGCTGGTCCTAGGAGTGTGAAATTTGGAGGGTGTATTTGTTTTAGTATGTAGACGCGTACTAAGAACGTATTTTTGGAAATTCCGCCCCAAAGGGGGTGAAAAGGGGTAAAACAGATTGTATGAAACTTTTATGTTATTGAACTTCCAGCAGTGAAACTTAGAATATGTATAGTTTATGTAAAATTAAAATAATGGTATCAGCTTTTTTACCAGGCCTAAACTAATTTATTGAATTTAATTAAACGGTACATAGACCAATTACATTAATTAAATATAAATATTAATAGCATACATCTAATAACAATAGTTTCATATTTGTAGATAAATCATTAGTTTCATTTAAATTAAGACAATAATAATTACATTACAATAAATTATTTACAAATATTTAAGTCAAACCAAAAAAAAAAAAAAAACAAATCTAACTAACATGAGTCATAAATTACATAATAATTGTCAAATTATACAAACTTAGCCTATCTCTTACTTCTTTTTTCATTTAGCTCACAATAAGTAAGACAAGCTAGGTTTGCAATGGGGGGTGAAAGTTTGTATGGAAAATTCTTTGTTTATCAAGTTAGTCTTGAAAGCTGTGATATGAAGATATGTTGAGGTTGATGTACGCACAGTAGCCCCCGCGTGAATCCAATAAAGCGATGTATTTGTGTAGCGGGCAACACTCGTAATTTCTTGTGTCCCCCAGCTCGGTAAGGCTGGTCGTGTTTGCTGTGGCTCTCCCACTGATTGGACAACCTAACTTGAGAGCAAACGGAAATTGGTCTCGGAAATCTAGTTTGAACGAACTTTGGTGGGTTTAAAAAGTACTGGTCAACTTTTGAGAGTGTCCAAAAGTGGACAGATGACTCGTGTACAGGGTAAGTGGTAACTATTGTCCGGCGTCCATTGCACCCATGGTCTCCGAGGTGGTTGCGGTGCACCACGTGCACTGCAAGGGGAGTCATCCCCTGAGGAGGAGTCTTGCATTTCCTCACGTTAAAAAGAAAGGGTTAAGGGAGCAGCTCGGTGGGTCGGATGACACGTAAAGTTGTAATAAGACGACAATTAGTCTTAGTTGACGACCTCGTTGGCGTAAAGGTTACCATGCCGGTCTGCTAATCAGAAGGTTCCGGGTTCGATTCCCGGCCCGGTCAACATTTTTGTGCTTAACTAAATTTGTTGGCTGTGGGTCTGGGTGTTAAATATGTAATATGTATTTATATATAACATGTATGTATGTATGTATATGTAGTATATCAGTTGTGTTAGCAACCATAATACGAGCTAGAAATGGTTCAGTATGGGGCTAACCAGCCGTGTGTGAATGTGTCCTAATATAAAAAAAAAAAAAGTACAAATATTTGTAGTGGAGGTGTGGTGCACTGTGACAATACACGTACGCGTGAATTTAATGTTTGTTTGTTTATTGTCAGCTTTTACTCTTGTTGTTAGATTAATTGCATTAGTGAAGATAAAGTAGTGTATGCAATTGCATTTAACACGTGTATTAAAATATATATTTTTTTTATTGATAAATAGGCTTACGTTTGACCGCAGCTTGCCTGATGTTAAGCTTAACTGTGGTCTAAGATGTAACACGCTTGCCTAGAAGGAACCTATTTACTCTAGATTTGAAGACCCCCAAATTGTACTTCTCGGGCAAAAGAGACATTACTATTATAAAACGAGCGCAGCGAGTTTCATAAACTCACACTCATGTTTTAATACCCTTCATTATATGATAGTTGCATAAACTACTATTATTATTTCCTTTGTTTATCTTAATTTAGTTCAATAATTTATTAATTTTAAATTAGATATACTTTTAATTTAATTAATTTTTAGTATTTTTTATTATAAACATTTAATTATAAACATAAATCATTTATTATGCTCATATCTAAAAATAATAAAAATAAATTAAATTAAGTCTTATATCCTAAAAAGACTAAAGACTTTTAGTATTTGTAGTATTTAGTTATTGAATTATATATATATTTTTTGGTTAAGTTTTAGTTAGTAATGTTTTATGTTTTAATATACGACAAAATAAATCAAAATAAAATAAATACAATTATAAATTTAACTAACGTAATGTTTGTAATGTTCGTTCAGATATTTTTTTAGGTAAAATAGGTTTTACTTGATTCAATAAAGAAAATATATATTTCGTTCAAGATCAAAGCGGAAGTACACTAAATATTTTTACTTCTTCTAATTTCACTTTCACCGTAAGACACACAAGAACGGACCCTTTTCGCTAGAGCAGTCTCTTGACATGTTTGCTAAACGTAATTTGTGCGAAAACGCTATTTGCAAACCTAAACACTTATTTAATTACATTATTCTATCGTTAGACCCTTATAAATTAAATTATCACCCCACTGCTAAAGTGTGATACTTTTTAACTATATTATATATCTTATTTTCAACATTATTAAATCTTTGGAGTTGTTTAAGTTTAAAATGTTTAATTTCCGTACTTAAAGGTAAAAACCGAACCCTATTAATAAGCCTCTGCTGTCTGTCTGTCTGTCTCCAGGCTGTATCTCAGAAACCGTAATAGCTAGAAAGCTGAAACTTTCACAAGATATGTATTTCCCGTGCCGCTATAACAACAAATACTAAAAATAAAAATAGCAATGGTAATTAAATAAAATAATAGTAATTAAAAAATAAATGGTAATGGTAAAAAGAATAAAAAGTTCTCATAAAAAACGTGTTTTTTTGTACTTTTTAGATATATATCAACAGTATCGCCTGTTCCAGTTCGGCTGGCTAAGGTGATCTATCGCGATCATTGAAGCTAAGCAACAGTCGATGCGAACAGTGTTTGAATGGGTGACCATGCACTAAGACTGTCTTGTTTTTCAAGTTATGTGTGGATTTGCACTCGCTTTACGGTGAAGGAAAACATCGTGAGGAAACCGATACGTTTGAGGACTGTAATATCCGAAGACGTGTGTCATCCGCACACCCGCACTTGGCCAGCGTGGTGGATTATGGCCTATATCTCTCTCCTAGTGAGAGAAGGTATAATGGGCTGCTTATGCTTTTGTAAAATGTTATGTTTTTAAATTTAAGTTGACATTTTAATTGTAAATTCTTTTAGTATGGCGCTAACCAGCCGTGTGTGAAATATATCCTTTAATTAATTTATAGCAATTACATATATAAATAAATTATCCAATCATCAGTCCCTCGCAAATTAATTTATCAGTTTTTGTTAGCTTTCCCGGGACGACCTCTAATGGAATAAAACGTAATGGCTTCATAATTTACATTTACCGATGTTAAATTTACCTTAAAAATACGTTGATAACGCATGAAATAATTTTCTATTCTCGTTCGTTATTTTTTTTTACACAGTACAGTTTAATATTGACGACCTCGGCGTAAAGGTTACTATGCTGGACTGCCAATCAGAAGGTTACGAAGTTCGATTCCTTGCTCGACCAACATCTTTGTGCTAAGTAAAGTTTGTTGGCTGTGGGTCTGGGTGTTAAATATGTATCTATATATAATATGTATGTATGTTTATGTAGTAAATCAGTTGTGTTAGCAACCATAATACGAACTAGAAATGGTTCAGTATGGGGTTAACCAGCCGTGTGTGTAAAAAAAAAACAAATCAAACGCAAAACTATATAATAAATTCAATATAAGCAAAACTATGACATCCTAGATAGTGCTAATCTTATTTTAATATATATATAAATCTCGTGTCACAATGTTTGTCCTCAATGGACTCCTAAAACACTTAACCGATTATAATAAAATTCGCACACCATGTGCAGTTCGATCCAACTTGAGAGATAGGATAGTTTAAATCTCAAATTATTTATTAGAATTTACACTGTATATTTTTTGTTACCCTTTATATCGTACGTCTTTTCCTCCAAAGTGACGAAGGCACCTTTCCGAGTAATCCCAAACATTGATAAAGATCGTTCCTCCAACACAGCAAATACATACATACATATAAATGAAGCGGGTTCATGTTTTTATATCGCCCGGGGAAATACAGAGGTTTGCTTAGTTGTCCTCTTAACTCTCTATATAAATAAAAATAAATAAAAATAAATATAAATAAACTCGCTGTTACCCGTGGCTTTACCTGCGACAAGTATCTGCTATCTACGATTTTGAAGATAGGTTAGACTTTGGGTTAATAACACATAGGCTACTTTTTATCCTGGATTAACTTCTTTCTGAACGGATTAACGCGGATAACATATATATGAGACATATCTCTCCTTGTTAGAGAAGGCACTGGATCCCAGCAAGATGGCTCAAAGTTAAAATCAAACAATTTTGGTTCAAAGTTAACTTCTAAACAAGCTACTTGACAAAGCCTGAGAAAACCCCCGCGTTAATCCTTTATCTGGGCAAGCCAGCCACCCTAAACAAATTTTTCAATTAACTCCCTGGCTATTTAGGTTAAGGGCAAACTCTTGAATGTTGCAACGAAGTTCCTTATCGCGCGTTGTGAAAGACGGAAAAAATTCTTACGAAAAGTTGTCACGACACTTTTTGCGCACGGTATGGCAACGTCGCATCTCCAAAATTTGTTCATAATCATAATCATATTTATTGGTAAAAAATATTTTACAAGTCAATTCATACATACATTTTTAATAAAATATTATAACAAAACGAATATAAATATACTTTTGTACATTTTAGAGTTAAATACGAGTATGTCATAAATCTAAAATTAAAACAATGTCAAAATAAAAACTAGTACTAATGTGTGTAAGTGTGTTCGGAAGTCAAATACGGCTATCAATGAAAGTATTCACTAATTGACAACAGCGTCATTCGTTTCAGGTGGAGTTGCGATTGAGACTACTGATTAAGTTTATATTATCTACATTAAATAATAAAAAAATATGATTATAACTTAAAAAAAAACAATTTGTTGTTTTGCTTTATCACTTAGGGGTCTTTGATTATTTACTTGTCAATAATCAAAGTTAGGGGTATGGAAAATAGATAGTGGCCGATTGTCAGACCTTCTGAATACGCATATAAAATTATGGTAAAAATCGGTCTAGCCGTTTCAGAGGAGTACGGTAACTAACGATGTGACATGGACATTTTATATATACGAGAGATTATATTTGTTAATAATAAAAAAAAAATATTATAACTTAAAAAAAATGCAATGGGTGCAATGCTGATACGTATATAGTAGCGAAAAAAAAATATTTAACAATATCATATTAGATACCTCAAAAATAACAGTATTTTACACTATTTGGAGGATATTACAGTGTCTCTGTCATAATTTGGTAAAAATCGGTCAAGCCGTTTCGGAGGAGTTCGGTAACTAACATTGTGACATGGAAATTTTATATATTAGAAGATTACATTTGTTAATAATAAAAAAATATTACTATAACATAAAAAAAATATTACAATTCCTTCACAAATTAGTCGAAAAGAACTTCGTTCCATCCGGGTGTATCTTGACACCTCTCAAGTTTTTTATACGTTATGCTAAAAGAAAATAATCATTTAGAAGGGATAAGATTTTACGTTTAAACTAAGGTAAGTTACAATGAAAAATATATCAAGGGATTGGTGATGGTGCTCAAGAAGACCAATGATATTTATTCATTCGAGGTTGAAGGAATGAATAAATATTATTTAAACTTATTAAATATGAAAATTAAAATTTGAAAAAATTCAGGTGCCTACAAGACATATCCATAAACAATAATCCGTGGTCAAAAACTTGTTTTTTTTATATGTTTTATTTCTTTTTTCAGCAGAACTTCATTGTTTTTCGAAAACTATCTAGATGCCATTCCGAATCGAATGACACCTCAATCATAATTTTGGGAGACTGCTGAAAAAAGTTGAACAAAAAGACACTTGTTGACTAGACTATAGGTGCAGGGTTGGATTCGATCCGGGGTGTCACGGACTGCAGTCTAACGTTCTCCAGACGAGCCACTCTCACTTTTAAAGCATAATATGTAAATAAGTCCAGTTATTCACAACGTAATTTTAACACATTGACCTCAACACATTATAAACCAGAAGTTGCATAACATTATGAGTTAAGGTGAAGGTTGGTAGAGATGTCTAAACGTCGATACAAAATCTATCGATATATTATGTCTCATCGAACTAATTAGTTTGTTAGTTCATTTATTGATAATGATAAATATTACATATCAGAAATTATGAATATATACGGTATCTTAAATACCTATCAAATGAAATAATAACAAAATTATTGAATATCAAAAAATTAAAAATAAATTGTAAGAATGTCAATTCGTGGTAAACCAATGTCAGTCAATTACTTAATATTAGGAACAAATTCGTCGAAAGAATAAAACGCTCGATTAATGAAAAAGGTTGTCAAAAAATAATCTTTGCTGTATTATATCTGTTTTAAGATATTAATTATTAAAGGAATATAATTAAAAACATAAAATATCAATTTATTTTCATTTATCTTTATGTTCTTTTTATGGACTCGTAAAATAACTAAGGGTGCATTTTTTTGAAGTCCTACTGCGTTTGGTAACAAATGCATACGCACATAATATGTGTTTATTAAAATTTTCACACTAAAGTCTCAAATATCGATATCGATAGTTCAAATTTCGCTACTACACAATGATTTGAGGAAATCTAAGCAAGAATTAAAGAGTTGTAAACAAATGTAACCTCGAAAGATTAGTTCTAGAAACGGCAACTAAATATAACCTTAAAACAAGGTAAACTACTGTTAAAAATAACAAACAGTTAAATCCGACAACCTTTATGTATATACATATAATAAGACAGTAAAAACTGTGTGTCTGTACATTAAATATTATTTAAAAAAAATGGTTGCCTGTAAAGTCGGTTTTACGGGCGAAGATTTTACGTGACAACGTCTGCCGCGTGCTGCGCGCGCGGCAGACCGATCATAGTTGAGTGGGAGAGAGACGCAAGGCATTCGGCGGGCCTCTCTCTCGTTCGGTGACTCATCGTAACGTTACCGGGCGTTACACTTTTTCATAAGTGACTCCCAGCCGCAACCAAATTTAAGACGTTGTCACGTCAAAATGTGAGTAGTCACGAAACGCCTGGCAGATGTGAAACATCGACATTATTTTGTAAAGTAATATGCAGAAAACACGTATATTTAGTTCCTATCACAATATGTGTGATAGGAACTAAATATGTCATAAAGATGAAATAAAATATTAAGTTTTTTTTCAGATAACGATGACTATTTATAGAATAAACATTTATTTTCATGAAATACAAAAATTTACGAACTTATTCCAAATCGTGACTACTTAATTTGTTTAATCAGTGATTTCGGTAATAGTCGCATGCCGTGGCGACGCGTCGCCACGGCAGAAATCGGTTTTACGTGCGGCTGTAGATGTTTCACATCAAAAACTGATGGAGAAGATTAACAGAAATGTAAAAGAAAATAATTTTCGGATTTTTGTCTGTCTGTCGGTCCTTGTGTCTGTCTGTTTGTACGCTATATCTTAAAAGCTACTTTAATTTGAATGCGGTGACATCGCGAGACGCAGTTAGTTGTAAATATACTATAAATACTAGCTGACCCGGCAAACGTTGTTTTGCATTAAAAAATTAAGGGTGAACAACCCTTATCACTTAGGGGTATGAAAAATAGATAATAGCCGATGCTCAGACCTACTGAACACGCATATAAAATTTGGTAAAAATCGGTCAAGCCGTTTTGGAGGAGTACGGTAACTAACATTGTGACATGGAAATTTTATATACGAGTATTAGAAGAAGATGTAGATGTAAATATATATGTGTGTTTACGATATAATTATCTAATATGCCAGAATCTGTTTATCAAAAGTGAGATACTAATATAATCATATAATAATAATAATATATTGTTTGTTATTAAAATAATAACTTCCGCAATAAAGTTACAGATTATAATATTATCTAATTTGATATGTTTGAGTTAGATTCCAGGTTATCTTTTTAGCCTCCGATGCGAAAAACTATGGGATTTTATTAGATTGACGTGTCTGTGTTTTTTTTTTTGCTGTAACATCGTACCTTTAAAAGGATGAACTGATTTGTTTTATTTCTCTTTTGTTTCAAAAAATTTTAGTTGAGAGTGTCCTTATTTATGTTTAATGGACTTTGGATAAAATATGTGCGTCATTGAATAATTTCAATGATATTTGAATATATTTTATTATTCAAATCAAGCAAGCGTTGCCAGAAAATTTGATGCTACTTGATTTGATTGGACGTAAATCTCTGACGACTTAAAAAAATAATAGCATGTCTAGTTTGGAAGACCGAAACTTTGCGACTTTTTCCCATACTCCTGAATTCTCATAACAAAAGCCGTTTCTCTAGAACAGAAATATTCGTTAGATTCTATTTCTTCATATTTCTTATATCAATATACCAGTCAGAATATATCTGTGTAGTGAAAACAATGCGCATACATATTTTCGCTTCATGAATAATAATCCTACAATAACAGCCGAAGGTTCGGTATGAAATACGTAGCGCCTGTAGCTCGGCTATCTAAGGTGATCTGACGCGATCATCGAAGCTAAGCAATGGTCGAAGCGGACGGTGCTTGGGATGGGTGACCATGCACAAGACTGTCGTTTTTCAAGTGGTATTTTCATTGAGCGCTACCGTGGGTCGGGTGACACGTTAAATTGTAGATCCCGGCTGTTAGTCTTAGGACAAGTTATCGTTAAGCCAAGTCAGAGAGTTGAAAACTCTCAACACCAGAGCTTGGCCACTTAGCTCGTACAAAAAAGAAGATGATGATATAAATATACCATCTGGGTGGTATTCACTACTTTTATGTAAAAACCGATGTAGCCAACCTTACGACAAAGTTAATATACATTTTTTGCACGCGGTAAAGCCCTTAATTGCTATAGGATAAAGTTCAAATTTCATCATCATAAGCCAGTCTACGTCCACTGCTGGTCATAGGCCTCTCCCAAGGCACGCCACGCGACCCTATCCTGAGCATATAGTCTCCATCCACTGCCCGCTTTTTAAGGTTCCGTACCTAAAAGGTTAAAACGGGACCCTATTACTAAGACTCCGCTGTCTGTCTGTCTGTCCCCAGGCTGTATCCCAGAAACCGTGATAGCTAGAAAGCTGAAACTTTCACAAGATATGTATTTCCCGTGCCGCTATAACAACAAATACTAAAAATAAAAAAGGAGAGGCTCCCATACAACAATGGTACGGAACCCTTCATGCGCGAGCCAACTCGCACTTGACCAAACTAAATGTTAAATAATTAATAGTTTAAAAAAACTAAAAACACGCTTTTTATAGAAAACCGTAATTTTATCAAATTAGTGTATTGTCATCGGTCCTCAATAAATCTACAAAGTTAGAACGAAATGTGGCCGTTTAAAGTGGGTCAAAATCGCGCCCAAAGAAGTCGGTTACAAACAAACATACAAACAAAAATACAAAAAATGTAATAATTTTATCAAATTAGTGTATTGTCATCGGTCCTCAATAAATCTACAAAGTTTGAACGAAATCTGGCCGTTTAAAGTGGGTCAAAATCGCGCCCAAAGAAGTCGGTTACAAACAAACAAAAATACAGGTGAAGCTAATATAAAGCGTGTAAAAAAATATGTTTTACAAAATACAACTCAAATGATCAAAGACTGTTTTGGTGGGAAGTAGAGATGATGTTTAATACAATTTTTCTATAAATAAAAGTTTCCGGATTTTCCCTGTTTGTCCGGGATTGGAGGAAAAATGACCGGTTCGTGACTGAAATCCTTCTGAATGGTAGGTTCCCGATGGACCTAGTTTATTATTGAAATAAAAAATACTTTATTGATTCCAACTTATATTAAACTAGCTGACCCGGCAAACGTTGTTTTGCCTCACCTAGGGGTATGAAAAATAGATAGTGTAGCTTATATGACAAGTTCGTAGATTTACCATAGCAGCGCCATCTATTGATTACTCAACCCAGTCGAAAGGTATCGACATCTGTTAGAATCATTTGGAGTTAGCAGATAATTGTGACTGTCAAATAATAACAGACATTTGAGATTTAAAATTGCGACTATATACTACCCTATCTCTCAAGTTGGATCGAACTGCACATGGTGTGCGAATTTTATTATAATCGGTTAAGTGGTTTAGGAGCCCATTGAGGACAAACATTGTGACACGAGATTTATGTATATTAAGAAGAAAGATAGGTAAACGTGAGTCGTCACAGGACACCTGGCAGATGTGAAACATCGACATTATTTTGTAAAAGTAATATGCAGAAAAGAACATAATGTGATAGGAACTAAACATGTCATTATGATGAAATAAAATATTACCATTTTTTTCCAGATAACGATGACTATTTATTGAACAAACATTTATTTTCATGAAAAACAAAAAAGTATGAATTTCAGTGTCTCCCTATACCATCAACCATCATAGACCCAGAAATCGGTTTTACGTGCGGTTAAAGATGTTTCACATCAAAAGCGAAAGTTTGTTTGTGTGTAAATAAATGTGTATGTCACTACCACATGCTCAAAAGACCTATTCGGTTATGGATAGATTAGACTGCCGATTAACAAATATGCTACTTTTAAACTTGGAAAGCGCTGCAGGATGTGATTAGTATATTGATGCGTAGAATTTGTTTGAGGTTCAATTAGCTTGTGTAATGGTATCTTTCTTATATATTGGAACTTACATTAAAGACTAGCTGTTGCCCGCAGCTCTGCCCAAGTGTATGTCGTTATTTTTTTGCGTAACCTTTCCCTCTCCCCCTCCCTCTATTTTGTATTTATTTATTTATTTATTCATATAGCATTACAAATAATTACATTATCTTATAGCTAATTAATTACTGTACCCTGTACATAAGGTGTATCTACATCTAACTTAATCTATGTATTATTGGTAGACATATTAATTATCTAGTTTTCTTTTCAACTAAGATTATTCTATAAGCCTTGCAAAGAGGGATAATCTGCTAGTGATTAAATGAAACCGCGATGAAACTAATAAAATAATTTTAAGCAAAAAGTTCAACCAGGAACCCCTAACCGTAGAGAGAGCACCCCAAAGCCGTGTGCCGTCAAAACATGTCCATAAATATCCTGCGGAGGCTCTGCGGGACGAGGGGTGACGGGTGTCCTCGGAAACACTGCCACTACTTATTGTAGAGAACAAACTATTTACAACAACTTTATACTTGACAAGTTTTAAAAACTCGTGGCGGCCATCTTAGATTTGAAACTTCGCTTTACTAAAATTATGATTATGAAAATGATTAGTTTCATCATAATTTTTAGAGTAATTTTTCCGTACCTTTTTAGGTACGAAACCTAACGTACCTTATAAGGTTTTTCCGTACCTTTTTAGGTACGAAGCCTAACGTACCTTATAAGGTTTTTCCGTACCTTTTTAGGTACGAAGCCTAACGTACCTTATAAGGTTTTTCCGTACCTTTTTAGGTACGAAGCCTAACGTACCTTATAAGGTTTTTCCGTACCTTTTTAGGTACGAAACCTAACGTACCTTATAAGGTTTTTCCGTACCTTTTTAGGTACGAAGCCTAACGTACCTTATAAGGATTTTTTTCCCAAAGGCCCCTTGGCCCTTTGGTAAAAAAAACCTTATAAGGTACGTTAGGTTTCGTACCAAAAGGTTAAAACGGGACTATATTACTAAGCCTCCGATGTCTGTCTATCCGTCCGTACGTCCATCCGTATGTCTGTCTCCGGGCTGTATCTCAGAAACCGTAATAGGTAGCTAGAAAGCTGAAACTTTCACAAGATATGTATTTACCGTGCCGCTATAACAACACATACTAGAAATACAACAATAAAATATTAAGGGGAGTCCCTAAACAATAAACGTTTGTTTTTTTGTATTTTTTGCTATACATATATCAATAACGGTAGCTGCAAGACATTTAAAATTTTCACACAATATATAAATGCATATAATATGCTATCAGATTTAAATATAACATTTATTGAAATAAATGTATCAGGTATTCCGTACAACAAACGTAATCTACAAAACCCTAAAAATCTATTGAGATAGTACCTGTGTATCAAGTTTCATCAAGATAAAAATAAAGAATATCAAAGTATAAAGACTAATTTAAGAATAAAGATGTAAAATTAGAGAAAAAAGTTATTTACATTAATATAACGGAAAAAAAGATAAATAAATTCTTTATTCTTTGATGTTCTATAAATAAAGGCAAAACTTAAAAATATTCTACTATATTTTAAGCAGCGGTTATTCTGATGTAAATACCTTTTTTTCTCTAATTTAATGTGGCTTTGATATGTTTATTCTTAAGTTAGTAACTTATATGATTTCCTTAGCCATTGTCTTGTTTTTACATAACATGATTAACCACGTCATATTTTTATTTGAACCAGATATTTTTCTCATCATCTAATGAACCAAAAAAAGGTTTGTCGTACATTTCAAGGCCATCTGTAATAAGAAATACTATTAGGGAAAAGAGTGGAACCAAAGAAACTACTGTTATAACTCTCGAGTCAAATGCATGTATTAAAATAAATAATAGTAGTTTAAAAAAACTAAAAAACACGCTTATCTGGCCGTTTTAAGTGGGTCAAAATCGCGCCCAAAGAAGTCGGTTACAAACAAACATACAAAAAATTTAATAATTTTATCAAATTAGTGCATTGTCATCGGTCCTCAATAAATCTACAAAGTTTCAACGAAATCTGGCCGTTTAAAGTGGGTCAAAATCGCGCCCAAAGAAGTCGGTTACAAACATACAGGTGAAGCTAATATAAAGCGTGTAATAAGAGAGCAACCTATTGCTCCACCCTGGGCCACGCCAGATTAATATTTTCAAATTTTCTTGTATTTACCTTTGAACCATTGAACCCGTTTAATTAAAAATCTTACTCTACTTTTAAAGTCGGTAATAGCATAGCATAAGCAGCCCACTATACGTTCCTACTGCTGGTACTCGGGGCCTTCCCTCACGAGGAGAGAGATAAAGGCCATAGTCCACCACGCAGGCCAAGTGCGGGTTGGCGGACGAAACACATCTTCGGATATTGCAGTCCTCAAAAGAGTGGGTTTCCTCACGATGTTTTCTTTCACCGTAAAGCGAGTGCAAATCCACACATAACTTGAAAAACAAGTCATTGGTGTAGGGCCGGTATCAAACCAGGGGCCGTCTGATTGAAAAGCAAATGTTTTTACCACCGAGACACACTCGCTTAATTTTTCGGTCGGTTAAAATCTACGATTACTTTTGATTCTATTAAGAAAACAAATTATACATAAATCAAATCAAAAACGTTAATTTTGGCAAAGGTTACATAATAGTAATAAAAGTAATAGGAATCCAAAGGCTCTCAATAAAATTTTCTTTCAGTTTCTTGATCTCAGTAAAACAAACAGTGAAATGTAGCTCCAAAGTATAGGATTTATATGAGTAGTTAATTGGAAATACTACATATTTGGGCACCATTTATTGCAGAACAGTTTGTATGAGAGGAGAAATTGACCATAGACTTAATACTAGTGTTGCACACGAAAGATATTAATTTATAGTAGAAGAGCCCGTGAAGATCGTCCTTCACCGATCTGATAACCAGATGAGACGTATTTTTTATTAAATATTTTTTATAAACAAATGTGCCTAAAATTGCTTGCCCATCGAAAAGTGCTCATGGCTATTTTTAATTAAATAAACTTTTATTGTATTTTTTTTTCATCACCTTCATACTTTTGATAACCAAATGAAATTTATTTCACTGATAGTTTTTAATACACAGAATATGCCTCGGTATGCTTGCCTACCGTTTCAGTGTATAACTACCTGGCAAGCAGGTGTAAACAGGTAAGTCAAAATAGGTGACTCATTCGATTTTGATGCGCTTCATAGGAGTAACAACGATTCTGAATAGTTAGAATGTTATTTTTATTTTTGATAATTGTAGCTAAATTATCATTTGACTATACACGAGCATGCGCAAAAAAAAGCCACGAGCACTTTTCGATAGGCAAGCAATTTTAGGCATATTTGTTTATAAAAAATACGTCTCACCTGGTTATCAGATCGGTGAAGGACGATCTTCACGGGCTCTTAGACTATTCTGTCCTGCTTAGCGCAAAGGCGGTATCTCAATGAACACTAGTTTCGAGATAATTGAAGTTATGTAAAATTTGATTTTTTATAATTATATTGTTATACTTACCGCTAATCGGCTTTGAAAAAAATGTGTTCTTTTTTTAAGAGATTTTGCGGTATTCAAATATACAGCTGGTTGCCTACACAATATTGGTATACCTTTTAAACCCTAAATAAGTTTAGGTAAAGCTGAGATAGAGAAATCTTTCTTAAGGGTTTTTTCACATGTTTTAAACAAGATACCGCTAAAAAGCTTAGTTCATTAGATGCGTATTTTCTTAAGCTATCCAATGACATAAAAATCAAATTTTCGTTTTTTTTTTTGAGATACCGCTTTTGCGCTAAGCAGGGCAGTATTAGGGATGGGACACAAACTATTATCTTAACACAAAGAGCATCAGGGGAGCGGCGTGGTCTCCTTATAGTGCGAAATGGAGATGTTCTTAGGCGTGGGAGGCACGTACTGGTCCCAGGCCACCTCGGGGAAGGCGATGGTGTTGACGTAGCAGCAGACCATGTCCCGGCGGTAGCACACGCGGGAGATGTACAGCATCTCGCGACCCACGCAGTGCGCGCGCGGGACGCACGCGCCCTTCTTAGCCACGCACGACGGGTCTGAAACCGTATTATCTCAGTATGTTAAGGTTGAAAGTTTGCCCTGCCTCCAATTAGTACCGAATTGTAAACTAGATGGCGCCACATGTAAAATTAGCTCGCGGTGACACTTGTTTCCTCGAATCACATACCACTTTGTGCCGCTGCTTAATTATTCAGAGTATAACTGCTCTGTACGCTATGCAAGGTGTTTTATTTTAAACATGTAGATTATGAGTCTCCCGAATTTGGACAAAATTTCGTTCACAGTATATGTATATATCCTACTTCCTATCCTATCCTATCCTAATCCTATCTTACTATCCTACTAGTATTTTAAATCTTTCTTAATATATATAAATCTCGTGTCACAAAATTTGTCGTCAATGGACTCCTAAACCACGTAACCGATTATAATAAAATTAGCACACCATGTGCAGTTCGGTCCAACTTGAGAGATAGGATAGTTTAAATCTCAAATTGTAGTCGCAATTTTAATTTATTGCTAATTATTGTCAGTTATTATTTGACAGTCACAATTATCTGTTAACTCCAAATGTTTCTAACAGGTGTCGATACCTTTCGACTGGGTTGAGTAAGTAATCAATAGATGGCGCTGCAATGGTAAATCTACGAATGTGTCATATAAGCTACACTATCTATTTTTCATACCCTTAAGTGAGGCAAAACAACGTTTGCCGAGTCAGCTAGTGTTATAATATAAATGAATAAATAGACTTCAAAATTTACATTTGATTCATATTATATACTATTGTAATTATATTATATTATATGAAACTTTGGTGTTATCAATAAATATTTGTATTTACTTATATATTTGTACTTTTTCCCGAAAGCGAGTGTGGCGTGGTGGTACAAAACGTCTCCTTTACAATGAGACGGGCCCTGGTTCTATACCAGCCTTACACCAATGACTTGTTTTTCAAGTTATGTGTGGATTTGCACTCGCTTTACGGCGAAGGAAAACATCGTGAGGAAACCGACATGTTTGAGGACCAGGATATCCGAAGAGGTGTGTCCTCCGCTAACCCGCACTTGGCCAGCGTGGTGGATTAGGCCCTATATCTCTCTCCTCGTGAGAGAAGGCCCCAAGTACCAGCAATTTCCACTGTATAGTGGGCTGTGCTTATGCTCCTAATTACTAACATAATGAATGCTAAAGTTTGTGTGTAAGTGTGTGTGTCCATGATTGTTACTTCTTCATTCTCAAACGGCTGAATCCATTATAATAAAACTTGGTGTGAAAATAGGTTAGACCTTGGATTAGCACATAGGCTACTTTTTATCCCGAAAACAATTGTGGCTTCGCACGGGCTATAATAATCTGATTTGCAAAGTGAAACAAAATATAGCCATTTTACTTAAGGATAATGTAGCTTCCCAACGGTGAAAGGATTTTTCAAATCGGTCCAGTAGTTTCGGAGCCTATTTGCGTCAAACAAAAAATCTAACTTTTCCTCTTATAATATCGGTATGGTATAGATGTATGTATGTATAATTATGCAGTATATCAGTTGTGTTAGCTACCATAACACAAACTAGAAATGGTTCAGTATGGGGTTAACCAGCCGTGTGTGAAATGTGTCTAAATATTTATTTTTAACCGACTTCAAAAAAGGAGGAGGTTATATATTCGACTGTATGTATTTTTTTTTTATGTATGTTCACCGATTTCTCAGCCATTTGTGGATCGATTCTCAAAATTCTTTTTTTAATTGAAAGAGTATGGTTCTGAATTGGTCCCATTGTCACCAAAATAGGATCTGATGATGGATTCCTAGGGAAATCGAAGAAAAACCTAAAAAGTTAGGTTATGTTTACGCCCGAAGAGAGATTCACGCGCGTTCGGCTGTACTGATATTGATGAAATTTGAGATGAAGATAGGTTAGACTATGTGTTAACACATTGGCTACTTTTTATCCCGAAAATAATTACTATTCCCGTGGGATGCACTAAATAACACATGACACACTGATTTCGCTTATATTTGATATGGGGGTAGACTAGACCTTGTATAACACGAAGGTTACTTTTTAACCGACTTCAAAAAAGAAGGAGGTTATAGGTACATTCGACTGTATGTATTTTTTTTATCTTAAAAGTCATTGCTATTCCCTTGGGATGCCCAAATAACTCGATTACCTATTTTACTTCTTCGTGCACATACGGCAATACAGATTTCACTCATGTAAAATTTGATATATTAATATAATAGACTAGACACTCGAACGGATAAGGAAAATATTTACGGGCTCGCTTCGCTAGGAGTTATCCCGCTTCGTTCGACTTTCCCCCAGGATGTTTTGGGCTTATGACACTCCAAATATTATATAATTTGTGCTGCTTTGGACTTCTTTATGCTCAAATGGTTTGAACAAATTCGGTGAAAATTTTCGCGCTCGCTTCGCTCGCGCATTGCTCGCTTCGCTCGCTTCCAGCTCGCTTTGCTCGCCCTTGGTCTTAGTACGTTTTGACACAACAAACATATGTAATTTGTGCTGCTTTGGACTTCTTTATGCTCAAACGGTTCGAACAAATACGGTGAAAATTTTCGCGCTCGCTTCGCTAGCATACAGCTCAATTTGCTCGCAATTCGTTGCCTGCCTGGCACACGCCAGAGGTTTTTTGATCGTGAAGTTTATTTGGCTCTCTATAGCTAAAACTTAAAAAATATCATGACTAACCACTAAAAATGTAAAAATAAAATTGTTTTAAAAAACAAACAACCGACTTCAAAACACAACTAAAAAGGGAAAAATAATTTTAAGCCTACATCAAATCAAGAATATATAAGTAGAATCGAAAAGTTTATTTCATGTATTTATAAAAAACTATTTTAAATTTTTATTAATCCTGTTTTCTTGAAGTCGGTGCCATCTAAGAAGAACAAATTAATGTTTGTTAAAAAAAAAACTATTTACAATTGTCTTTCTTTGCTGGCACCGACTCCAAGAATACAGGATTCATAAAAAATTAAAATAGTTTTTTATAAGTACATGAAATAAACTCTTCGATTCTACTTATATATTCTTGATTTGATGTAGGCTTAAAATTTTCCCTTTTTAGTTGTGTTTTGAAGTCGGTTGTTTGTTTTTTAAAACAATTTTATTGTATTTAGTGACTTACGAATATTGACAGCATAGAAAACCTCTCGAGCCTTTTCCGAGAGTTTATAATAAATGTGATCCCGGAACAACACCGGGTAGGGAACTCTGGTGGTTCTGGTTCTGTTCGTTGTCTTCTTCTTCGACTGACCGGAAACTAAGCATAACATGGTAATAAGAATGAAAAAAAACATTAACCTTTTCGACATAGCAAAAAAATTGGAAAAAAAACCAGTAGTACAAAAAACCCCAAGAATATTATTATGAATAACTATAGCTATAAAATATAGTTGTAATTCAAGTATATAAATAGTAGGTATTACTGAGTCAAACAACGTCAAAAGGTAGAACATGAAATGTAAATTAGAAAAGCAACAAAAAATTAGCCTATTATAGCTATAATTTATGCGTAATTAGCTTCTATAATTAATTTAAGAAGTTTGAAGTAATTGAATGTCGTTAAGGCTGTAGATTTCCAGTTTCATTTTTACGTTTTCGTTTTATTTTTAGAATTTGTTGTTATAGCGGCACGGGAAATACATATCTTGTGAAAGTTTCAGCTTTCTAGCTATTACGGTTTCTGAGATACAGCCTGGAGACAGACAGACAGCGGAGGCTTAGTAATAGGGTCCCGTTTTTACCTTTTAGGTACGGAAGTACCTACTACACGTAGTACACCTACGGAAGTACCTAAAAGGTAAAAACAGCCTATTACTAAGCCTCCGCTGTCTGTCTGTCTCCAGGCTGTATCACAGAAACCGTGATAGCTAGAAAGCTGAAACTTTCACAAGATATGTATTTCTCGTAGCGCTATAACAATAAAACTTAAAATATTAATTATGGTTTGCCTCTACTTCTTGTTATATAGAGAACAGAAATTATGAAAAAATATCAAATCTAAGATGGCTGCATCAAAATGGTATGTGGTGGGTTTCTAAATTGTAAATACATATATATATATATTACAGTTTCATGATACATTCTACTCACCTTTAACTAGGTTTAATTAAGACTTGATTAGTATCAAATGTTATAAAATGTTAGTAACTAAGGTCGCAAAATGGAGATGATCTGCGGATAAGGAAAATTCACGGAGCGAACATAGCTTTGCCTTAATGTCAACTACCAAATTTATTACTTTTAGGACCAACTTTAATTAAAAATGGCAAAGAACACATCACATTTCGAGCAATAAAGTTACGAATAAAAAAAGACCTACTTATTAAAATTATTATCGAAATTCATCATTGTGTATTCAAGTCAATTTATATTACAGTGTAAACTCTATATAACGACACTGAAGGGACTGTGCATTTTATGGCGTTATAAAGAGTGGTCGTTAAATGGAGAGAATGAATCATTGTATGGAATACAAGCTAAACCAACTAAAGCCAATTGATTTCGACGCTTTAGAGAGTTTGTCTTTAAATCGTCTTCATGCGCAAGCCCGACTACGCCCGGCGCATTGTGCATTTTTTTAAGTCACAAGTGTATTCTAGATTGCATAAAAAAATGTGTGAGTAAGAGGAAGCTACTTTTCAAAAGATTTTAATTAAATTAAACGAATTAATCTCATAAATAAATAAATACTGACATTTCACACACAGCTGGTTAGCCCCATACTGAACCATTTCTAGTTTGTATTATGGTTGCTAACACAACTGATAAACTACATAAACATACATAAATACTTTATATCGATACATATTTAACACGTAGACCGACAGCCAGCAAATTTAGTTCATCACAAATATGTTGGCCGTGCATTGTCACCATTACGCCAAAGAAGTCGTTTTCTAATAATAAAAACGTGCTAATGGTATTATTTTGCACGGCTATTCTGGTAATCTTCGAATGCATCCGTAAAATTTTCTTCAAAAAGACCTTTTGGTTAGCTTTCCTCTATGCTAACCATTACGCCAAAGAAGTCGTCTTATGATAATACAATCGTGCTAATTGTATTATCTTGCCTTTATACCTGATTTTTTTTGACGTGACAACGTCTTAAATTAGGTTGCGGCTGGGAGTCACTTATAAAAAAGTGTAACGCCCGGTAACGTTACGATGAGTCACC
This sequence comes from Mellilla xanthometata, assembly GCA_035578125.1. Classification (NCBI taxonomy): domain Eukaryota; kingdom Metazoa; phylum Arthropoda; class Insecta; order Lepidoptera; family Geometridae; genus Mellilla; species Mellilla xanthometata. Next base: position 1,258,060 of record JAPUBQ010000049.1, on the reverse strand, counting down.
GAACGAGAGAGAGGCCCGCCGAATGCCTTGCGTCTCTCTCCCACTCAACTATGATCGGTCGGCAGACGTTGTCACGTAAAATCTTCGCCCGTAAAACCGACTTTACAGGCAACCATTTTTTTTTAGTCTGTGGCGTTTCGCCCCGGAATGTAAGTACGTTACTTACGGTTTACGAGGGTGCGACGCCGCACATAAAAGTTTTATATCCGCTTGAACATTAGTCGCTGCGTCGTTAGGAGGTCGGGTATTACGTATTATGTACGACGCCACCTGTGATTGGCTGTAAACTTCCATCAAATATATACCAGATTCAGTGTTGCATACAAACACAGCACAAAATAAAAAGTGTTTTTAGTTTAAAAAAACTAAAAAACACGCTTTTGCAAAAATCTACAAAGTTTGAACGAAATCTGGTCGTTTAAGGTGGGTCAAAATCGCGCCCAAAGAAGTCAGTTACAAACAAACATACAGGATTTTATCAAATTAGTGTATTGTCATCGGTCCTCAATAAATCTACAAAGTTTGAACGAAATCTGGCCGTTTAAAGTGGGTCGAAATCGCGCCCAAAGAAGTCGGTTACAAACAAACATACAGGTGAAGCTAATAAAAAAGCGTGTAAAAATGGCATGAGTTTACTATACTATTGTATCTACTCGTATTACAATATACACGGAAATACAAAATAAGTTTCAATTCTAGTCAACCTTACCACTGTATCATAAAGTTGAGTTTCGACTAGTGCCGTAATAAACATAAGCTATCTTGCTCCGCGATAACAGCTATAAAATTGTATGACCGTACGCAGTGAGTGTTAGAAAATTCAACTGTATTACTATACTAATAACGCTTAAATTCCTCAAACTCAAATAAGACCACACCCTTACTTGTGGTCTTATTTTTCTTGCTGTTTTTAGGGACATCATTTATATCTAGTATATTTTTGATCGAAGGATGTAAACAACCTTTGTCAAAGTCAAATATGTGCAGTGCATTTTGAGAGTTAGGGTTTTAAGATGATGAACATACATTTTATAAATAAAAATATAGCGTCTGTAGCTCGGCTAGCTAAGGTGGTCTGACTTCTTCACGCTCAAACGGCTGAACCGATTTCGATCAAATTTGGTATCAATATAGATTAGACCTCGTATTAACACCTAAGCTACTTTTAATAAAACAGTTGTAGTTCCCGGGGGATACGCAAATATCTTTAAAATCTATGTTACTCCTCTACGCTCCAACGACTGGACCGATTTTTGAGATTTACTATGAAGATAGGTTAGACTTTGGATTAACACATGGGTAACTTTTATCCCGTTTTAACTTACTTTTATCCCGTATAAACTTACTTTTGTCCCGTATTAACTTACTTTTATCCCGTATTAATTTACTTTTATCCCGTGTTAACTTACTTTTATCCCGTATTAACTTACTTTTGTCCCGTATTAACTTACTTTTATCCCGTATTAAGTTACTTTTGTCCCGTATTAACTTACTTTTATCCCGTATTAACTTACTTTTATCCCGCATTAACTTACTTTTGTCCCGTATTAACTTACTTTTATCCCGTATTAACTTACTTTTGTCCCGTATTAACTTACTTTTATCCCGTATTAACTTACTTTTATCCCGTATTAACTTACTTTTGTCCCGTATTAACTTACTTTTATCCCGTATTAACTTACTTTTGTCCCGTATTAACTTACTTTTATCCCGTATTAACTTACTTTTATCCCGTATTAACTTACTTTTGTCCCGTATTAACTTACTTTTATCCCGTATCAACTTACTTTTGTCCCGGATTAACACGGTTACCACCGCTGGGCCGCAGTTAGTTTGAAATATATACCGGTTCCTTCTAGGTAAGCGCGCTTCACCGTAGACCTCAATGTCTCTTACCATCAGGTGAAGACAAGCCAAACAAGAGAGAAAACCGGATTAGCAAGGGAATCTCAACAAAACACGACGCTATACTCGGACGCCTCCTGTTTTAATAGAAGTTCCACAACATCTGACGCAATGACAGTGGAACAGGTATGCCAGCGACCCAAGACCGTGCTCCGCTACTTTAAGGAGCTTGGATGGCTTGGGTAGGCTGATAGGGGAACTCTCTGAACCATAACCTTACTGTCTTCAAGGCGAGAGTGAATCGGTTTCTTCTAGGCAAGCGCGCTCCACCCTAGATCGCAACATCACTTAACATCAGGTGAGTTTCGGTCAAGCGCTTGCCTATCCATCATAAAAAAAATGGTTGCCTGTAAAGTCGGTTTTACGGGTGAAGATTTTACGTGACAACGTCTGCCGCGTGCTGCGCGCGCGGCAGACCGATCATAGTTGAGTGGGAGAGAGACGCAAGGCATTCGGCGGGCCTCTCTCTCGTTCGGTGACTCATCGTAACGTTACCGGGCGTTACACTTTTTCATAAGTGACTCCCAGCCGCAATCTAATTTAAGACGTTGTCACGTCAAAAAATATATACCTAAAATTTGTTGAAAAAGATCAAGACAAGATCGTTTGAAGGTTATTTCGTCACCTTCAAACGATCTGCATCTGTCCGATTAACTGAAGAACCGCTAATTTACACTAAAATCAGAAACAAATAACTTATTTCTGCTGTAAAGAAACAAAAAAGTGTTTATTTAGTACATTTGAATATTAACAATTGAGTACTTTTGCATATGTTTTTCGTATGTCTGAGTCATTTTTCAGAAAGGACAAATCAAGAATAAATTAAAAATTTAGAATACACGACATAATTGGCGGCCATCTTAGATTCTTCTTCTTCTTCGTATGAGCTAAGTGGCCTAGCCCTGGTGTCGAGAGTTTTCAAGCCGCCCGAAGGCCTCTGACTTGGCTTAACGACTGCTTGTATTAAGACTAACAGCCGGGACCTACAATTTAACGTGCCATCCGATCCACGGTAGCATCCATGATGAAAATGCCACTTTAAAAACGGCAGTCTTGTGCATGGTTACCCATCCAAACACCGTCCGCATCGACCGTTGCTTAGCTTCGATGATCACGTCAGATCACCTTAGCTAGCCGAGCTACAGGCACTACATTGGATTTAAAGTTTATCATAATTTATATATTCTACTAATCAAGTCATTGCATTTGATAGCCATATTGAGGCAGTTGTGAAAGATTTTGTGGTGGTCGTAATTTTTTTTCCATCTAATACACAAAAACGCTACCGCTTAAACAACTTTCAAACAAAACAATCAACATCTAAATCGGTTCATCCGTTTGGAAACTTTCTATATAACACACACACATGCACACACACAGACACACACGCGTTAATATTATAACACTCTGTATTTTTTTCGTCGCAGTCGCAATCGAAAGTCTGCTTTGTTTCGTCTATAATATATGTATACCAATATTATAAAGAGGAAAAGTTTGTTTTTTTTGTTTGTTTGACGCAATTAGTCTCCGAAACTACTGGACCAATTTGAAAAATTCTTTCACCGTTAGGAAGCTACATTATCCACGAGTAACATATATATGCTATAGGCTTTATATTGTTTCTCTTTGCAACTTACATTATTTTATAGCCCGTGCGAAGCCGGGACGATTTGCTAGTATAGTATAAAATTAGATTAATGTCTGAATTTTAACATTCAATTACTTTTCATTGTAGTTTCAAAGGTAATAAAACTGGGCAAGTGCAAGTTGGGATCGCGATCGAAGGGTTCTCTACCAGATTGTTTTAAGGTTTTATTTAACTTTGAATTATTATAAGAGCAAAAGTTTTTGTTTTCGTTTATTTGTTACTTCACGTTCTAACGGCTTAACCGAAATGAATAAATTTGTTGTGTTAGTAGCTTATACCTTGGGATTAACACTTGAAGTGTAAATGAAAAATAAATAAATAAAATAAATATTAGGACACATTCACACACTACTGGCTAGCCCCATACTGAACCATTTCTAGCTCGTATTATGGTTGCTAACACAACTGATATACTACATATACATACATACACATTATATATAAATACATATTTAACACCCAGACCCACAGCCAACAAATTTAGTTCAGCACAAAGATGTTGACTGGGCCGGGAATCGAACCCGGAACCTTCTGATTAGCAGACCTGCATGGTAACCCTTACGCCAACGAGGTCGTCAAATGAAAATAGAATTAGCACAGGCTACTTTTAATTAACCTCGGCGTGATCATAGTGGATATACACATTCTTATTTTACTCTAATACTAGCTCCGTCCCACCGTGTTTTCCGATTTTATCCGTTACAAAAGAAGTTAATCCGGGATCAAAAGAAGTTAATCCGGGATCAAAAGAAGTTAATCCGGGATCAAAAGAAGTTAATCCGGGATCAAAAGAAGTTAATCCGGGATCAAAAGAAGTTAATCCGGGATCAAAAGTAGCCTATGAGTTTTTTTTTTTATCCTTGATATGTTAGCGTTTGACTACAGCTAGCCTGATGTTAAGCTGCACTGCAGTCTACGGTGTAGCACGCTTACCTAGAAGATACCTATTAACTCTACTTTTGAAGGCCCCCGGATGATACCTCTCAGGAAACAGAGACTCAGGAAGTCATGAGTTAATCCAAGGTCTCAACTATCTTAATAGTAAAGTGTAATAATGACACTGAATGAACCGTGCATTTTATGGCGTTATAGAGAGTGGTCGTTAAATGAAAAGAATGTATCATTGTATGGAATAGCAAGCTAAACCAACTAAAGCCAATTGACGCTTGAGACTTGATTTCGACGCTTTAGAGACTTTGTCGTTAAACCGATTGACGTTACATGGAGTTTACCTACACTTATCATCAAAATCAGTCCAGCCGTTGGAGCGTGAAGGAGTAACATAGATTTTGGAGTTACTTGCGTATCCCACGGGAACTACAATTGTTTTCGGAATTTAAAGTAGCCTATTATGTTAGTCCAAGGTCTAACTTATCTTCACACCAAATTTCAAAATCGGTTCAGCCGTTTGAGTGTGAAGACGTAACAAACACGCTTACACACAAACTTTTGCATTTATAATATTAGTAGGATTAGCATTTGTATAACTTCTTTTACAAGAATATCTCTATCTCTCTCTCTCTCTCTCTCTCTCTCTCTCTTTCTCTCTCTCTATCTATCGTGGTTAACTGCGATACAGCGTGGTGACAGACGGAAAGACAGTAGTCTTAGTAATAGGGTTCCGTTTGCACCTTTCAGGTACGGAACCCTAAAATTGTACTTTTGTATTTTATAATTGTATTGTACACGTAAGACGTAAGAAATAATTAATTTATGGTTGGCAAATATTAGAATAGATGGTGTGGAAGATTTCACATGAAGTCAATAACAAAATATGTTTCGTGCCTTTAAGAATACTGTAACACTTAATCGTGTATTTAATTATGTATAACTATACTTTTATCTCGCGGTTTTACCTGCTGGCTATAGGAACTGTATAATTCTATTCCATCCTTTTTTTTTTGTTGACGAGGGGGAAATCTTCAACAAGACACTTGGCTACGATGGGACGCAGACAGGTTATGTGGGATTTGTACCCACTAAAACCCCCCCGGTGACCTGCCTCTGTGCTTAGCGGAGGTCTCCGGGTTCTTCCGGGAAACTCTCCTGAGACCTCCTTGCACTGCGCTGTGGCCCTTCTCGCGACGGTGACGGTCACTCGACGCCGTCGTCCACCCCGGACTCGATGGAGCGGGTGTCGGAGCCCCATCTCCGAACACCCTCGAGTCTGATGCCCCTTTTAGTCGCCTCTTACGACAGGCAGGGGCAAGCACAGAAATAGATATAATAGATAAAATAATATGAATGGTGACGGATATAAGAAAGATAAAGAATGAAGAATGAAAGTACGAGAAGTAGCACATGCGAGAACTGGTATGAAAGGGTTGTATAGTATAAGAATAGGCTCCGAATTATCAAAACATCGGAGGTAGGTGTATCAAAAACTAAAAAAAAATGGTTGCCTGTAAAGTCGGTTTTACGGGCGAAGATTTTACGTGACAACGTCTGCCGCGTGCTGCGCGCGCGGCAGACCGATCATAGTTGAGTGGGAGAGAGACGCAAGGCATTCGGCGGGCCTCTCTCTCGTTCGGTGACTCATCGTAACGTTACCGGGCGTTACACTTTTTCATAAGTGACTCCCAGCCGCAACCTAATTTAAGACGTTGTCACGTCAAAAAAAAAAAAAAAAAGAAACAGGCAGGGGCAATTATTCTTTCACCCAGGCTGCAGGGTTAACTATTAATATGCCTATCTGTAAAAACATATTTTAATCGTATAGATACTTTTCAACATGTATGCTGATTTTGCCTCCAGATTGGCGATCCAGCGAGGTAATGCCACCAGCAGAATAGGCACCTTACCCGCGGATACAGCATAGCATAGCATAAGCAGCCCACTATACGTTCCCACTGCTGGGATTCGGGGCCTTCTCTCACTAGGAGAGAGATATAGGCCATAATCCACCACGCTGGCCAAGTGCGGGTTGGCGGATGACACACGTCTTCGGATATTGTAGTCCTCAAACATGCCGGTTTCCTCACGATGTTTTCCTTCACCGTAAAGCGAGTGCAAATCCACACATAGCTTGAAAAACAATTCATTGGTGTAGGGCCGGGATCGAACCAGGGGCAGTCTGATTGAAAAGCAGACGTTATTACCACCAAGCCACACTCGCCGTGGATACAGACTTAGGTATAATTTATTATTTTTAATTAAGATTTTTATTTTAAACGGAAATAAAGAGAAATTTCCCTGAATGTTGTTTGCTACTGCCCTCACGGATCCCGAGACCTTTCCAACGAATCCTGTACCGTGGAAATCGGTTCGTGCGTTCTGGAGTTATAGCGTCAGGAAGGAAAACCACACTTATTTTTATATTATAGAATATCGTGTATTATTTAATTTAAATTAATTTTACTAATCTTGTTACGTCTATGCATATTTTTTAAAAAAGATTGATATGATAATAGTGTAAGGTAGAATGACCGATAACTCAGATATAAGTTCATTTACACCTATATTGAATAGCTATTCTCTGAACAGTAGACATCGATAATAGATTTTTTTAGAACATCGTTTGGAACCAAAGCTTAAGACCTCCATATCTCAACAAACATTTATGACTATTTTTTATTCATATTTACCAAAAACTATTAAAAATTCTACCTATAATAAATACGGGATTTTGTGTGTGAAACGGCTGTACCGATTTTGATGAAATTTGTTGTGAAGATAGGTTAGACCTTGTATTAACACATAGGCTATTTTTTATCCCGAAAACAATTGTGGTTCCTGTGGGATCATTTTTAGACCAAATTAAGGAGAAGGCGAAAGTCATGTCGTATAGGGAGGTCAAGGATTTGGCCGAAGATAGAACTACCTGGAAAAAACTCCACGGACAAGAGCCCAGCTCTTAAATATTGAATGAATTAATCAATTTTATTTTTTTTACTAAAAATACCAATTTCAAATATTTCCAATGGGAATTTTTGGACAATGAACGTCTCGATTGATTAATGAGGAAAAAGAAAAGGATAATTTTGAAAATCCTCAAGACTCTAAGAATTTGTTTTGTATTTTTGTTCAGTCAATTCTATAATATTAATCTAATATTATATAAAATTACTTCCAATATAAAATTATATTTATTTTCTAAGAATTGTATTGTAAAATTCCAGCCGAATCAGATCTCTCACTTAAATCTGGTAGTTAATACACTGACAAAATACAAACTTTATTATTTTAACATAAGTAAAGTATACATATTCAGAATATTATAGTAACCGAGACCAAATGTTTTTAAAATTTGCTTTTCAAACACAGTTCAATGCTACTCGTATTTTCCACAAGCAGTCCTCTATGAATTAATCAAGTCGCTTGCTAACCTCCGTCCGAATATATCGCATAGATAAATAATTAGAATAAAGATAAACTAAACGACACACAAACTTCTTAAGCGACGTGTGTGCCTGTGTTTAAAAATTAAAACAAAAAATAAAGTGTAAGATTTTAACCAAAAATATTCTTTGTTTTTTAATAAAGAGCAAACAAAGAAGAAAATTAAATCAAAATAGTAAAGAAATTAACTAAAAAAGTGTAATTTTTTTCAACCAAAACAAATATTTTTAACAAAGCAACAAGAAAATCAAATAAAAATAGTAAATAAATTAATTAAAAGAGTGTAAATATTTTCAACCAAAACAAATCTTTATTTTTTAATAGAGTGGAAACAAACAAGAAAATTAAATAGTAAATAAAAGAATAAAAAAGTGGTCAATTTTTAAACCAAAACAAATCTTTATTTTTTGATAAAGTGCAAACTAAAATATAGTGGAAAATTTAATGAAACAAAAGTGTACAATTATTAAACCAAAATAAATCTTTTTTTTTTAGAAAGTGTTAACAATAAAACTAAAAAAAATAGAAAAATGCCTAAAAACTTTTGAACAATCTTATTTGTACTCTTTTTAAACTTTGTTGACAATAGAACAATAGTGTTGTTGTTAAAAAAGACTTTAATTAAGATAATAAAAACAAAATGTTGGACACGATATTAATGTTTATACTTTTTTCGACGCTATTGTGGTTTTTGAAGAAAATCTCAAGCAGTGAGCCCAATGTAGTTAAATATCATTTCATGTTTTCTATTTACTACATAACTACATTGGTGGTAGCTGCTTTGGTCTGGCCGTTCTTCTTATTAAGACCTAAAAATGTTTTGAACGCTGTGTAAGTATTTTTTTTATATATTTTGAATTTTCGTTATATTAGGACTACTTTTTCACTATCTGTCGATAGGCCGTAAGTGTAGTGCCTGTAGCTCGGCTAGCTAAGGTGATCTAACGCGATCATCGAAGCTAAGCAACGGTCGATGCGGAAGGTGTTTGGATGGGTGACCGTGCATAAGACTGTCGTTTTTAAAAGTGGCATTTTCATCTGGACGCTGCCGTGGGTTGGATGACATGTTAACTTGTAGTTCCCGGTCTGTCTTAGTACAAGTACAAGTAGTAGTTAAGCCTAGTCATAGCCCTTCAGTCGGTGTGAAATCTCTCAACACTAGATTTTGGCTACTTAGCTCATACGAAAGTTAAGAAGTTAATTACATAAGTAATTAATAATTATCAATTATTTACATTATTTAAAAGTTAACATATTTTTTTTTATAAATTCTGATACCGTAAAATGGTACCGGAAGGGAGTAACGTTTTTACTTTAGTCTGGAAGCTACTTTCATTTTTGACTAATTGAATATGTTCAGGAAGTTTGCTATAAAATTGTTGACCCATGAGTTTTGGGAGTTTTTCATACATAACCAATCTATTTGGGATTGGTTGCAATCACTGATACGCTATCAGTTATTACAACCAATCCCAGAGCCGGTAAACACTTTACCGGCTCTAGGCTTTACCTGGGGGTTTCTTTCGTGCATGATTGACAACTAAGTATTTGATTCAGTCATTATATGTAATTAAATTATATGTAACTAATGATTTTCTTTTGTCTGATACCTAACGAGGATATTATTCAGACACAGATAAAAAGATAAGAAACACAATTCTTCTTATCAATTATATTGCCGTAATGCATTATCTCAAAATACCTATTTCATAAGTACATCGACAAGTATAAATTTAAATTTTAAAAAAACTTGAGAGGTGTCAAGAGACACCAGGATTGAACGAAGTTCATTCTTCTCATTAATCATTAAATAAATAATCTATAATCTCATTAATCGTCGCGACACCACACTGTTCAATGCTAAATAGAAATGAAAATATCTGGCTTGCTTTATATAAGAGAGAGAGAGAGAGACAGACAGAGAAACATGCGCACGCCGCACAGCTTACAATAGCTTACTATAGCAAAAAGTGTCGTGACAACTTTTCGTAAGATTTTTTTCCGACTAGCCCCCTTTCACCACGCGCGATAAGGAACTTCGTTCCAAAAAAACCGTCGAAATTATATGATCATTGTTAATTTAGAAGCTTGAGTTTGGCGCTCTTATAAAAAAAAAATTAAAAAAAATAACGATCGGGCATCTGCAGATATTGTTCGAAAACGCCATCTATGAATTGTCAAGCTAACCATTTCTAGTGAATTTCCAAAATGGCCTCCTTCCATTGTATAAGTAAACAACATATGGTGAATCATTTTTAGGATAATTATGTATATTATTTACTTGGTTTGTTGGTATACTTATTTTTTTGTCTAACAATACCCATTACAAGAATTTCGAGACACCTATGGGAATCTCTGAACAATAAACGCCCTATTCATTGATGAGGAAAATACAAAAGGATAATTGTACTCTCTTACTCTCTCTTTTGACTCTTAAGTTTCAAAGTATAGTGTTGTAAAATTGGCGACCCCGTTGGCGTTAAAGTTACCATGCCGAACTGTCAACCAGATTGTCCCGGGTTTGATTCTCGGCGCGGCCAACATCTTTGTGATGAACTACATTTGTTGGTCTGAGTGTTAAATATGTATGTATCTATAGAAAATATGTATGTTTATATATGTAGTATATCAGTTGTGTTAACAACCATAATACGAACTAGAAATGGTTCAGTATGGGGCTAACCAGCCGTGTTTGAAATGTGTCCTAATATTCAATAAAAAAAACCAGCCAACTCCGGTTTCTCGCTAAAACCTATGAACACAACCTTCGCCCGAATATATCGCATAAATAAATCATTAGAATAACGATTAACTAAACGACACACAAACTTCTTTTTTTTTTAATTTATTCATGACATGATGATGGTGGAATCTTTCAGTTGAACACAAACTTCTTGAGTGACGATTGTGCCAGTGTTTAAACATTAAAAAAAAAATATAAATGTTTTAACCAAAAATTTCATTCTTTTTTTTAATAAAGTGCAAACAAACAAGAAAATTTTGTAAAAATATATACGAAAATTTAGTAAAAAGTGTAAAATTTTTCAACCAAAATAAATCTTTTTTTTTTATACAGTGCAAACGAATAAATAATTAAATGAATAAAAATTTTAAAATGCCTAAAAACTTTTGAACGAACCTTTTTGCACCCTTTTTAACAAATTTTTGTTGTTGTTAAAAAATACTTTATTAAAAAAGACTTAATTAAGAGTAGAAATAAAAAAAAATGTTACACGCGATATTAATGTTTATACTTTTTTCGACGCTATTGTGGTTTTTGAAGAAAATCTCAAGCAGTGAGCCCAATGTAGTTAAATACTATTTCTTGTTTTCTATTTACTACATAACTACAGCGGTGGTAGTTGCATTGGTTTGGCCCCTCTTCTTATTAAGACCTAGAAATGTGTTGAACGCTGTGTAAGTATTTATTTTTTATCTTTTAAATTTTCGGTTAATTAGGACTACTTTTTTACTATTTTTAGCTAGGTTGTAGTGTAGTTCCCCCCACGTGGGGCCCCGCATTGTCGAGGCGGGGGGGCTCAGTAACCGTGGCCTGGTCACCCACGGTGAAGCGAAGAGGGTCCCTGAGGCGGGCCACTCCCTAGACTTGTATTCCCCCATGTAAGTTCTAGATGGAGTGGCACCAGTAGGTTGCAACCCTTTATACATTCATAAAATATTGATTATGTATTAAATTAACAAATAAGTTATAAAATATTCTAAAAAATCTTATATCTTTAAATGAGCAATTCTTGTATATGGATGGAATCTCGGAATCGGCTCCAACAATTTTCATGAAATTTAGTATATAGGGGGTTTCGGGGGCGATTAATCGATCTAGTTAGGAATCATTTTTAGAAAATGTCATATTAAAAAAAAATACCGGTCAACCAGGTACTATATAATTAAGAGGGGCTCCCATACAACAATGGTACGGAACCCTTCATGCGCGAGCCCAACTCGCGCTTGGCCAATTATTGTAAGAATCGGTTGTTATCAAAATAAATCGCCTTCTTAAGAAGGACGAAGTTATTTTGAGTTCAAGTTTTTTTAGTGTTTTGTTACCATGTTGAACTCGTTAACTCTGAATTAAATGTGTGCGAATTTAAAAACCAGTTTACTTAGTAATAAAAATATATATTTTTGCATATTTAATGTGCTAAAGGTTCTCGTAATTAATAACAACTGACTAGCGATCCGCTCTGGATTCGTATGGTTGCAATTTAGACAATATTTTTTTTTTACTTATTGCAGCGAACTAGAATAAACGGAAGAGTAACTCCATACAATTGCCGCTTAGAATTCGAATCCATATACGCCCACAATTATACTGCTATCCCAACGAAACACACACACACAAAGCTCGCACGCGATTGGTGCCGTGCCACACCATGTGACGCCACGCGGACGCGCGGGTAACTGTTTTGCCCCGCCCACCGCGGTATTATACGATTACGCGTGGAACCATTTTATGAGCCAAGTAACTATTCTATTTATTCTAGTTCGCTGACTGATTGGTTTCAAAATTTTGCCTTAAAGCAAAGATGAAAGGCAAAATCTTGATTGAACAGTTTTTTTTCGATCAAAAATATATTTCATCAAAGGTTTTTTCGCTTATAATCGTTAACGAAAAAAAAATTGTTAAAAACTCTAATAATATTTATTTTTATTTTGGTACCAATCAGACTGATTAATATGAATAAAAAGTGGTTAAATACAATTATATATAGATTAAAGAACCAGTTTTGTTTCTAATTCATTATTCTTTATACGGCCTTTAAGCTATTTTCGATATACAGTGTAAACTATGTATATTATAACGACGTTGAAGGGACTGTGCTTTTTATGGCGTTATAAAGAGTGGTCGTTAAATGGAGAGGATGTATCATCGTATGGAATAAAAGCTAAACCAACTAAAGCCAATTGATTTCGACGCTTTAGAGAGTGACGTTACATGGAGTTTACACTGTATATCTTCTTATAAATAAAATGTCCATGTCACAATGTTAGTTACCGTACTCCTCCGAAATGGCTTGACCGGTTTTTACCTAATTTTATATGCGTATTCAGTAGGTCTGAGAAGCTACTATCTATCTATTTTTCATACCCCTAAGTGAGGCAAAACGTTTGCCGGGCCAGCTAGTGTATATATAGATTTATTTGCCATGTTAAATTACGAATTATTTATATGGTACGTAAGACGGTGTTTCAAAGTATATTTTTAGATTTTGTTTTTAAAGTGTGTGTATAATTTTATTCATCACGGCATATTAATTAACCTTTGTTATAATTATGACATGTGTTTCATTTTATATGAAGACTTTTTTGTTCGTATTATGGTTGCTAACACAACTGATATACTACATATACATACATAAATACTTTATATACATACATAACGATCCGAAACGGTTACTATTGTAACAAAGTATACATACTCGTATACCTATTTATTACAAATCTCTTAATATATATAAATCTCATGTCACAATGTTTGTCCTCAATGGACTCCTAAACCACTTAACCGATTATAATAAAATTCGCACACCATGTGCAGTTCGATCCAACTTGAGAGATAGGATAGTTTAAATCTCAAATTATACCCCCTTTACCTCTTTAAGGGTGGAATTCCCAAAAATCCGTTCTTAGTACGCGTCTACATACTAAAACAAATACACCCTCCAAATTTCACAACCCTAGGACCAGTCGTTTGGGCTCTGCGTTGTCTATAGATGAGTGAATGAATGAGTCAGGACAAAGAGTCTTATAGTATAGATTTAAGTCAGACAGTACATTTTTTCCTTTTATTTATATTATTAAAGATATATATTACAAAAAAAAACATGCGCATAATCAGCTCGTATATAATAAATATCAAAATAAATTATAATATAATTATTTTGTGTTGAAAGTGCGTTGACTGTGACGTGGGTTGAAAATGACGTCAATATAAAGTACGAATATATAAATTAAAAAAGTAAAAATTTAGGGTTGTATGTATTTTTTATGCCACATTATAAAATAATAAAAATAAATCATCAAAAAATTAAAAAAAAATGTAAGGGCGAAGTATCCTTATCACTTAGGGGTAAGAATAATAAATAATAGCCGATTCTCAGACCTACTGAATACGCATATAAAGTTGGTAAACATCGGTCAAGCCGTTTCGGACGAGTACGGCAACTAACATTGTGACATGGAAATTTTATATACCTACTAGTTGACCCGGCAAATGTTGTTTTGCCTTAATAATTATTTCTAAATATACAGTAGCCGATTCTCAGACCTACTGAATACGCATATAAAATTTGGAAAAAATTGGTCAAGCCGTTTCGCAGGAGTACGGTAACAAACACTGTGACACGGAAATTTTATATATAAGATAAGAAAAAGATAAAAAATAAAGAAATTTGGATTTGATTTGGCTGACCTTTTTCAGACGCTAGGGGGTACATTTTTTTCATGTTGATTTTATGTAATTTGTAATAATGTATATGTATGTCTCTTCTGTTCTTCTTTCTTTCTTTCTTTCTTTAAATAAAATATTATATTATTAACTAACATTAAACAAAGTAACGGTCATAGCTAGACAAAACATAAGCCTATACGATATTTATCATAATTCTCAGCTGTTGTTTCCTGAATGCGCTAATTATTAAGATTTATCGATAACTATTATCTATCTGAAACAAGGCGTATGATAACATAATAAGATTACTTATCTTCTCACGGTATAACCGGCGTGCTTATAAAATAACGTACTAGCATAGACATACATGGGTACATAGATTTTTACACGCTGTATTTATTAGCTTCACCTGTATGTTTGTTTATTTGCGACTTCTTTGGGCGCGATTTTGACTCACTTTAAACGGCCAGATTGAGTCGTGCAATAATTTAAAATTAAAATAACAAGCTATTATAAATATCTATTATAAATATCCAAACTAAAAAGTAGAAAATAAATAATAGTTTAAAAAAACTAAAAAACACGCTTTTTATAGAAAACCGAACTAAGAAATAGAAAATAAATTTAAATTAAGAAAATAGTGTTAAAAGAAAGTATGTGTATATATTGTACCAAGTATGGAAATCTACATTCATATTTTGAATCAACTGATGCCTGAACTAATATCATTAAATTTAATTTATGATTGTTTTATTTGCTGTTAATTTGAAGGTTTTTTTATTATGTCATCAACAAATTACGCAGATATTATACTAAACATAAAAATACTTGAGTTCGCTTAGTTTTATATTGCCTCCGGTCAGTTTTAATAAATAATTTAAATCAAAGGCCAGGTTGATGGCAACTAATAAAAATGCTAGAGGTCAAATATTATACAAGGAAATGAAAGTTATTCAACATACGAAGGTTAAAATATCAAGCGGTAAACAAAGTAATTTATAGCATAGAGCATAAACAGCCCACTATACGTTCCCACTGCTGGTACTCGGGGCCTTCTCTCACGTGGAGAGAGATATAGACCATAATCCACAACGCTGGCCAAGTGCGGGTTGGCGGATGACACACGTCTTCGGATATTATAGTCCTCAAACATGTCGGTTTCCTCACAATGTTTGCCTTCGCCGTAAAGCGAGTGCAAATCCACCCATAACTTGAAAAACAAGTCATTGGTCTAGGGCTGGAATCGAACCAGGGATCGTCTGATTGAAAAGCAGAAGTAATTACCACCAAACCACACTCGCTTAAAATTATAAAATATATTAAAATATCTATACAATCTATACCAATATTATAAAGGGGAAAAGTTTGATTGTTTGCTTGTATGTTTGACGCGAATAGGCTCCGAAACTACTGGATCGATTTAAAAAAAATCTTTCACCGTTGGGAAGCTACATTATCTCTGAGTAATATGGGCTATATTTTGTTTCTCTTCACAACTTGGTTTATTTTATAGCCCGTGCGAAGCCGGGACTGGCTGATATTGCATGAAAATTAAAACTATGACTCGCAATTCATGAAAAAATTCCATATTTGACGTGATCTAAGTTGTTTTGTCTGTGGTTCAGAACGTGCCGTCTCTTTCTGGACACCTAAGATGAAAAGAGACGGGGCTTCTTTATATTTAGTTTAGTCGTGTGTGCCGCTGAATCGCCACCATTGGCTCCCATAACACAGTTTTTAAAACTACTCTGGGAGCCTTTGGATTCCTATTACTTTTATTCATATTAAATGTAACCTTTTTTTTTTACTCATAATGGGCTTGCGCTTGATCGCAGTTCACCTGATGGTAAGCGAAATTGCAATCTAAGGTGGAGCACGCTTGCCCAGAAGAAACCGGTTCACTCTTGCCTTGAAAACTGCTAGATTGTAGTTATCGGGGAACAGGGAATTTGGCAAAGAATTCCATACCTTAGCAGTACGCACAATGAAGGTGGAAGCAAACCGCTTAGTACGCGACTTAGGCACCTCCACGGTATAACGGTGCCGCCTTGGTGTTTCCCTACTCGTCCGATGGTGGAATGGGGCGGGGGGGATCAAATCATGCAATCCCGTTGCACACTCTCCAAAATGTAACCTATAATAAACCGAAAGGCTGGCCACCAGGCGGCGATGCTCAAGGCTCTGCAGCTTCGCCGTGCAAAGAGCATTATTGGAAAGAACAAAAGAACCTTTGCCCAAATAAACGTTTTTGATTTGTATTTGTTCCAGCACCCCTGTGACCGTGATATCGTACATAGTGAACAAGCTGTACGACATCCGCTGGGTGCTGCGCGGCGGACACATCCTGGCGGAGGAGCAGGGCGCCGTCATCGTCTCCAACCACCAGCTCTCCCTCGATATCTTGGGTGAGGTTCCAACATCTGTTGCGGAGACAACACAGCATTATGCATAAGCAGCCCACTATAGGCCCCGGTTCTCCGTTCTAACTTCATAATTTGATTCCACCATCTCCAATCTACTACAGAACGAACAGAGAGTCAGTGAAGAGACACCGATACAGAGTTGAAGTTCCAAACTTTCGTACAAAACGCTTTGCGTCAACCTTTATTGTGAGGACTGCGAAACTTTGGAACTCACTACCTGAGTCTCTGTTTCCTTCAAAAGTAGAGTTAATAGGTATCTTCTAGGTAAGCGTGCCACACCGTAGACTGCAGTGCAGCTTAACATCAGGCTAGCTGTGGTCAAACGCTAATCTATCATGGATAAAAAAAAAAAAAAAAAAAAAGAGTCCCTCTGCTGGGACTCGGGGCCTTCTCTCACTTGGCGAGAGTTCTAAGCCAGAATCCACCATGCTGTGTGTTTTTTCGCTGGGTATTTTGTTTGTTCTTAGGGTTTCGTACCTAAAAGATAAAAACAGGACCCTATTACTTAGCCTCCGCTGTCTGTCTATAATAGGTAGAAAGCTGAAACTTTCACAAGATATGTATTTTCCGTGCCGCTATAACAACAAATACAAAAAATAAATCAAATAAAAATATTAAGGGAAGTCATACCATAAACGTGTTTTTTTTCGTATTTTTTTTTGCTATATTTTAATAACGAACTAAAATGGTTCAGTATAGGGTTCAGTAACCAGCCGCGTGTGACAT
Organism: Mellilla xanthometata; assembly: GCA_035578125.1. Classification (NCBI taxonomy): domain Eukaryota; kingdom Metazoa; phylum Arthropoda; class Insecta; order Lepidoptera; family Geometridae; genus Mellilla; species Mellilla xanthometata. The sequence continues at coordinate 1,240,611 of JAPUBQ010000049.1, read as the reverse complement.
TGAGTCCTAATATATATTTATTTAATGATAGCTGCAAATCAATTAATATAAATTAATATAAAATAAAAAATAATATAATTCTTTTACTTTTATCTAATTAAGATACTAAAATTCTGAATCGCCATTAAAAATAATAATAATTTGATTTAAATTTATAATTAAACTCAGGTCAACTGACCCAGCAAACGTTGTTTTGCCTTAAGTACAGTTAAAAACAATATAATTGATCAGTTATCGAGCGGGATGAAAATAATTAAACTAATAAAATGCCGATAAAAATAGGGGTTGTTGATAAAAAAGTAATAATACAGGGTTGTATGTACGAGGGTGAATCAAAAAATTCTTGGAATCAATATTAAAAAATGCAAAGATTTAAATAATAATATTTTATTTTTCTACATAATCTCCCTACAATGCAATGGAATTAAAATAACGCGTTTCTAACTTCCTTATTCCTTGTGAAAAAAAATATTTTCTTGACTCTCGAAAAAGTCCTCTACGGCAGCTATAACCGCGTCATTATCGTGAAATTTTGTTCCACGAATTTCCTCTTTTAATTTTGGAAATAAGTGAAAATCACTTGAGGCTAAGTCCGGAGAATATGGTGGGTGGTCAAGGAGATTGAAGCCAGCACAGCGGACTGCGTTGAGCGCAACTTCCGATCGATGAGTAGGAGCGTTATCTTGAAGGAACAACACGCCCAACGACAGTTTTCCACGACGTTTTTCTTTAATCGCTTCACGCATTTTCGTGATTAAATTTGCATAATAGGGTCCAGTAATCGTCTGGCCTTTTGGCATGTAATCAATAAAAAGGATTCCTTCACTATCCCAGAACACAGAGGCCATAACTTTGCCAGCGGTAGGAGCAACTCGAAATTTTTTAATGGATGGAGAGGATGGTCGTTTCTAAGACATGCTTTGTCTTTAAGTTTCAGGATTAAAATGGATTGGACCCACGTTTCATCCATGGTGACAAGTCGATGGCAAAAATTATCCGAATCACGCTGGAACATTTCGAGATTACGCTTGGAAATTTCCAAATGTCGCTTTTTGTTTTCGTCGGTTAACATTCGTGGCACCCATCTTGCAGACACTTTTTTGAACCCCAGTGAATCAATTATAATTGGTTGAACGCTACCAAAAGTTATCTTTAGGATCTCAGCTATATGTTTTATAGTCATTCTTCTGTCTTCCAAAACCAGATTCTCAACCTTTTTGACATTTTCTTCTGTAACGGAGGTTGAAGGCCGCCCAGAACGCGGGTCATCTTTACAGCTTGATCTACCTCTTTTAAATTCAGCCACCCAGTACGCAACCGTAAAATAGGGTACAGCATCACCCCCTAATGTCTGCTGAATGTCCAAAAAAATTTCCTTCGTAGTAATTTTTTTCAAACTGAGATATTTTATCATTGCATGTAACTCACTTTTATCCATAATTTTAACTTTTTAGCAACTCGTTGCACAAAAAAATTTATTACATGCGAACGAACTAACAAAAACAAGTGACAGTCTGCAAAAATATAGTGTGATATACACTTTTTAATTTGAATATCGAACTTGATCCAAAAAGGTTTCATATATATGCACTTCTAAGAACTTTTTGATTCACCCTCGTAGTTTTATTGCCACATTATAAAACAATAAAAAACTCATAAATTTTTTTTTTAATTTTACAGCAAAGAGCAACCCTTAACGCTTAGGGGTATGAAAAATAGATAGAAGCCGATTCTCAGACCTACTCAATACGCATATAAAATTTGTTAAAATTCGGAAAAGCCGTTTCGGAGGAGTACGGTAACTACGAGTAATATTGTGACATGGAAATTTTATATATAATTATGAAGATATAACAAGAAAATAATAGTAGTTTAAAAAAACTAAAACACACGCTTATCTGGCCGTTTAAAGTGGGTCAAAATCGCGCCCAAAGAAGTAGGTTACAAACAAACATACAAACAAACAAACATACAAACAAACATACAGGTGAAGCTAATATAAAGCGTGTAAAAACTAATCATTTACAAATAAAAAAATATAATTTAATTGAAATTTATAATGAAATAAAAGATCTAAATTTTATTCAAGCCTGACTCACCCTTGACGAGCACCGGTTTGCTTCCAGGCATGTTCACGATCTGGAGCACGGCGGGTAAGATCGCTGCGATCGCCAAGAGGCAGCTGCTCTACTTGTTCCCGTTCGGGCTGGGGGCCTACCTCGCCGGCGTCGTGTTCATCGACAGGAACAACCCCCGGAGCGCTTACAGCCAGCTGCACAAGACATCCGAAGTCATGGTCAAGAATAAGGTGGGGCAATCTTTCTTCCAATCATTCATTCAATATTTAAGAGCTGGACTCTTGTCTGTGGAGTTTTTTCCAGGTATAGTAGAAGAGCCCGTGAAGATCGTCCTTCACCGATCTGATAACCAGATGAGACGTATTTTTTTTTTTAATATTTTTTAAAGCTTTATTTTTCGGTTAAATTCAGTTAAAATCTACAATTACTTTTGACTAATAAGAAAACAAATTATACATAATTCAAATCAAAAACGTTAATTTGGCAAAGGTTACATAATAGTAATAAAAGTAATAGGAATCCAAAGGCTCTCAATAAAATTTTCTTTCAGTTTCTTGATCTCAGTAAAACAAACAGTGAAATGTAGCTCCAAAGTTTAGGATTTATATGAGTAGTTAATTGAAAACACTACATATTTGGGCACCATTTATTGCAGAGCAGTTTGTACGAGAGGAGACATTGACCATAGACTTACTACTAGTGTTGCACACAAAAGATATTAATTTATAGTTGAAGAGCCCGTGAAGATCGTCCTTCACCGATCTGATAACCAGATGAGACGTATTTTTTATTAAATATTTTTTATAAACAAATGTGCCTAAAATTGCTTGCCCATCGAAAAGTGCTCATGGCTATTTTTAATTAAATAAACTTTTATTGATTTTTTTTTCATCACCTTCATACTTTTGATAACCAAATGAAATTTATTTCACTGATAGTTTTTAATACACAGAATATGCCTCGGTATGCTTGCCTACTCATTTCAGTGTATGACTACCTGGCAAGCAGGTGTAAACAGGTAAGTCAAAATAGGTGACTTATTCGATTTTGATGCGCTTCATAGGAGTAACAACGATTCTGAACAGTTAAAATTTTATTTTTATTTTTGATAATTGTAGCTAAATTATCATTTGACTATACACGAGCATGCGCAAAAAAAAAAGCCATGAGCACTTTTCGATAGGCAAGCAATTTTAGGCATATTTGTTTATAAAGAATACTTAATAAAAAATACGTCTCATCTGGTTATCAGATCGGTGAAGGACGATCTTCACGGGCTCTTAGACTAGTAGTTCTATCTTCGGCCAAATCCTTGACCTCCCTATACGACATGACTTTCGCCTTCTCCATAATTTGGTCTAAAAATGATCTTCTAGGTCTTCCTCTTCTCTTCCTGGCTTCTATCTTTCCTTCTACGATATTTTTAATGAAATTGTCATGTCGTATAAGGTGGCCAACCATCTTTCCTCTTCTGTTGTCTATTGTATTTATTATGGTTCTTTGTTCTTGTACTAGGCAGAGTACCTCTTCATTAGTTTTCTTTTCTTTCCAATTTATTCTTTCCAGTCTTCTCCAACGCCACATTTCAAAAGCCTCTATCCTCTGTCTATCTCTTTGGGTCATGGTCCAAGCCTCACTTCCATATAAGGCGATGCTCCAGATGTATGTTTTTATTAGTTTTTTTTCTTATATGTTTTGCAAAAATCTTTCTTCAGTATGGGCAAAAGTAAAAGTAAATGTTCCTGTTGGTTTCCAGACGAAGATCTGGCTGTTCCCGGAAGGCACGAGGAACAAAGACTACACCAAGCTGCTTCCCTTCAAGAAGGGCGCCTTCAAGATAGCCGTGGCGGCTCAGGTCCCCATCATACCTGTCATCTACTCGCCATACTACTTCATCAATGCTGCCAAATATATCTTCTCTAGAGGTAAATAATAGAAAGAAAGAAAGAAAAAAATGGTTGCCTGTAAAGTCGGTTTTACGGGCGAAGATTTTACGTGACAACGTCTGCCGCGTGCTGCGCGCGCGGCAGACCGATCATAGTTGAGTGGGAGAGAGACGCAAGGCATTCGGCGGGCCTCTCTCTCGTTCGGTGACTCATCGTAACGTTACCGGGCGTTACACTTTTTCATAAGTGACTCCCAGTCGCAACCTAATTTAAGACGTTGTCACGTCAAAAACCTTTACTATGCACAAAAAATAAATATATAACATAACATATTAAACCTAGTCAAGTTTCGGGAGCTCAAAACTTTCTTTTTAAATACTAATTAAATTAAATGCACTAAGCCGATTTTGGGGCTTTGTTACTAAAGTTAAAATAGAATTAAAATTAGGTGTAGCCGATTCGGAGGCTTTAACTGTAAACTGGATTACATGTTGAAAGGAAAGCTTATTACTAACTTAACTATGGCTGGTCGAAACATCGGGAATCTTACTCAGCGCTTATGGTTCTTAGTATTAAAAGGAATGTGCTGAATAAGCCCCCTCTAGTCTAAAATAGAAGGGCAAGAAGGATGTAGGGGAGAAAGGGGTATTGGGAGTCACTTAAGCAATATATTCTCCAAATCAAACATTATTGTAGTTATGGTGATAGTTAATTATTTTTAATGAAATATACTTAATCAACTATCAGTCTGATAAGTTTCATTAGCTGTAAAAATTATACTTTTCTATTTATAATTATTTTTTTTAATTAATCGTTTGCACGTTATAAAAACTGCGAGTAATGAGACGTGGACGATGGTCGACACCCATTACCCACAGACGCTCGACTCTCATTACCCGAAATGGACAATTTGAAAATTTACAGTTATAAAATAATTATTTTAGACTTTATTACATTAAACGATTTACAAATCCAATCTCAAACGTCATAACTAAAGTTTTAACTTGAACTTATGATTAAAATACATCATAGTAATGGACTTACCGTTTATTTTGTTCACGTAAAAATTATATGAAATTGGCGCGAAAACGTTACGCGGCAATGTTGTCCTAGCGCTTGGCGTGAACTCAGCGGGCGTTGGGGGCCGGTGCGGGGTGCATGGAGTGATGTTGGTTACGGGGCAATAATAACTCTGGGCTTTTGGTTTCTTTAGTTATTTTAGTGACTACGATTGCCCACTGATTCCTATTACCCCTTTCTCCCCTATAACTACCTATTTTGTTGTGCCTAAAAGGCGCAGGTTTAGCATAATGCTGAGAGTACATGGTACTCCAGCGCTGGTTTTCAACATGCACCTTTCCTTGCTATGTAGACACAGTAGAAGGGTAGTGCGATAACTTAATACATATCTTTAACACATTCAAAAAAAAAACATTAACATTACTACTTACATAAAAATAAATCGTAAATAAAATCTTTATTAGGATTCCGTATAAAACAGGTAAAAACGGGACTCTATTACTAAGACTCCACTGTCTGTCTGTCTCCAGGCTGTATCTCAGAAACCGTAATAGCTAGAAAGCTGCAACTTTCACAAAATATGTTATTCCCGTGCCGCTATAACAACAAATACTAATAGAGCGAGAGCCCATACGTTTCTGACCTTCGTCATTTTATAAAAGCTGAAAATTGTTCTATGTGTGTCCCTAGTAGAGGTAAGAATAATCCCCAAACATGAAGCTGAGGCAGCAGTGGCTTTGGCAGATAACTGGTAACAAAGGTGTATAAAATTCCATCTCAAATTCGTTATAGTATAAAACCTGATTTTTTCACATTTGATTCATAATAATATCAAAAGTCGCGTTGCTCATTGCCAGACGGTTATTATGGTGGCAACCCTCTGCCAGACACCCTTAAATTATTATAATTTATGAGTATACTTACGTTATATTATAAAACCTAAATTTTATATATAATCTTTTGGGGGCCTATTAATCTATGTTTACATAAAAGCCGGACAGTTTCGATAGTTCTATCATGTTGCCAGACGCATTCAAAGTGAGCAGTTGTTCGGTGAGCAAGGAGCGTATACAGTAACTAGTGCGAGTTAGACAGAGCGCTTGGTCTAATGCAGCCCTTCACTGTGCATCCACTGTAATCAAGATTTTTTTATTATTAATTTCTTAATCAAAAAAATTCATTATTCTTTTTTTTACAGTTTGAATAACAAATATTTAAAACAATACCCATTAAAATTGTTCTAATACAACTTCAATCATATCGAAACTCTAATAATTTTATTTATATTATTTTTCATTTATATTATTTTGACGACCTCGTTGGCGTAAAGGTTACCATGCCGGTCTGCTAATCAGAAGGTTCCGGATTCGATTCCCGGCCCGGTCAACATCTTTGTGCTTAACTAAATTTGTTGGCCGCGGGTCTGGGTGTTAAATATGTATTTATATATAATATGTATGTATGTATATGTAGTATATCAGTTGTGTTAGCAACCATAATACAAGCTAGAAATGGTTCAGTATGGGGCTAACCAGCCGTGTGTGAAATGTCCAAATATTAAAAAAAAAAATGTGTTATTCAAACTGTAAAAAAAAATTAAATTTTTTGATTAAGAAATTAATAATAAAAACAACTTGATTACAGTGGATGCACAGTGAAGGGCTGCATTAGACCAAGCGCTCTGTCTAACTCGCACTAGTTACTGTATACGCTCCTTGCTCCCCGAACAACTGCTCACTTTGAATGCGTCTGGCAACATGATAGAACTATCGAAACTGTCCGGCTTTTATGTAAACATAGATTAATAGGCCCCCAAAAGATTATATATAAAATTTAGGTTTTATAATATAACGTAAGTATACTCATAAATTATAATAGTTTAAGGGTGTCTGGCAGAGGGTTGCCACCATAATAACCGTCTGGCAATGAGCAACGCGACTTTTGATATTATTATGAATCAAATGTGAAAAAATCAGGTTTTATACTATAACGAATTTGAGATGGAATTTTATACACCTTTGTTACCAGTTATCTGCCAAAGCCACTGCTGCCTCAGCTTCATGTTTGGGGATTATTCTTACCTCTACTAGGGACACACATAGAACAATTTTCAGCTTTTATAAAATGACGAAGGTCAGAAACGTATGGGCTCTTGGGCTATAAGAATAAAATATAAAAAAAATATTATAATTTTGTATTATTAAAATTAACCAAAAAAACAGAATCTTACCTGTAACCTAGATGTATCCTGTAAAATATATATTGTTCCAGGTGACATAATAATCCAGGTCCTGGAGCCAGTCCCGACCACCGGTCTGTCTGACTCCGACATCCCGGATCTCATCCAGAAAGTGCACCAGAGGATGTCTGCAACCTACAAGGAGCTCTCCAAGGAGGTGCTGAACGACCTTCCTGCCAACTACCCTTACACTAATATAGGATAACATTCCCCCTTCAAATGAAATTACATGTTTATGTAGTACTAGCTGACCCGGCAAACGTTGTTTTGCCTTAAAAATATATAGTAGAAGATTCTCAGACCTACTGAATACGCATATAAAATTTGGAAAAAATCGGTCAAGCCGTTTCGGAGGAGTACGGTAACAAACACTGTGACACGGAAATTTTATATATAAGATGTTTATGCAGTATATCAGGTGTGTAAGCAACCATAATACGAACTGAAATGGTTCAGTATGGGTGTTAACCAGCCGTGTGTGAAATGTGTCCTAGTAAATAAATAAATAATAAATAAAAAAACTATACTTATTTTGGTACCAATCAGACATCAATATGAAAAAAAATGGTTGAATAAAATTAAACTACCTGGTTGACCGAGCATTGCTCGGTAGTTTTTTTAATAATATGACATTTTCTAAAAATGATTCCTAGCTAGATCGATTTATCGCCACCGAAACCCCCTATATACTAAATTTCATGAAAATTGTTGGAGCCGATTCCGAGATTCCAATTATATACTCGTATATACAAGAATTGCTCATTGAAAGATATAAGAAACATATAGATATAGATTTTTGAACCTGTTTTGTGTCTAATTTATATTCTTCAGACGGCCTTTTAGCTATTTCGATATACAGTGTAAACTCTATATGACGACACTGAAGGGACTGTGCATTTTATGGCGTTACAGAGAGCGGTCGTTAAATGGAGAAAATATATTGTATTGTGGAATTGTATGGAATTCAAGCTAAACCAACTATAGCCAATTGATTTCGACGCTTTAGAGAGTTTCTCGTTAAATCGAGTGAGTTACATGGAGTTTACACTGTGTATGAATAGGACTAAGTGTTTGTAAAGTAACTTCATATTTAAAGCTCATGTTACAGACAGCTCTATGGGTAAAAACTAGAAGAAACATTACCTACTGTGTTTTTAGTTGTTACTAGATTAAACTTTTTATGACATTTTATATAATACCACCTATGTATGTATGTACCAAGTTTTATAGACAATAAATTATTCTTTCATTCATTCATCAAATCGTTCATTCATTAATTGAGCATTCATTCAAGACGGTGATAAGGGCAAAATTTTAAAACGGTTTTAAAAAAAATCTCCGACCGAATTTAACGTAATCATATTTTGGAACTCCAACGATTCTTAACATTTAATTGAAGACAATAAAACAAAAAAAAAAGAAATATAGCCCTATTATTTAAGAAGGATTTTATAGGATTTAGTGACTAATTATTTATCATTTAGTGAGAGCTCTTTATAATAAATTTTAGATAAATAAATTTTATATTAAAATATTTGTGATACGTTGTTTTTTTTCACCACTAGGTTTCATCTTTTAGTTATTTTTTCATAATCTCTTAACAGCTAGGCATTTGACTCCCGCATAAGTTAGCGACACTGCGGCCTAAGGTGGAGCATGTCTAGTCTGGGATAACTGACTCTCAAGGAGACTGGCGGAACACTGTTAGATGCTTGGAGACCGATTTTTCAACTTAAGGGTGGTTGCTAGCCAGGCGAGCAATTGATAAGGTCCTACCACCATACTATTCAAATTCTAATTATGTTTTATTTACATAAATGATACTTAAAGGTCAGAAAACCATTTATTAAATAGAGGTCAATTAAATATAATATGTCACATATGAAAAATTAAACAAATAGCCCGCCCCTGCTCGTCCCCGGTGCAAAGGTGCCCATCACGCTCGCTGCATTACCGCGCTGAATAGCTATGGCCAACCTTTGCACCAACAAAAAAGCCGGAGTCACCAGTGGTTTTATTTAGCCTAAGACATAAATCATGAACACTTACAGATTAACCAAACGTATCACTTAGACTATTAGAAAATTAAACTTGAATAAATTACAATTCTAAGACTATTACTATGACTAGGCTTAAATGCAACAGATTAAGTGAACTACAGTGTAAACTCTATATAACGACACCGAAGGGACTGTACATTTTGTGGCGTTATTGAGAGTAGTTGTTAAATGGAGAGAATGTATCATTGTATGGAATACAAGCTAAAACCAACTAAAGCCAATTGATTTCGACGCTTTACAGAGTTGTTAAATCGAGTGACGTTACATGGAGTTTACACTGTATTTAGGTTCCTCGCGTTGTTTTACTTCATCGATAGGTCGAAATCTTTGGCGGGGATTGAATACATGACCTTTCGTACCAAAGGTTGCAAGCTGTCTGCTTCAAAATATTTATTGATTGTTCAAAAACGTCCCAATCCTAGAGTTGTGGTTATAACGCCTGTCTATTTATTAATAGCAAGTTTATACAGTGTACAAGCAAACTTATATTTGTAAGAATTCTTTGCACTTCTTCTTCTTCTTCTTCATATGAGCCAAGTGGCTAAGCTCTGGTGTCAAGAATTTCAAGCCTCCCAAAGGCCTCTGATTCTGCCCATTATTATTATTCTGTGTACTAGTATTTTACTACTACTGTACTGTAGATGCCTAGATATACATACAACATATGCAAGACTTGTTTGTTTTATATAATCCACCACCGTCATTCAATAAATATATATATCGTATGAGATAAGTGGCCAAGATCTGGTGTCGAGAGTTTTCAAGCCACCCGAAGGCCTATTAGCTTAACGACTGCTTGTACTAAAACTAACAGCCGGGACCTACAATTTAAGGTGTTATTCGACCTACGCCAAGACAAAAGAGACACTTTATTAAAAGACAGTTTTGTGCATGGTCACCACTGACCTCTATTTCTACTAGCGTACTAGTAGAAATAGAGGTCAATCATGGTCACCCACCCAAAAAGGGACAGTTCATTTTTGCATTGGCCGTGGCATAACCTTGATGATCGTGTCAGATCGCGTTAGTAAGCCGAGCTTCAGGCGCTACAGTAAGTTTATATGTATTGAAAGTTTACAGTGTATAAATTCTATTAAAAAATTATAGGCGTTATGATAACTATATTTTATGAACATTTCAACTATTTAGCTATTACTGTGTCATGTCTTCGGAATAGTGGCTAGTTAAAAGTTAAACTACGAGTAAGTTATAAGAAGAAATTTGTTTAAGTAAATTAACTTGATGATAACTTATATTTTTAATTGCATATTGTGACTTTTAACCCTTAAAAGGTACAGAAAACATATTTATAACAAAACTAGCTGACCCGGCAAACGTTGTTTTGCCTTAATAATTATTTCTAAATATACAGTAGCGGATTCTCAGACCTACTGAATACGCATATAAAATTTGGAAAAAATCGGTCAAGCCGTTTCGGAGGAGTACGGTAACTAACATTGCGACATGGAAATTTTATATATAAGATGACGTTATTTTTTTGTTATTACGACTTGTTATTTTTTCTGTTTATAAATTGTATAAATAACTACGCGAATACTTGAAGATAAAATATATAAAAATATGTGTAGTTAAGTTAAAAGTTGAATGTAGCTGCGTCAAAAGTAGATATGTACAAGTTTTATCGATATTTTGCTTATCAATATACTATCCCAATGCCATTTTCCAGTCGATTGATTGCAATCATCCAATTTAAGCTCACCCCGTCGGCAACCGGGAACTATGTCACACATATGGTGGCGATTCTAGTGTACACACGACTAAACTAAATTTAAAATTGCCTTGTCTCTTTTCATCATATGTGGCCAGAAAAAGACGGCACGTTCTGCGCCATAGTCAAAACAACTAAAATCACGTCAAATATGGAAAATGGTGGCGATTCTGGTGTACATACGATTAAACTAAATTTAAAGTAGCTCTGTCACTTTTCATCTTTAGTGAACAGAGAGAGACAGCACGATTCGAACCATATACTAAAACAACTAAAATCACGTCAAATATGGAAAATGCAGGCGATTTTAAAACACCCAATTGATAGATAGATAGATTAACACTTGATTAAAACACATACTAAAAATAATTACAGAAAACACAAAAGGTATTTAAAAACTAGTGCCTTAACTGGCGACCATATCGCTAAAAGCGATCTCGTCCAGGCAACCAATTCCTAGAATGTACACAGATTTGTATCAGCTCTAAAACTATCTACATTTTCGATATTTGATGTGGTTTTAGTTGTTTTGTCTACGGATTAGATCGTGCCGCCTCTTTCATTTACAAATGTTGAAAAGAGACAGAGTTACTTTAAATTTAGTTTAGGCGTATGTACACCAGAATCGCCACCAATTTCTAGATTTAACGTGATTTTAGTTATTTTGACTATGGTGTAGAACGTGCAGTCTCTTTCTGGTCACGTATGTTGAAAAAAGACAAGGCAACTTAAAATTTAGTTTAGTTGTGTGTACAACAGAATCGCCACCAGTATACTTGCATACAACGTGACTAGCTGAGAACTGTGACCCAATTAAGGTGCTAAAATAAATACGCTAGATAATTCAAACGGGATTTATCTTTCTTCTTTCTAATCTTATCTTATCTTATATATAAAATTTCCGTGTCACAGTGTTTGTTACCGTACTCCTCCGAAACGGCTTGACCGATTTTTACCAAATTTTATATGCGTATTCAGTAGGTCTGCGAATCGGCTACTGTATATTTAGAAATAATTATTAAGGCAAAACAACGTTTGCCGGGTCAGCTAGTAATATGTATTTCATAGGCCACTATAACAACAAATACTAAAAAAAAATGAAAATATACAATAAACATGTTTTTTTTTTCTGTATTTTTTGCCTAAAATTTTCACGGAATGTGTATGAAAAGTAGATAGTAGCCAATTCTCAGACCTACTGAAATTTCCATATCACAATGTTAGTTACCGTACTCCTCCGAAACGGATTGATCGATTTTTACCAAATTTTATATGCGTATTCAGTAAGTCTGAGAATCGGCTGCTATCTACTTTTCATAACCTTATACTCGTACATTCCGTGAATATTTTAGGTGTCTACAAGCTACCGTTTTTGATATACCTATAGCAAAATATACGAAAAAAAAAAACATATTTATTGTATTAAAAATTTTCATTTTATTTATTTTAAGTCTTTGTTGTTATAGCGGCACGGTCAATACATATCTTGTGAAAGTTGCAGCTTTCCAGCTATCACGGTTTCTGAGATACAGCCTGGAGACAGATAGACAGCGGAGGCTTAGTAATAAGGCCCCGTTTTTAACTTTTAGGTACATAAATTTAACAACGTTTTTTTTGCTAAGAATGCAAAACAAAGACCGTTAGAGTTAGAGTTAGAGAAGTGTTATTGTGATGGTTAGGTCAAACTAACACATGAGGAGGTATTTTTTTTCTCACGTGTTTTGTACGTATGTATATTTCTAAATTACCTTAAATCTTTAACAAAGAATAAATTATAAATATATAAAAACTGCACATGGTGTGCGAATTTTATTATAATCGGTTAAGTGGTTTAGGAGTCCATTGAGGACAAACATTGTGACACGAGATTTATATAATTATATTAAGACATATCTAACTAGTCTTTTTCAACGTGTAACTTGTCTTTAACGTATGTTATTTATAGCCAATAAAGTTCTTTAGGTATATTCGTATTCAAACATTTTTGTATTTTCGCCCAATAATATTAAATAAATAAATACTAGGTCACTTTTCACACACGGCTGGTTAACCCAAATACTAAACCATTTCTAGTTCGTATTATGGTTGCTAACACAACTGATATACTGCATATACTTTATATTGATACACATTTAACACCCAGACCGACAGCGAACAAATTTAGTTAATCACAAAAATATTGGCCGTGCCGGGAATCGATACTCGGGGCCCTCTGGTTGGCAGTCCGGCATAGTAACTATTAAGCCAACGAGGTCGTCAAATATTTTGTGCAAGATTTCACTAATGTTCTTGCATCTAAATAACCAATGTTTTTGTTAATTATTTACGTGAATAAAGTATATCTAAAGCTAAGAATGGATGGACGCGTTTGTAAACGCGAAATAAACTACCGGGTGTTGTTATACTCTTGACATTTTCCGTTATAATACGAATTATGCAGTTTTAACTTAAACTTGAACTAAAAATATAATATACGAGGGTGAATCAAAAAATTCTTGGAATCAATATTAAAAAATGCAAAGACTTAAATAATAATATTTTATTTTTCGACATAATCTCCCTGCAATGCAATGCATTTAGAATAACCCGTTTCTAACTTCCTTATTCCTTGTGAAAAAAAATGTTTTCTTGACTCTCGAAAAAGTCCTCTACGGCAGCTATAACCGCGTCATTATCGTGAAATATTGTTCCACGAATTTCCTCTTTTAGTTTTGGAAATAAGTGAAAATCACTTGGGGCTAAGTCCGGAGAATATGGTGGGTGGTCAAGGAGATTGAAGCCAGCACAGCGGATTGCGTTGAGCGCAACTTCCGATCGATGAGCAGGAGCGTTATCTTGAAGGAACAACACGCCCAACGACAGTTTTCCACGACGTTTTTCTTTAATCGCTTCACGCACTTTCGGGATTAAATTTGCATAATAGGGTCCAGTAATCGTCTGGTCTTTTGGCATGTAATCAATAAAAAGGATTCCTTCACTATCCCAGAACACAGAGGCCATAACTTTGCCAGCGGTAGGAGCAACTCGAAATTTCTTAATGGATGGAGAGGATGGTCGTTTCCAAGACATGCTTTGTCTTTTAGTTTCAAGATTAAAATGGATTGGACCCACGTTTCATCCATGGTGACAAGACGACGGCAAAAATTATCCGAATCACGCTGGAACATTTCGAGATTACGCTTGGAAATTTCCAAATGTCGCTTTTTGTTTTCGTCGGTTAACATTCGTGGCACCCATCTTGCAGACACTTTTTTGAACCCCAGTGAATCAATTAAAATTGGTTGAACGCTACCAAAAGATATCTTTAGGATTTCAGCTATATCTATGTTTTATAGTCATTCTTCTGTCTTCCAAAACCAGATTCTCAACTGTTTTGACATTTTCTTCTGTAACGGAGGTTGAAGGCCGCCCAGAACGCGGGTCATCTTTACAGCTTGATCTACCTCTTTTAAATTCAGCCACCCAGTACGCAACCGTAGAATAGGGTACAGCATCACCCCCTAATGTCTGCTGAATGTCCAAAAAAATTTCCTTCGTAGACATTTTTTTCAAACTGAGATATTTTATCACCGCATGTAACTCACTTTTATCCATAATTTTAACTTTTTAGCAACTCGTTGCACAAAAAAAATTATTACATGCGAACGAACTGACAAAAACAAGTGACAGTCTGCATAAATATAGTGTGATATACACTCTTTAATTTGAATATCGAACTTGATCCAAAAAAGTTTCATGTATATGCACTTCTAAGAACTTTTTGATTCACCCTCGTAATAAAATATACAAACTTTCACCCCCCTTAGTTCACCTCTGGCAAAAAAAAACTTGATACCACTATTTTAAATTTTACCTAAACTATACATATATCAAATTTCGTAGCTAGAAGTTAAAAAACCAAGAAGTTTCATACAAACCGTTTTTAGTTCGCGTTCTAAGTACGCGTCTACATACTAAAACAAATACACCCTTCAAATTTCACACTCTTAGGACCAGTTGTTTTGGGCTCTGCGTTGCCTATAGATGAATGAATGAGTCAGGACAAAGAGTCTTATAGTATAGATATATACATGACAAGAATGTACTAAAACTTAACCTACAAAAGTCCAGAGGAAAAGGCGCCCAAAATGCTGGCAGCATTTCCACGTTGGATGGCAATGCTTAGTTTCTGGCCGAAATAAAATCCATAATTCTGGACACCCGAAACCTCTTAAAATGTTAAATGTTCCTTTATCTATCTTAATATATATAAATCTCGTGTCACGATGTTTGTCCTCAGTGGACTCCTAAACCACTTAACCGATTATAATAAAATTCGCACACCATGTGCAGTTCGCTCCAACTTGAGAGATAGGATAGTTTAAATCTCAAATTATAGTCTCAATTTTAATTTATTGCTAATTACGTATATTATTATTTGACAGTCACAATTATCTGCTAACTCCAGATGATTCTAACAGATGTCGATACCTTTCGACTGGGTTGAGTAAGTAATCAATAGATGGCGCTGCTATGGTAAATCTACGAACGTGTCATATAAGCTACACTATCTATTTTTCATACTCCTAAGTAAGGCAAAACAACGTTTGCCGGGTCAGCTAGTATATTTATATAATATATTTTTTCTTGGATAATTTTTGCAAGTAAAAATTATCTCAAAAAATGGTTGCCTGTAAAGTCGGTTTTACGGGCGAAGATTTTACGTGACAACGTCTGCCGCGTGCTTCGCGCGCGGCAGACCGATCATAGTTGAGTGGGAGAGAGACGCAAGGCATTCGGCGGGCCTCTCTCTCGTTCGGTGACTCATCGTAACGTTACCGGGCGTTACACTTTTTCATAAGTGACTCCCAGCCGCAACCTAATTTAAGACGTTGTCACGTCAAAAAAACTCATGTTAGAATTAACCCGGATGAAATTCACTTATAACCAAACGTCAGTTCAGGTGTAATTTGTTGAAATTAATGATTATGCCTACTGTATTATCATTAGTTAATATATTTGAAGGCTTTCGTATCATTAAGAAAATCATTAGCTCGGTTTTTCGACTTTGTAAATAAGTTAATTAATTCGTGTCTGAATCCAGTTATATGTTATTCTAATCTGGACTTTCATGACGAACAAACCATGAGTGAAATACTCTTAGTAATCATTTGTGCGTTTTTATATTTAGCTGTAAAGTTAACTGAGAGTAAACCGAATAAAGTGCAGTATTATTATAAATGGTATTGTTATTATGTGTACAGTTTTATTCTTAGTAGTGCCTTGTGTCTATTTTATGTGTGGAAAGGAAGAAGTTTAAAAAATTTGCCGTAAGTCTTCTTTTACGAAGATTGTTATATTACATAGTATAAGATTTGGCTTTGTGTGGATTTGTACATAATACGGTGAAAGAACACATTTATTTACCCGAAATTTTAAAAGAAGAAAACAATTATTTTTTGTGGTCAAGATAAAAAAAGGTTTTTTTTTAAGAATAATACAAAGCTTATTTTTTGTAAAGAAGAAAAGAAGTTTTATTTTTGTAAAGAATAAAAAGGATTTCTTTCGGAACAATAATATAAAAACGTTTTGTTTTTGTAAAGAAATAAAAAGGAGATTTTTCCAAAGAAGAAAAAAGTTATTTATAATGTAGTGCTGTGATAAGTGATATACATCCACTATATATTTCCACTATCGGACGAGCAGGGAAACGCCAAGGCGGCATCGGTTTACGGTTGAGGTGCCCAAGGCACGCACTGAGCGTTTTGCCTCCACCTTTGTTGTCCGAACCGACAAACTTTGGAATTCCTTGCCGAATCCCCTGTTCCCCAATAACTACAATATAGCGATTTTCAAGGCGAGAGTGAACCGGTATCTTCTAGGTAAGCGCTATCTAACCCTGCAGCCTGGGTGATAGAATAAGGCTGCGGAATTGCCCCTGCCTGTCGTAAGAGGCGACTAAAAGGGGCATCAGACTCGAAGGTGTTCGGAGATGGGGTTCCGACACCCGCTCTATCGAGTCCGGGGTGGAAAACGACGGCGTCGCGTGACCGTCGCCGTCGACGGGGTTTTAGTGGGTTCAAATCCCACATAACCTGGCTGCGCCCCATCGTAGCCAGGTATCTTGTCGAAGATTTCCCCATCGTCAACAAAAAAAAAAAAGGTAAGCGCTATCTACCTCAATATCACTTACCATCAGGTGAATAGTGGTCAAGTGCTGACCTATTCAGAGTAAAAAAAAACAGTAGTGTTCTCTGGTCCCGCAGTGGATGCATCAGAGTGCTGGCCCCGCTGAGCCGGCTGCACGGGCTGCGCTGGCACCTGCAGAACCGCTGTGTGCTGGAAGCGGCTGGGAGAGCCGTCATCATCTCCAACCACCAGTCCAGCTTGGACATCCTTGGTGAGGATACTCTATTACTCTTTTTACTGTACATGTACTTTTTTGCCATATATCTTTTCTTTTTTTATATAAGGACACATTCCACACACTGCTGGTTAACCCCATACTGAACCATATTATCTAGTTCGTATTATGGTAGCTAACACAACTGATATACTATATATACATACATACATACATATTTTATATAGATAGGTACATATTTAACACCCAGACCCACAACCAACCAATTTAGTTAAGCACAAAGATGTTGGCCGGGCCAGGAATCGAACCCGGAACCTTCTGATTGGCAGTCCGGCATGGTAACCTTTACGCCACCGAGGTCGTCGAATATCAATCAATCAACCAAAAAAATATCAATCAATCTGTCAATCAATAGTTAATCAATCAATCATTTATTTATTTACTGAAATTTACAAAGCTTAATCAAAACGAAGTACATTATATAATTCTATGACTACTCTGTATATGTATGTACAGTATATTAGTCGCGCAGCACTCACACTAAGAGGTCCCTCGTGATGTGAGTATCGGTAGAAGTTTAATTTTTTTACAGAATAAAGATTGTATTTTCTTCAAAGACTGTTATTTCTTCTTCTAATCTTCTTTTCTACAATACAAAGTTTCCATGTCACAATGTTAGTTACCGTACTCCTCCGAAACGGCTTGACCGATTTTACCGAATTTTATATGCGTATTCAGTGGGTCTGAGAATCGGCTACTATCTATTTTTCATACCCCTAAGTGATAAGCGTTCTTCACCCTTACATTTTATTTTTAATTTTGTGACGAAATTTTTTGTTTGTATATTTTTTATAATGTGGCATAAAAAATACATACAACCCTAATTTTTTTTTTTCACCAACCCCTATTCTTTTATGGCCGTTTTTGTAATTTAATCATATCTCATCCCGCTTGATAACTGATCAATTATAGTGTTTTAAACTTTACCACTAGCTGACCCGGCAAAACAACGTTTGCCAAACGTTTTTGTTAGGTATGACTGTATATGCAGACATATATATCCTTGCGAAATTAATATTAAAAATAATAACTTAAATTAAAACGTAATTTTAAAGCAATTTTTTACTCGATAAAACGAGATTTGGTAGACCCTCTAAATATTCACAGAATATTTAATTACATAATAATATGTACTCTTATTAAATTTAAAAATATTGCGACGTTGCCAAACCGTGCGCAAAAAGTGTCGTGACAACTTTTCGTAAGAATTTTTCCGTCTAGCCCCTTTTCACAACGCGCGATAAGGAACTTCGTTCCAATATTAAACATAATATTTAAGTGACTTTATATTTGACTCTGTTTTTCCCTTTGACTTTGAATTAGCTTTTGATTTTGCCTTTGACTTTGTCGCCAGGCATGCTGCACGTATCCACATTAATACCGACCTGGATCCCGACATGCAAGAAAGAGATCATATACCTCGGTCCTGTTGGGTTTCTCTCATACCTTGTGGGGGCCGTGTTCATAGACAGACATAACCCGAAACAAGCCTACCACAGCCTGGAGGCTGCTGTACGTCTCATGCGGGATAAAGATGTAAGTTGACCATCTTAAGTATTCTTATTCTTATTGTATGATGGGGGCGATCAGAGCTGCACTGACAACCCTCAGGAGGCGTATTGTGCATTTCCCCCTACCAGCCTACACAAGCCATCCAAGCTCCTTAAGGCTTTACGAGCCCCATAATAAATGCTTCTCAGACTTCTCACAATGCTAGTGTGAGTGTACTGTATCGTGTAGACGCGTCGTCACAGAATAGATGATAGTAGATTACGGTTTATTTCACTTTTGCTACCGACGCCTTAGTAGATGGTGTTTTGTGATGAGCCCTAAAAATAACACATTAACAATAGATTTCGCGTTACGATTCAGAATCTCTGGAAGGGATAATTTGAGCCGCTAGGATAAAGAAAACATACTTATGAAAATTTAACGCCATCTAGCGGCATTTGAGCACTTGTGGCATGCTAACGAACAACCTTAAAGTAGCGGAGCATGGTGTTGGCTCGCTGGCATATCTGTTCCACTGTCATGCCTTGTGGTTCGAAGAGTCAGCATCTCCTGATGATGCCTTGTGGTTAGGCGAAACACGTGTAGAGTTAAGAACTTCCGAATTGTGATAGGTGACGTTAATCTTAATTAATCTTAGTTAATTGATCTTAGTTAATTAGTCTTAGTTAATTAAGCTTGGTTAATTGATCTTAGTTGATTTTTCCTTTACTTGTCTTTATTTGGATTTCGGATCACAGCGGAAGTACACTAAATATTTAATTTTGTCATCTATTTACATTTATTTATTCGAGAATAAAGATTCAGTCAGTGTTTTTAAAAATTCTTTAAAGAGTATAACGGAGTATTTTCCAAGAAGTGTTTTTAATCTTCGTCTTGAAATCATTTGCATGCAAGATAGCTACTGCCTGTGGTAGTTTGTTTAACAAGTTTATTCTCACTCTTATACCTTGATTTTGCACTTTCGTCAGTCAGGGTATGTTTCGCCTGGAGATAATTCCTCAGTTCTTACGTTCCAGCTGAAGATCTGGCTGTTCCCGGAAGGCACCCGCAACCAGCAGAAGTCCCTGCTGCCCTTCAAGAAGGGAGCCTTCAAGATAGCGGTGGCTGCGCAGGCGCCGATAATACCACTCGTCTACTCGCCGTACTACTTCGCTTACGAAGACAAATATGTCTTTGAGAACGGAGGTCAGTTCAGAAGCTTAAAGTGTTAGAGCAAAATCTTCAATTTACAGTTTTATCGTTATCTACTTCCTACTTGGACGACCTAGTTGGCGTAATGGTTACCATGCCGGACTGCCAATCAGAAGGTTCCGGGTTAAATTCCCGGCACGGCCAACATCTTTGTGGTGAACTAAATTTGTTGGCTGTCGGTCTGTGTGTTAAATATGTATGTATGTATTTGTAGTATATCAGTTGTGTTAGCAACCATAATACGAACTAGAAATGATTCAGTATGGGGCTAACCAGCCGTGTGTGTAATGTGTCCTAATATTTATTATACAATTTGTTGGCTGTCAGTCTGGGTGTTAAATATGTATCTAGGCAGATGGCGATATTAGATAGAAATTATTAAAATAATTTTGTATTTACGATCTCTCATATTATTCTCTTAAAGTGAGTTAGGTTATATGCATTTACTGTATGCGAAAAAATATTTATTTATTTATTGACTTTATTCCAGGTCAAGTAATCATGAGATGTCTGGACCCAGTGCCAACCAAGGGACTGACCGACGACGACATTCCGGAACTAATGGAGCGCCTGCACAAAATCATTAGCAATGAGTACGAAAAACTCTCCAAAGAGGTGCTATTTAAGTTCCCAGGCGCACAAGCTATAAATAAAGTTGAGTGAATAAAATTGCTATTGTAGATTTTTGGATGTTCATTTTATTTTTGTAGATTTCCTATTTAATATTTTCATTATAGTTCTAGCGGTGATTAGAAATAAAACAAATATTGTAGGTATATCAATTTTTGCTTAGACTCAATTTAAATTATATTTATTTAAAGTATATTAATAATAATTTCAATATTAATAGGTAACTAGATCTACGAGTAAGCATAGTATTAATTAATTTTAAGGCTTTCCGAGCCCCATACTAAATGCTTCTCAGACTGGCAACCATTTCCTCTAAGATTTTTAAATAGTAATCACTTAACATAAACTTAAAATGGTCTAATTGGGGCGCGAAATAGGTAATATTATACATTTTTTATCGCAAAACAGATATATCAGCGTGATTTTTTCCAGCAAAATACATATGTATGAGTGCAGTGCAACAACTTAGCTGTTCAGTTGACAGTGTCGCTAGTGGAGATTTGTTGCCACCTAAGAGTGCTGTCGAACTTGTAATTCCAATTTTGGCCACCTGAACAGCTAAGTTGGTGACATGTATACGTATACATTGTTAGTTTCCGTTTCCGTTAGTGTCATTCTCTCTGCCAAACATGAACCCAAGCTTACCATCCGTAGTAATAAATCAACAAAATTCCGTTAGATGGCAGGATCAAAAAAAGTATTGTTAAAGAGTTTGATGAAATTTATTTATTATTTTTAAATAAATTATTGCTATTTTTATATTAAGTATCGTAATAGAATTAAAAAATTAAAATATGTATAATTTTGTTTGATTATTTGAATGAAATTTAGTTATGTCAATGTCAGTTTGTCATATTTGACATACTTAAAAAAACGTATTTATATTGCAGCAATAATTTTTAGGGTTAGGTACCCTAAGAATGAAATTAATATACTACTGCGATCTTTTCTGTACTTAAAAGATAAAAACGAATGCCTTTTACAAAATATTCGTTGTCTGTCTTTATGTCACCAGGCTGTTTCTAATACACCTTGATAGCTGAAACTTTCACAAATTATTTGTTTCCGTTGCCTATAATCCAATGCTATAACCCAAGAGTATACAAGTACTAGATACGCTATAACAACAAATACTAAAAACACAAAATATACAAATATAAAGAGTGGATGACACGTTTTTAAAGTGTACCTTAAAAGACGTGTTATATTTTGTATTTTTGCTCAATATCAAAAACGATAACAGGACACTAAAGAATTCTACAGAATATTAAGCTACGTATTACCTCTTTTTACTCTATCTTTACAATGACACTTGGTAGATTCTTTCATGATTTCTCTCTTTCTTTCTTTCAAAATAAAATGAATGTTTGATATGGGGTTCCCATACAAAAAACATGTTTCTTCGCCATATTTTAATAATGGTACGGAACCCTTCACGCGCGAGCCCGGTTCGTACTTGGCCAATTATATCAAATTTTTATACCTACGTCTTTTGTTTACCTATCAATATCTTTAACAATCTCATAATTACAAAAGGCTTGTTTGTTTGTTTGTTTGGATGTTTTTATGTTTTTTTGACGCGAATAGGCTCCGAAACTATTGGACTAAAATTAAAAATTCTTACACCGTTGGGAAGTTACATTATCCCCAAATGACATAGGCATTATATTTTGTTGCAAAGGGTAAGAACTTCTTATTAAGACTCCAGTAATGTAACACAAGGTATAAAAAAGAGTAAAAAATTTGTTTCATCGCATGCGCTAAGAAAAGTTAGTTGTGGCGGGTGTCGTTTAGTATGTCTTGAGAGCAGCGGAACCCATATATACATAAAAAAACTTTAATCTATGTCAAAATTATAATGCGATAAAATTTAAATGTTTGTTTGTAACGAATAACATATTACACATCTGAACGACTTTCAAACATATCTCCTAGAATTCAATTTTTTTTATGCCCGTGCTAAGCCGGGACGGGCCACTAGTGTATAATTATATCAACGATACATGTAAACTGCCAGATGTACATTTATTATAACTAAGATTTCGACAGGCCTCTTACCTTAGAATAATAATAACAGTTTTTTTTATTTCAAATGTAGCTAAAATTGTATCCATAGTCTAATAAATATAAATTCCCTGATAATATGTAATTATTTACTTTTCTGATCATTAGACTTGAAGCTGATAAGATAGAGTAAAAATTAGGTTTCATCAATAAAAGGTCTCTGGATACGTAGCTTTATCAGATTTTGGCACCCCACGCACGCACTGTATGTAGAAGGTACATATGTGTCTAGCTCCGGTTTTGATGTTCTTAGCTATGTATGATGGTATTCGCATGTCCGCGAATACAAAATATTGGATATGATATTATTCGCAACTTTCCCAAATGAAAGGGCTTACATTTTGGAATCATGCGAAAAATACAACTGTTTCATGCAATATGTTAGATGATTCGTGAGAAAAGTTTTTTCTTGTTACTTATATCATGTACCCTATAGATTTTTACTTTTCTAATTTCGTTTGAGGTTTGAAGGTATGCGCTATGAATATTATATACACGAAAACGAAACCTATTGAAAATATATTCTTTCTCATAATTTTCCTTCAAAAAAAAAGTTTCAAACAAAATAAAATAGCAAGAACAATTCATGAGATTCGAACCATGGTCAATTCAAATCATAAAAATATTTCATGTTCCAAAAATGCTTCCTCTACGAACGAGCTATATAATCGACAATTGAGCGTTCGAAATTGGCATCCATATTCAAATATGCTGAAGTTCAAGTGACAAAAAAAATTGTCAATGCTAGTGTGAGTGTAGCCGCATCGTCACAGAATAGATGATAGTAGATATGGGTTTTATATGGCTTTTTGTAAATTTTTGCTATCAACGCTTAATATATGTTGTTTTGTGATGAGCCTTAAAAATAATACATTAACAGTAGATTTCGCGAACCGATTCTGAAGTTACAAAAGAAATCACTTGGGCTGCTGGGATGAATATAACTAACTTATACCTATTTAACGCCATCTAGCGGCATATGAGCACTTGCAGCATGCTAGCGAACAACCTTAAGTGCTAGTCTTAGCTTTTCCATAATAACGAAGCACAGGGTGAATTTTTTTGTATATATTGTGTTGCTAATAAAGACCAATTTGAATTTAAAAATATATTTATATACTTACTCCCTAAATACTTACTTGAACAGTTGTGTATTAAGTATGTAAATGTCTGTAGATAAAATCATAACTGTATCAATAAAAACACTTACCTACATAAACTTTTTATTTCTAAAGTCTCGCTAAATACCTATTACTACGGAAAACTTTATCGCTGAATTAAGTTTCTACTTCTGTTTATTGCATTTACAATGTAGGTAACGTAAGAAGCTAGAAAATAAATATTTTAAATTGCACCCTTAGAAACGTCAATTTCTCGGTTGCAAAGGGGCAGGCAGGGGGAGGCTAGCATAAGCATTTTTACTTGCCAGTAAGAAAGTAAATGTTACCAATTAGAAGTTTATAGACTACATTTATAGAGAAACTGTTTTTACATGAGAAAAATTGGATTGACCTCAATTTTTGAGGAGGTTTGAAAGAATTTTTTTGAGTTACTTTTTGTTGTCCTATTTTAATTTTATAATATATTTTGAAATGTTATATACATCCATTTATTCTTGTAATTTTTAAGTTCGATAACCTACGGAAACCTATTAAAATAAATAATCATTCATTTAAATAGGTAATAAATGTTTTCTTGCCTCTAAACTGCTTTTGTATTTTAATTCAAATCCTTTGGCACTCAATACGAAAACGATTAATACGAATATTCAGTAGAAGTTTTTGTGAAGAAGGTTTTATTATAAACACGAACGGGCAACATTTTCGATCAGTGTTTTTATTTTATTTCTGTTTGAAAGACGAGTGTAGTTGATTGAACATCAATTGTGTTTGAATTAAATTAATTAAATATAGTTCCCGCTACAGTTTACGTGAAGTGATACGAATATTACTTATCAAAATGTTGGACACGATAATCTATGTGCTTATTTTCATGGTAGTCACATATGTATTGAAAGAGTTATTCTCTGAAACGCCGAATTTCATAAAATTTCAATCGAAATTCTTAGTGTTTTATATCTTCACATCGCTCACTTCTGTGATATTGATGCCGTTTTTTGTGTTCAACCCGAAAAATGTGAAGAATGCCCTGTAAGTACCAGTTCTTTTATACTTTTTTTGTTTTGTTTGGTTCTGGATTTTTATCATGTCGCTGATGATTCATGCATTATTACAGCTTCAACACTAGTGTGGTTTCATAATGATTGTTAGATTATTATTAGATTGTGGATTTGTGCTTCTATTCTTGATTTTTATCACACATTCCCTGAAACTAGAATTTTATGAGTAACATTTATAAAAGTTTGATTCAAATTACTAATGTTTGACATATTTGAATGAATATGGGCTACAACGGGCTTTGTTTATATAAAACTAGCTGACCTGGATGTTGTTTTGCCTTAATAACAGTTATAATAACCATAATTGCTCAGTTATCGAGCAGGATGAAAATTTATTGAATCACTAAATTGGCCATAAAAAAATAGGGGTTGTTAATAAAAAAGTTATTATTTGGGGTTGTGTGTATTTTTAAATGCTAATAATTGTGTATATTTTTATATAAAAATTAAAACAATAAATTACGTCAAAAAAATAAAAATAAAATTTAAGGGTGAACAACCCTTATCACTTAGGGGTATGAAAAATAGATAGTAGCTGATTCTCAGACCTACTGAATACACATAAAAAAATTAGTTAAAATCGGTCAAGCCGTTTCCGAGGAGTATGGTAAGTAACTAACATTGTGACATGGAAATTTTATATACATGAAGATGATTTATTTACTAATGTTTACAAATAAATAACATATTTGAATGAATGCTTGCTACAATGGGCTTTGTTTATAATACTGATGTTATAAAGATAGTAATATACTTAAAACTCTGTTTGACTGTTAACATACAATTAGCATATTTTAATTTATATAATAATTTACAGGATATTAAGAATGACAGCATTTTCAAAAATAAGCTCAAGAACTGGCGCGTTCAGAGATCTTTCTGTTCAATGGACATATTTTTTTATATTGACAAAAAAGTTATTTATAATAATTTTCATTGTGACATGTCATCGTTTAATAATATTATTATTTTATTAAAAAGAAAGAAATATTTATTTTGTGTCACAAAATGTCTTAATATGTCAGCATGTATTAATATTGACATCATTAAACATTGATTGTATTTAATATTGACATCATTAAATATTGATTGTATTTAATATTGACATCATTAAACATTGATTGTATTTAATATTGACATCATTAAATATTGATTGTATTTAATATTGACATCATTAAAT
The DNA here is from genome assembly GCA_035578125.1 of Mellilla xanthometata. Lineage (NCBI taxonomy): Eukaryota > Metazoa > Arthropoda > Insecta > Lepidoptera > Geometridae > Mellilla > Mellilla xanthometata. Next base: position 1,214,440 of record JAPUBQ010000049.1, on the reverse strand, counting down.
ATTGATTGTATTTGATATTGACATCATTAAACATTGATTGTATTTAATATTGACATCATTAAATATTGATTGTATTTAATATTGACATCATTAAATATTGATTGTATTTAATATTGACATCATTAAACATTGATTGTATTTAATATTGACATCATTAAATATTGATTGTATTTAATATTGACATCATTAAATATTGATTGTATTTAATATTGACATCATTAAATATTGATTGTATTTAATATTGACATCATTAAACATTGATTGTATTTAATATTGACATCATTAAACATGATTGTATTTAATTTTGACATCATTAAATATTGATTGTATTTAATATTGACATCATTAAATATTCATTGTATTTAATATTGACATCATTACATATTGATTGTATTTCATATTTTAATTTTTGACATATTATAATTTAATAATTATCAATATATAGTTTATCTTGTTTAATCTTAAAACTAAACAATTTTTTTTTCAGATTTGCAACGCAAATAGTGAAGCATATAACTAAGGTGGTAGAAGTGAAGTGGCACCTCAAGAATGGGAGAGTATTGGCAGAAGACCGTGGAGCAGTAGTTGTGTCAAATCATCAGTCATCTATTGACATACTCGGTAATTATACATTTCTTCTTCTTTTCCATTTTCTTGCCTGTCGTAACCCACAAAATAATGTCAGCACTTTATTTTGTTTTTCTCCACTTCTCTTTTTGCATAAGCAGCCTGCTATAAGTTGCCATCGCTGGGACTCGGGGCTTTCTCTCATGAGGAGAGAGATATAGGTTGTAGTCCAATACCCTGGCTACTGGTTGGCAGACAACACACATCTTCAGGTGGTGACATGACATTGCACAATACACCCCTAGCGAGATTTCAGTGCAGATTTTTTTTTTTTTACCCCCATCATCATCTTATCACCCCCACTTCAAATTAGAATTAGGTGACATGAGCTGAACTTCATTTCCTCATGTTGGAATTCCTCCATACGCAAATGACTTGTTTTTTAAGTTATGTATGGATTTGCACTCGCTTTATGGTGAAGAAACCAACATGTTTGAGGACCACAATATCCGAAGATGTGTTTCATCTGCCTACTAACTCGCATTTGGCTAGTGTGGTGGATTATGGCTTTTATCTCTCTCCTTGTGAGAGAAGGCTCCCAAGTTTCAGCAGTGGGAACGTGTAGCGGGTTGCTTAGGGTTTTTATGCACTAAATCCAAATTCCTATAGTAATTTTTTTTCAATAAACCTTCGGACACAACACTATAAATAAATAAATATTAGGACACATTCACACACGGCTGGTTAGCCCCATACTGAACCATTTCTAGCTCGTATTATGGTTGCTAACACAACTGATATACTACTTATACAAACATACATATTATATATATAAATACATATTTAACACCCAGATCCACAGCCAACAAATTTAGTTAGGCACAAAGATGTTGACCGGGCCGGGAATCGAACCCGGAACCTTCTGATTAGCAGTCTGGCATGGTAACCTATACGCCAACGAGGTCGTCAACTGCTTTGTCACACTGCGTAACAGCCAGTCAGCCAAGTTCCTGCTCCACTTTTTCAGGGAGCTTGATTGCTTGGGCAAACTATGAATACATTTGACAATATTGCTGCTGTAATGGTTTCCATGCCGGACAGCCAACCAGAGTATCATTGCTCGGCCACCATCTATCATCATCTGTGATAAACCAAATTTGTTGGCTGCTGGTTTGAGTGTTAACTATGTATCTATGTATGTATGTGGATGTAGTACGAGTATATCAGTTGTGTAAGCAACCATAATACGAACTAGAAATGGTTTAGTAGAGTGTGCACGGGATTGCATGATTTGATCCCCCTGTCCCATGCCACCATCGGACGAGTAAGGAAACACCAAGGCGGCATCGTTATACTGTGGAGGTGCCTAAGTCGCGTACTCTGCGGTTTGCCTCCACCTTCATTGTGCGTACTGCCAAGGTGTGGAACTCTTTGCCAAATTCCCTGTTCCCTGATAACTATAATCTGGCAGTATTCAAGGCAAGAGTGAACCGGTTTCTTCTGGGCAAGCGCGATCCACCTTAGATCGCGGTTTCGCTTACCATCGGGTGAACTGCGATCAAGCGCAAGCCCATTATAAGTAAAAAAAAAAAAAAGTATGGGGCTAGCTGTGTGTGAAATGTGAAAAATTGCAACGAAGTCATCAAATACACAATAGTCTTTTTATCAGGTATAAAAAGTGCTATGTCCCGTGTGATGTGTGATGACATGGCGACCACAAACAGTATTAAGGTTAATAGCCAATTGTAGAGGTAACTAGGATTTGTGATCAGCCTTCACCTCGGACATACCACATGGAATGGTTACACCCACATGTGTGGTTAAACTGTTGTTATTACCCCACTGCTTTTTACACGCTTTATATTAGCTTCACCTGTATGTTTGTCTATAACCGACTTCTTTGGGCGCGATTTTGACCCACTTTAAACGGCCAGATTTCATTCAAACTTTGTAGATTTATTGAGGACCGATGACAATACACTAATTTGATAAAATTATAACATTTTTTTGTATTTTTATTTGTATGTTTGTTTATAACCGACTTCTTTGGGCGCGATTTTGACCCATTTAAAACGGTCAGAAAAGCGTGTTTTTTAGTTTTTTTTTATATAATTATTATTTTAAAACGTCTAAAGTACAACTCTTCTTCTTCGTATGAGCTAAGTGGCCAAGCTCTGGGGTCGAGAGCTTTCAAGCCGCCCGAAGGCCTCTAGACTGCTACTAAGACTAACAGCCTAACCTACAATTTAACGTGTCATCCGACCCGCGGTAGTGCCCAGATCAAAATGCAACTTGAAAAATTACAGTCTTGTACATGGTCACCCATCCAAACTCCGTCGTATGAGTTTAGTGGCCAAGTTTTAGTGCCAGAGTTTTCAAGCCGCCCGAAGTCGTCTTGGCTTAACGACTACTTGTACTAAGACAAGCAGCCGGGACCTACAATTTAACGTGTCATCCGACCCACGGTAGCGTCCATAACTATGAAAATGCCACTTGAAAAACGACAGTTTTGTACCGATCTTTGATCGATCTCTATGTAACGATCTTTCGTTACATTATGTGGTTTTTTTTCAGTTTTATAAGCTTTGATTCAGTGTTTGACAATTGTTCCAAAACACGATTTGTTAAAATCAGTCGTTTTAATTTTTTTTTTTTTTTTTACATTAAATGGGTTTGCGCTTGATCACAATTCACCTGATGGCAAGCGACATTATGATCTAAGGTGGAACGCGCTTACCCAGAAAAAACCGGTTCACTCTTGCTTTGAAAACCGCCAGATTGTAGCTCTCAGGGAACAGAGAACTAGGCAAAGAGTTCCACACCTTCGCAGTTCGCACTATGAAGGTGGAGGCAAACCGCTTAGTACGCGCCTTTGGAACCTCCACGGTATAACGATGCCTCTTTGGAGTTTCCCTGCTCGTCCGGTAGTGGAATGGGGCGGGGGGAATCAACTCATGCAATTCCGTCGCACACTCACCGAAATGTAACCTATAAAAAACCGAAAGGCTGGCCACCAGGCGGCGATGCTCAAGGCTCTGCAGCTTTGCCTTGCACAGAGCATTATTGCCAACTAGCCTCTTCTTTTAAATATTGTGCTTCTAAAAGTACTAAGGATATTACAACAAATCTTAGTTTTCATTGTAGGTTTACATCTACATACATACATAGATCGTTAGAGCTTATTAGAATCGTTAGAGCTTATAATCACAATTAAGCACCTCAACTGATGACAACCTCGTTGGCGTAAAGGTTACCATGCCGGACTGCTAATCAGAAGGGGTTCGATTCCCGGGCCGGTCAACATCTTTGTGCTTAACTAAATTTGTTGGCTGTGAGTCTGGGTGTTAAATATGTATTTATATATAATATGTATGTATGTAGATGTAGTATATCAATAATAATAATATTAATATTCTATATTGTGCAACCCCTGTTTCTCGTCTTTTTCAACTTCTTTCCATCCAAAGGTTGCCTGGAAGAGATCGCTGTTAGCGATAAGGCCGCCGTTTGTGGCATACATTTGTGTTGTTACTTTTTATTTTGTGTTGTACCTTTTTTGCCCAATAAAGAGCTCATCTGTCTATCTATCTATATCAGTTGTGTTAGCAACCATAATACTAGCTACTAGCTAGCTAATGTTTCAGTATGGGGCTAACCAGCCGTGTGTGAATGTGTTAAAAAATGGTTGCCTGTAAAGTCGGTTTTACGGGCGAAGATTTTACGTGACAACGTCTGCCGCGTGCTGCGCGCGCGGCAGACCGATCATAGTTGAGTGGGAGAGAGACGCAAGGCATTCGGCGGGCCTCTCTCTCGTTCGGTGACTCATCGTAACGTTACCGGGCGTTACACTTTTTCATAAGTGACTCCCAGCCGCAACATAATTTAAGACGTTGTCACGTCAAAAATAAATAAAAAGAACTGTGAACCGATGCCGCCTCGGCGTTTCTCTGCTCGTCCTAGTCATCGTCATTAAGTGTAAAGCAAAACGATATTGTCCCAGGTATGTTCAACATTTGGCACGTCGCAGACAAGGTAGCAGCCGTGGCTCGTAAAGAGATCTTCTACGTGTGGCCGTTCGGGCTGGCGGCCTACCTCGCCGGGGTCGTCTTCATAGACCGGAACAACTCCAAAGACGCGTACAGGCAGCTCAAGGTCACCTCGGAGGTCATGATCAAGAACAAGGTCAGTCGAAATGTTGTTAACCCCTGACGGAAAAACGATTTTTTTACTTGTTTTCAAGTTTCTTAATTATGAAAATACGATGTCAAAACAAAATGGCGCGCGCAATGCAAATTATATTGAAACAAAAATACCCCAAAAGAGTTCAGAGTCTGAGTTATTAACAAATTAGAAAAAAAAGTTGTATGATAAATACGGCACCACAAAGATGGAAGTAAATAGGTTTAATTTTTTTTTAATTTTTAATAAACTACTACCATAATAACTTTTAACATAGACTCGTTATAATTCTATGACTTTCAACACATTAACTAGATAAAGAAAGAACTTTCTGTAGAAACTTTCACCCAACTTACCAACCCTTGGCAAAAAAAAATTGATACCAGTATTTTTAGTTTTACATAAACTATACATATTCCAAATTTCATTGCTAGAAGTTCAAAAACAAAGAAGTTTCATATAAACTGTTTTACCCCCTTTCACCCCCTTAGGGGTGGAATTTCCAAAAATCCGTTCTTAGTACGCGTCTACATACTAAAACAAATACACCCTCCAAATTTCACAACCCTAGGACCAGCCGTTTGGGCTCTGCGTTGTCTATAGATGAATGAGTCAGGACAAAAGAGTCGTATAGTATAGATGTATTGTTTATTATATAGTTATATCTAACTAAGTATAAATGTTTCCCAAAGATCGCAAACCCAGCGCATGCAAAAAAACGCCTTCTTACGCAGTCGGGTAAACATATAGCTCACGTTGGTAAACTGAGTTTCCTAACTAACCGCCCGTATATAATTACTGTGGCTTACCTAACGCCTCTACTGTTTTAACACTTAATTAAACTTGCTCACTATATGTTTTGATACATAAGTCGATTTAAAAAAGAAAATATTTAAATGTTCTGCCTTATAAACTACTAGCTGACCCGGCAAACGTTGTTTTCCTCACTTAGGGGTATGAAAAATAGATAGTGTAGCTTATATGACACGTTCGTAGATTTACCATAGCAGCGCCATCTATTGATTACTTACTCAACCCAGTCGAAAGGTATCGACATCTGTTAGAATCATTTGGAGTTAACAGATAATTGTGACTGTCAAATAATAACAGACAATAATTAGCAATAAATTTAAATTGCGACTATAATTTGAGATTTAAACTGTCCTATCTCTCAAGTTGGATCGAACTGCACATGGTGTGCGAATTTTATTATAATCGGTTAGGTGGTTTAGGAGTCCTTTGAGGACAAACATTGTGACACGAGATTTATATATATTAAGATTTCTAGTTTCTAGATAAATTCTAGTGGTAACAATAATTTTAGATTTTTTATCGAAGTACAGTTAAAGACACTATAATTGATGAGCTATGTATGGAGTGTGATGAAAAATGAGTAAATTACTAAAATAGCCATAAAATAATATATCTGGCCGTTTTAAGTGGGTCAAAATCACGCCCAAAGAAGTCGGTTACTTACAACTACTACGGTAAAATACAAAAAAAATAATAATTTTATCAAATTAGTGTATTGTCATCGGTCCTCAATAAATCTACAAAGTTTGAACGAAATCTGGCCGTTTAAAGTGGGTCAAAATCGCGCCCAAAGAAGTCGGTTACAAACAAACATACAGGTGAAGCTAATATAAAGCGTGTAAAAATAGAGGTTGGTGATAAATAATTGGCCAAGTGCGAGGTGGGGTCGCGCATGAATGGTTCCGTACCATTATTGTATGGGAGTCCACCTTAAATATTTATTTTGTTTCAATTTTATAATTTAATTTGAAAGATAATGTACAATTATACATTCCGTGACCATTTAAGGTGTCTACATGCTACCGTTATTGATATATAGCAAAAAATACGAAAAAAACACGTTTGCTGTATGGGGACCCCTCTTAATATTTTCATTATTTTTAATTTTAGTATTTGTTGTAATAGAAATACATATCTTGTGAAAATTTCAGCTTTCTAGCTATTACTAGATACAGCCTAGAGACAGACAGACAGCGGAGGCTTAGTAATAGGGTCTCGCTTTTACATTTTAAGTACGGAAGCCTAAAAATATGTAAATTCAGCTCTTAGAAGAACTTTTTTCAAGTCAGTTAAAAAACATAAAAGCTAACTCTAATATATTCAAGCAACAAAAAAGTAGTACCGGGAAATATGAGGATCCTTTGTTAGTGTTGTTAAGTTTTAAATGTATAGTTATGAGTGATGACCCGCTTTTTTGCTTCCGGCCTTTTGTGTGAATATGACATTTATGAGGCTTTGGTTTTCCTTTAGTTTATGTACATGTTTTATATACTTCATCGTCATATTTTGCTATTTATATGTATATACGCCTGTCGTAGATATATACATAGTATATCGTTATCATTCAGGGTTACATGTAGAAAACCTAATAAAAAATAGCCAAGTACTAACGTGTTTAAGGGAAGTTAATATATACAGTGTAAACTCCATGTAACGTAACTCGACTTAACGACAAACTCTCTCAAGCGTCGAAATCAATTGGCTTTAGTTGGTTTATCTTATATTTCATACAATGATACAATTTCTCCATTGAACGACCACTCTCTATAACGCCATAAAATGCGCAGTCTCTTCAGTGTCGTTATATAGAGTTTACACTGTACATCATTATCATTCAGGGTTACATGTAGAAAACCTAGTAAAAAAATGGCCAAGTACTAACGTGTTTGCGTGGTCAGCTAGTTTACTTATAAAAAAATATTAGATTTGTCACTTACTTTACTTTATCCACTTACAAACCTTGTTTAGCTCATTATTTCCCGTACCTTATTTCTTTACCCAATTCTGAAAGAAGGGGTGTTTTAAAAAGTAAAGTAAGGGAAAATTTTGTGAATTTTGAAAAATCCCTTACGAAATTTAAATTTCACAATCAGCCGTAAGAAGACCCTTTGACCCTTTCAGACTAAGATCTGGCTGTTCCCGGAAGGCACGAGAAACAAAGACTTCACCAAGCTGCTGCCCTTCAAGAAGGGAGCCTTTAACATCGCGGTGGCGGCTCAGGTCCCCATCATACCTGTCGTCTACTCGCCCTACTACTTCATCAACAGCAGCAAGTATATATTCAACCCAGGTGAGGCACGTTTCAAGGAAAAAGTAGTATAAACTCAGTCCAGTTGAGGTGTAATTAAAAAAAGTAGTATAAACTCAACCCAGTTAAGGGTGTAATTTAAAAAAGTAGTATAAACTCAACCCAGTTAAGGGTGTAATTTAAAAAAGTAGTATAAACTCAACCCAGTTAAGGGTGTAATTAAAAAAAGTTGTATAAACTCAATCCAGTTAAGGGTGTAATTAAAATAAAGTAGTATAAACTCAACCCAGTTAAGGGTGTAATTAAAATAAAGTAGTATAAACTCAACCCAGTTAAGGGTGTAATTAAAAAAAGTAGTATAAACTCAACCCAGTTAAGGGTGTAATTAAAATAAAGTAGTATAAACTCAACCCAGTTAAGGGTGTAATTAAAAAAAGTAGTATAAACTCAACCCAGTTAAGGGTGTAATTAAAAATAGTAGTATAAACTCAACCCAGTTAAGGGTGTAATTAAAAAAAGTAGTATAAACTCAGTCTAGGTAAGGTACATTTATAGGAAAAAAATAGTAGAAGTTCAGGCCGGTCATCAATGTAGGGCCAGTATCAAACCAGGGGCGGTCAGATTGAAAAGCAAACGTTCTCCCACCGAGGCACACTCGCTTTCGAATCTTATTCTCCTGTAATTTAATATGTAAATAAAGACCCACAAACTGGAAATGAATGGTATACGCAAAAGTCAGTTTGTTGATAAAGTGTCAATCTAATTATGTATGTTTGTTTACATGTTCAAAGATAATTCTAATCGCTTACAGTACAAAGGTCGGCCGTTAACAATATTTCTAAACACGGTATTTATTAGATTGATAAGTTATAGAGACCATATTACGCTGATGATTTCCTTACAGCTTAGCATATTTTTTGGTAGAACTTACTAAAAGTAGGCAACACTAAAAGTGAGAAGCCAAAATAATTAAATAATTATATCTGTAATAGTCTGTGTCCGTCTTAAACGTCGTTGATATCTAAAAATTGTCGTCTCAGTATTGAGGAAATATGTGAAATGAAAGCAAATAGACCAAATTAGCAAATAGACTATTTTCATCACCTTCGCTTCAAAAAAAAGGCGAGTGTGGCTCGGTAGGGAAACGTTTGCGTTTGAATCTGACGGCCCCTGTTCGATCCCGACCCTACACCAATCACTTGTGATTCAAGATATGTGTGGATTTACTGGATTTGCACCCGCTTTACCGTGAAGGAAAACATCGTGAGGAAACCGGCATGTTTGAGGACCACAATATACGGAGACGTGTGTCATATGCCTACGCGCATTTGACCAGCGTGTGGCCTATATCTCTCTCCTTGTAAGACAAGTCTGGAGTCTCAACAGTGGGAACGTATAGCGGGCCGCTTAAGCATCCTCTTTGCTTTAGCGAAAAGGCACCCTTAAGTAGTAAAGGTAATAAATACCTCGTGGTGACACTAATCACAAAAACCAAATACAAATACAAATTATTTATTGGTAACACCAAAAGTTCACGTCAATCAATTACATTTTTATCAATAGATAAAATTAAATCTAATTATCATCTTCTTCTTATCTTCTTATATATAAAATTTCCGTGTCACAGTGTTTGTTACCGTACTCCTCCGAAACGGCTTGACCGATTTTTTCCAAATTTTATATGCGTATTCAGTAGGTCTGAGAATAGGCTACTGTATACTTAGAAATCATTATTAAGGCAAAACAACGTTTGCCGGGTCAGCTAGTAAATAAATAAATTTCAACAATCAACAGTCAGTTTCAAATAATCATCTAAATTATAAAATGTATTACCTAATAGCCACACCCTAAGTTTTGTCTTAAAGCTCGCGGTGGCGCGGCGCGCCGCGGACAGATGCGGGTATACGGTTGTAGATCGCGGGCCCTAAACCCCTACAACAAAAGAGTTCCTTAAATTTCAGGTCACGTGATCATCCAGTGCCTGGAACCAGTTCCCACAGCCGGGCTTACCATGGAGGACGTACCAGAGCTGATAGAGCGGGTACGGGACACCATGGAGGCGGCTTACAAGGAGCTTTCCAAGGAGGTGCTTGCGGCTTTACCCCCCGGGTACCCCCTCGCGACCGTGCACTGAGGTATAAAACACCAAGGTCTTTTTACACAGGACTCGTGTAGTCTTATGTTATACAATGTATAGCATATATCATGTGACATAGCCTTATGTTATACATGTAACTTAACTTTATGTTATGTGTGTATGTACTTGTAAGATAGCCTTAGGCAGGCTTCGCGTCGTCACTTATATTTGGTACCATTTCTATTTGTGGACAGTATATTTGATAATGAATTTATTTGTTTAATTCGCCTATTTGATACATACGAATAACATGACTTGACTTTGTGTCACGAATGACCGTAACTGACTGTATTGGTATATTCAAATTAAAATATCGATTTCAAGGCTTTGATAAGAGCCCAACTCTTAAATATTGAATGAATGAATGAATGAAACCGCGCTTAAAAGTTATGCGTTACTTATCATTGATATGTATTAATTAATTTGCAGGCACTTTTATTTCGACTACACTAAAATTAAAAATTACATGAAAATAATTACCAAACAATACATTAAAAAAAAAACCTTAAAAAACAAATAGTAGATGCAATCTAAGTCAGTGCCTGCGGGTAAGGTGCCTAAAATGTTGGCGGCATTACCTTGCTGGATCGCCAAACTTATACGTTGGCCGAGGTCTTGGGTCATTTGTTTTGTCCACCAGCCGTTTGGACAGATCAATAAATAACTTACGGGCGTTGGGCCCCATGGTCCCAAAGTTTTAACCCCAAAAGGCGAAAATATGTATCCATCGCTTAGGCATTCATTTGCAGTTAGACCAAATAATAATTGATTGTTTCCGTGGCATAGTTGGCTATAAAGGTGGAATGATGAATTGGAACGTTGTCTTAAGTTTGGTTGTTATTGCATGTGTTGCGTACATACATAGAGACACGAGAAAATTCTAAACGGGAAATTACGAATGTGGAAAATGATGTATGTTTATTTTATAATTTATAAGGAAAATTGTATCACTTCATAACATCGTCAAGATTCCGATACTTCAAACAAATAATAAACGTCTCATGCGCTTATCATAAATACTTATAATATACAGGCTTACTAGAAATTAACACGAAACCCTTTAATGCAAAAGTTAAGGGCAAAATCTTGTTTTAACAGTTTTTTCGCTATAAATCGTAAACGTTAAAAAAAATACAAAAAAATTGCGGCCGTCTATACCCACTCTAAAAATATTTATACTTATTTTGTTACCAATCCTACTTGTGAATTAGAAAAAAAGTGGTTAAAAAAAATCTAAAATTTAAGTGTTTTGAACCACTTTTTTTTCATAATTGATAAGTCTGATTGCTACCTAGATAAGTATAAATATTCTTAGGGTTGTTCTTTAAACGGACTTTAAGTAATTTTATCAATACAAAATATTCAATAAAATAACTTAAAGATCGTTTAAAGTCTACCCTTTATATAACGAAATAACTGCATTATCAAGATTTTGTATGCGCTTATTTTAAATACTTATAGGTAATATACAGGCTTACTTATAACTAACTAACACAAAACTTTTTAAGGGTGTATTTTCCAAACGACCACTTTTTAATCTATGACCTTACAATACTTACGAAAATCGGGAAATATAACAGCTGTTCCATACAAAAAGTTTGCCGACGCGATGCAAAATGTATGAAGCAGCAAATTTTTTCGTGCGAATTTCCAAATTTGAAGAACAAAAGTTGTTTACCTAGACGTATTAATGGCACCCTTAAATGGTTTTGAGTTACGGTAACCCTGTATAGTGTTAGTATTTGAAGTCTAACATTAGGTTAAATACCACACCCCTTGCCGATAGTATGATAAAGATGTATAAACTTAACTGAAAATATACATATAAGTAAATGTTAGTTTATTTGTTATGTATGAGTTTATGTAAACTTCAGCTTTATAACGATACTAGCTGACCCGGCAAACGTTTTTTTACCTTAATAAAAAAATAAAATCTAAATATACAGTAGCCGATTCTCAGACCTTCTGAATACGCATATAAAATTTGGAAAAAATCGGTCAAGCCGTTTCGGAGGAGTACGGTAACAAACACTGTGACACGGAAATTTTATATATAAGATTTATCAATATAAAGAATTAATATAGTATATTAGTTGTGTTAGCGATCATAATACAAACTTCCTCTTCTTTTTCTTCTTCGTATGAGCTAAGTGGCCAAGTTCTGGTGTCGACAGTTTTCAAGCCGCAGACTTGGCTTAACGACTACAATTTAAGGTGTCATCCGACCCACGGTAGTGTTCAGATGAAAATGCCAATTGAAAAACTACAGTCTCGTGCATGACCACCCATCCAATTACCGTCCGCATCAACTGTTGCTTAGCTTCGATGATCGCGTCAGATCACCTTAGCTAGCCGAGCTACAGGCGCTATATTAAAGTACAGTACAGTACAGTTTATAAAAACAATATTTGACAATTATTTGAGTTATAATATGCATACAGTCAATTGTGGTTTTAGGCTGTGTTTTTTTTATTACTGCCCGAAATTATCACGATATATGTATTAAGCTTCGCGTCTAATCGAAACGGGAAGATATTGCGACACATTCGGTTATCAATGCCTCAAGATAATAATTAGATCGCATTTATACGACTTAAATGTTTGCTTTCATAGAAAAGACATATTTTAATTTGCAACAGTATGGACCCTTCCATGTTTCAATTGATTTTTTAATAAAATGTATGTTGTGTTTTCTTTTTCGATTTCATACTAAAAAAAGGGTTATGTGAATGAAAAACAAATTTTGTAGAATTTTATCATATTTAAGTTTAAATATTTATTTGCATTAATAAAGGTACATTATAAGTGTTAATCATGAGTGTTATGTTTCTCTATATTTGGGGAATAATGATAGTGCAAATGTGTCCAAAACAAAATCACTAGATGCAATGTTAAAGAATAAGAATTTGAAATTATAAACTAAATTGCTAATTGATTCACTTTTTTTAATAAAACGCACAAGATTTAAAAATATTAGACTTTATTAGAGTAGAGTGATTTAAAAAAAAACGTGAAAATGAATGTGTTAGAAGTGTTTTGGATTAGCGTCGTGAAAACTTGAAAACTTTCGACACTAGAGCTTGGCCACTAAGCTCATACGAAAAAGAAGAAGAAGCGTTACTTTATTGAATCGAATTATAGGAGTACCTTTATGTGCAAAACATATTTTACTCTCACCACGCTTAGTAAAACAAATACGCGGAAAGGTCCATACTGTTTCTTGTATTGTTATTCATCGCACGTTTGACCAATTGATATCAATAGCCTATTTGATAGCTAATATTATTGCGTCTTAGATTACTATCATTAGGTTTATCTTTATCGGAGTAAATTGTTAGGAAATCCACGTATTTGTTTCGACTTTATCGTTATATGCCTAAACGGTGTTACAGCGATAATTAAATAACGTAAATTTGGATAGGCAACCATTTATTTTATGTGAAAAAAACAACAATTCTCTCTTAGTCAAAAATATATTCAATATTATATTAATTTGACTCAAACATACCATTAGTCATCGTCTTGAAGGTAGTTGCACATTATCTGCTGATATTTTAGTTTTTTTTTTGACGTATACGATTTATAGCGAAAAAACTGTAAAATTAAGTTTATTTTCGTCTTAATCAATGAGATCTTTTGTTTACGTTTGCAAAAGAAACTTTTGTTTACTATAACTGTATGTAGTTTTGCCTATTCGAAAAATTATAATACTGACCACAAATATTGAAATGGCTCCAAAATATTTTGACACTTAGTTTTAATTCATTTTGTAATCCGAATCAACGGAAAAAACATTTGAAAATTTACTTCCTCTTTGCGAGTTAAAAATAAATATTCAAATGTTTTCTTTTTTTTCTTCAAGTCATATAACACACATGACTTGTAGTCAAAAAGTTTCCAACTAGCCGTGGAAAATCATCTTTACTTTGTGCCGTATTTTTAGCTTTAGTTCTGAAGCTTTGAGCTTTAATTATTTTTTATTTAGTTTAGATTTTAACTTTTAGATTAAGTAGCGAAATTAGAGTTTTTACATTTTTTTAAATAAGATTAGCCTTTTTAGTGGGTACTTAATTTTAAATACTTTTTTATTGAAAAATGTTGGCCAGAAGTATTAAATAGTCCACTTATTAATATTGTATGGAGAATTAGTTTTAATCCGAACATAACTTGGATATTCGGGTTGGCTTCCATACGCTTAAATTTATTTTTGAACTTAAATCAATCAGTTGTTTATTTATCAGTTAGCTTGATGTAATCTATTTACGCATTCGCTGCAAACCTTTTTACGTAATTTTGAACAGATACAGGGCTACTGGCTACATAGGTAGAACATCTGTGGCGCATCAGTAAATAAATAAATATTAGGTAACATTTCACACACGGCTGGTTAACCCCATACTGAACCATTTCTAGTTCGTATTATGGTTGCTAACACAACTGATATATACATACACATACATAAATACATACATATTTTATATAGATACATATTTAAC